>QLSS01000011.1:1016486-1314246 GCA_024372645.1 Trichomalopsis sarcophagae
TCTCTCTCTCTCTCTCTCTCTCTCTCTCTCTCTCTCTCTCTCTCTCTGTCTGCATGCACTACCCTGTACGCGCGCGCGAGCTTTTGTTTTCTTTCATCGTATAGCACACATTGTTGCGCTCAATGAAACGGTGGCGCATTGATTGGGCGCGTGTGCGGAGCGTTTTGTGCGTGAAAGGGATCGGCTGACATGCTCCGCGGCTTTTTTTTCCTGCAAAATGTGTGTGGGAATGAACTATCGAATAGGGAGTAACGGATTGATCGTTTTCGCCGGGGAACGAATGTCGCGTTCTTTTTTTATTACCGCCGATGCTTCGGTTTATTGGGAATAAAGTTTGTTGATTTAAGAGCATAGCCGTCGTTTTTCAAGGAGTTTATCCAGCGTAAATATAAGTTCCGATAAAATCCAAATCCTTTTGCAGCGCTCGGCGACGCCGCCCCAAAAAGGGGATATAAACATAAGCCGCTGCGCTTTAATACGACACGCGCTTTTGATAAGCGAACGTTTTGCGCGCGGCGATAAAAAGCATAAATATTAATAAACTCCGAGCTTATCTCTCTACCTCCTACGGAAAAAAAAAAGAGAAAAAGAACTTTAAAACACGTTTAAAATTACCGCGTTTCCTTTCCACACGCTAATTCCCGCGATACCGATCTCCCCATTTTTCCACGTTCCTGAGTATATCCCGAAAATCACGTATTATCTCATTTTCCCCGAGTTAACCGTACGCATACACCTGGCAACAAATCAAAAAATAAAGCGACGGAACTGGTTACCGGATTGCACTGGCCGATAACGCACTGCGCTGCATTCCTCTGCAGAGCGCGACTCGAATTATAATGAGAAAATCTCGACCTTTCACACAACGGCGACGACGATTGCGACGGAAACACATTGTTGCTATATGGCATCGATTGCGTGAGACGGCTCTTGGAGAAAAAAGCCAAGCAGGAAGTCGAGTGAACGGCGAATGCCGATCCTGCAATACGCGCGTTTTGAGGTTAGGTCGACGCTGCTGCTGCTGCTGCTAAGCGAGTGCATTATAGCCAAAGATTCGCGTATACTGTCGTCGGATCGGCGTATATATAGCTTATCGATTCCTGCACGAGGGACGATGTGTCATCGTCGGCGCCATTGTGAGGGACGCCTGCGTGTCTGTAGAACACAGAGCAGAGCTCGAGGTTAGAAAAGTCCGTATAAGGCGCGTATGCAGGCGCTAGACCGTATCGTATACAGTGAGTGCTGCGAGGACGACGACGAGAGAGAGAGGCTATATACATACTGCGAGACTGACCTTATTTTGCTCTTCTGCTCCTCCGGACCGGACCACATCTTTGCTATATATTATTCAGCGTTTCTACAACTCTGCGAATTCCCCCGCGGTTGAATTTGGAAAGAAAACACGTCTGTCCCGAGAGAACCGAGAAACTAACCCCTGTGCAGCGTATAAACAAAAAGAGGACTGCCGCGAGTCTTTCACGGAACGAACTTCGGGGCGCTGTGCATATCAGGCTGTGCTGCGGCCGATGCGAATGAAATTTTATACAGAGAGGAGAGACGTAAGTGTATACGTATGCGACACACGCGTTCGTTCTCACATGGACCCGCGCGCGAACTGGAGAACGCGACCGGCCGGCAATACGACTTTTCCTCTCGGCTCAGCGCGACACTACATACGCTGCTGCTGCTGCTGCTGCGGAGGAGAGATGTTTCTTTGTATTGTATACGTGTGTGTGCGGCTGCTGCTGCACGTAACCGCGCCTACGTATGTGCGAGAGGATGGAAGGAGCGATCGCGCGTATGCTGGAATGAGAGAGAACACTGCGCTAGCGCCGGTAGAGGCGAGGCTGCTTCTGCTGATGGAGATTTTGGTCGGCAATGCAGGGAGTCGCCGCGCCAAGTTTTTTCGGAGTGCTTTTGAGAGAAATGCACCGGGGAGGTCGCGGGGATAATAATAGAGCGGTTTAAGCAGTCCGTTGCTGGGTAGAGAGAAATTTTCGGTCCGAGTCACGTTTAGCTGCTCTCCGCCATGGATCGGGGATGTTGAGTTTGAATTGCGTATATACTCTTACGTGAGTCACCGAATGAGCGAGAGAGAGAGAGAGAGAGAGATAGAGATCCCCTGATGACGATCTACAGTGTAAAGCAATCGAAGCCTCGAAATCGGCAATAAAAAGCCGATGACACATTGTCGAAACTCACGCGAGATCAACCCCCCGTGCCGCAATAACAACATCTGTCAGGCCGCGAATATCAACACACGAGAGAGAGAGAGAGAGTCGATAGATCAGCGCGCAGTCTCTGTATACCAATAGTTCTGACCTTGAATTATACGACTTAACGAGTCCGCGTATACATCCTAGTTTTCTCTTCTCGCGGCACGACGATATAATGTAACAGCTGTTCAGCAGCAGCAGGGGGCAGCGCGGAAAACCTGAGTGTTCCCTTTCTAGCTCGATCGCGCCCCCGTTTCGAATATATACAATTTTTTTTATTCTTTCTCTGAATGCGCACGCATTGTTGGCGACTTTAACAAGCGCCGTTTTACCTTTGATTTACGAATTTTTTCAACGAGAGGTCAACGAATCCCATTTTCCCCCGAAAAAGAAAAACTCATCGCGCGCGCGCGCATTCTTATCATCCCGATCATCCGGTCAGTATACTCTAACGCGTTCCCCCCTACTGCGGCATACCAGCGCTAATTACCCGAATAATCTTCCGGCTAACGGCTTTTCCTCTCGTGCAATTAATCGCTGAACGACGACGACGACGACGACACTTTGCATGTGCCGCTGCTGATAAGCGCCGCGGAAAAAGCCTGTACATACAGCGCCGAGAGTCTTGTTCTTGCACCCCAGAGAGAAAGAGAGAAAGGACCTTTTTACCATCGCCGAGACCGGATACGCGGAGAGCTCGAGGCGCGAGTGTAATTTTTCCGAAAAATCGCTGCACACGGTATAAACAAACATCGAGAATGTCAAATATTAAAATTTATTATCAATATCCGAGGTAGTAAATGGGTCGGCGCGACAAAACCACTCCGAAATTCATCTGCATAATAATCACACGCTCTCGCGGACTACACGTACAAAAGCGCGCGTATAATGTAACGAGGGTCGATTTGCATATAGGCGCGACGTTGCAATAAATTTCGAATTTAATGTAGTCTGCGTTGGAAATACGCGGCGGTGCCTCTATCTATCAGGATTCTTTCGAAGCGCGCCGAGAGCACGAGAGCGGATAAAGTCGTTCCCTGCTTTCTCCCGGCCCGCGAGAAGCCGGTTATGTTCTCTCGGTATATGAAGAAACGGCCTAGAAATGAATATTTTTCGATATAAAAACGGCCTCGCCGTTACGCGTTATTAACCCAATTTACACGGGACTTCATAAATCCAAGCTGTTGGTTTCTCTCGAGAAACTTTTTCTCCCCTTATCTCAACACCGTGTATACAGCTACCGTTAACAAACGAACG
Organism: Trichomalopsis sarcophagae; assembly: GCA_024372645.1. Classification (NCBI taxonomy): domain Eukaryota; kingdom Metazoa; phylum Arthropoda; class Insecta; order Hymenoptera; family Pteromalidae; genus Trichomalopsis; species Trichomalopsis sarcophagae. Next base: position 1,019,960 of record QLSS01000011.1, read on the forward strand.
AATAGAAGTACCCCAAGTTTAAAAAACTCCCCAAGCGAGCGTAATCTCTCCCCCTGCATCAGGCTTGCGCAAGCTCGGCTTCGAAAAGTCCCGATTTCTCTCCACTGGACATCACGCACGCGTACGCACACTGGCCAATTACGATAATGACGGACTGGTCAGCGGACTCGGCTCCCTTTTTTTTTTCACGTGCAGCCACGCACGAGAGTAGATACGCGGAATTAAAGGGAAAAGTAAAAAAAAAAGAGACACGAGGGGAGAGACGCGGATGAGTCACCGATTCGTCGTACGCGTATACGCACCTGCGACCACATGTCGCATAGGCTATAGGAGCGTGCCCGGGTATAATTGTACGCGGACACGCGAGAGAGACGAGACGGCGAAAACTCCCCGCTGTGAGTGTATTTACGCGAAAGCGAGCTTCCTTGAGGTCTGGACGTGTATATAGAGGCCGAACAAAGGAAAACTCGATACTGGACGCGAGGGGGTATACGCGCGTATATTGTTGGAGGAGTTGGGATGAGAAAAATGATGTTTTTACATCGGTAACTTTGATGCTTCTTCCGTATCAAATTCCAAAGTTTTTTTCAATCGCTTGAAAAAAAAAAAACGGCTAGTCATCTGTGTGCGCCGAGAGGAAAAAGTTCGGCGGGCCTGAAGAGAACTTTTCTTCGAAACTATATTCATTACGATGAAAAGCCGAGATACTATAGGTGAAAAGGATACCGGCCGAAGCCTTGATGGAACGTATCCACTTCCAGGCGCGGATTTTTCCCCCGCGAACGAACGTAAACAAACGTTTCGCAAAAGTCTACGGCGCAAGGTCGCCCTTATACTACAGCGCCTAAACATCGGGCTTGACATGAAAAAAAAAGCAGGAGAGTCGCAAGGACGAGAGACAAAAGAAAGAATTTAGCCGAGCGAGAGAGGGAGACTTCCTTCCGGAATGACGAGGTCATTGGCTCTCGTGCGCGTATCGACTGCGATGAGTTGTCCTGCGGTTTCGCGGAATTTTTCGACCGTTGCGCTTTTATTTCGAATTTCATTGCTTCCATCCGCACGAGCTGTGTGTGCTACGCTTTACGAGGCCTTATCTGCAATTGTTTTATCTATGCCCCTCTCGACGCTCCGGTATTCCACGTTCAAATATATAATCCGTTAAATTAATACTGAAAAAATGCAGGCAACGATGCACAAGTACTGCAACTAATTGAGCGCAGTTACGTTTCTTATCTCAACGATTGGCGTTGACCGGCGATAAAAAGTATAATAGCCGCGAGAGCTGCATCGCAAAAAAAAACCGTTTTCGTTTCTAAAATTAGAAATTCCCCGCAAAGTCGACGTAGCTCTCACTCTCGGAGCCAGTAATTTCAAATAAAAGTCTCTCGCGCAAATTATTTCGAGCCGTACTCGTGTATATAGACAAAGGACTCACTCGGCATTCTCCCCGGAGCGAGAGCCACGGTATGCAAAAAGATCAGCCTGCGCCAAAGTTTTTGTTTGAAATTTTGAAAAGAAAAGTTCCTACACTTTTATACCGCAGCTTATACTATTTGCTTGCAATGGATATATAAAGATGACGCTGCGTGTTTACAAATAAAGCGTTTTCACATTCGATGAAAAGCGAGTTTCAAAACAGCGATACAATGTCTTATCGAACTCACAGCTATACAGCAGCGCGTGTAACGAAAACAACCGACACCCCCAAACGCGGAGAGGTCGTTCGATTCGAGCATAAAGTAAGTACTGGTAATAAGCATTCCTGCAAAATGAAAAAAAAAAAACTCGGCTTCTCCTTCCTACCTCTATCGCTGCGCGGAAAGGGAGGTTAGATCCATCTGGTTGTATCCGGTTCGAACCAACAGCTCGCTCCGCTCTCGCACACCTATACCTAAGCAACGAGCGCCTTTTATACACACACACACACACACACACACACAGTCGCCGCAGATGGGATGCACACCTTTCTCGCCCCTACCTCTGCGCTCCTTTTTCTGCACCCGCTATGTGTCCTCCTGTGCGAGATGCAGTTTTCTCTTTAGCTTTGCCTTTAGATTTTCCAACGATGCCATTATCCCCAAAGCTGCTCCGTTTTCGGCTGTGACTGTCTCCGAAAATGACGCGCGCGAAACGACGAGAAATTTAGACGAGAATTGAGAGATTTTCACTTATGTAAGGAGCGCAGAGAGAAGAGCACGAGACGCTCGAAAAATGACAGGTGCCCGTAACCACCATCGCGCGCGTATATATGCCCCTTGCTGGCTAGCGTCGAGTGAAAATAGAGCTGTGTGTAAGTACTCACTTGCTGGAGTTGCGGTCCATGTTCATTCCTGTGAAAGTTCCAGTGGACGTCATCTTCAACGGCTATGCGAATGAAAGAGTTGCTGCTGCTGACTCTCGGTCTGCTGTCTGGGAAATTCGCGAACGAATTTGCGGGGTGCGAAACGCGCGCGCCAGTAATATGGACTATACTGGAGAGAACGACGGACGACGTCTGTGTGTGCGAGGAGAGAGAGAGAGAAAAAACCGGCGGCTGCTGCTGCTATGCCTCCTTTGTGTGTACACAACGTATATATACATATGTGCAGCCGCCGACGACGAATAGAAACAGCCGCCGCACGAGCGTATAGGTAGGCGCGCGCAGCGCCAATAGCATAGCTCTGTCTCTCTCTCTCTCTCTCTCTCTCTCTCGTACTCGGGGCGAACTTCGGCCGACTGTCAGGTGACCGATTCAAGACGGTCAGCTGTATATCGCACACATATGCTTTTTGCAGCTTTGCAAATTTATGTGCGTGAAGTTTTGGGGTCGGGGGATGCAGTAGAGTTTGTGGAAAATTATAGTCTACTTTTCCGAGAAATCGCGTGATGCGTATACGCGTAATTGCTTCGATTATTTATTTACCGCGGTTTGCCAGTCGTGCGGAGGGTTGAGTTTATTGATTGCGTTTTCGCCGAGCGCTGATAGCAAAAAGTTTCGCTTTGCAACGCGCACTACACCCTTTTGCGGATAATTCATATTCGAGTATACAATACAATTTCGTTGACCAAAATTAATTTTAATGACGGTCATTTTTCGAAACACCGGCCACCCTCGTTACGAACAAGCTATAACGGCGCGAAACGAAATTACAAAAAGAAAGCCACCGATTGGTACATTCGTTTGCGTTCAAATTAGAATTCATCCCAAGGTCTCACTAACGACGTTGATCAACACAGACGTAAAAATGTTAATTTATGTCGCTTTGTCTTTCAAATTAGTCGATGTAATAGATTCTTCGTCCCTGATACGGGATGAGTAACCATTTGCGAACAAATGCGCGCTCGTATACATGGGCGTGGACATTATTGCACAGCTGTCGGGTGTACCCTGTTGCTATGGGTGATTTTCAAAAAGTCGCTTGACAACAAGTCTTGGCTCGCGAGATTGCGCCGACGCGTACGAAGCTAACATAATTTTATGAAATAAAAAGTTTTACTTGTATGATTTTCTTATTCAATTTATTGTGTGATAACACAAAATACAGAATGCATCGAGTCCTTGGAGGGATTTCGTATTATATAATTATATATACTATTTATATTTTTCTATTTAGTTAACATATCTCTTTCATTGCAAATGAAAATTTCAACACGCTTTTATCGAAGCATTGTCTAATATTTATGTATAAATATTTCAATAACCTATCTTTTTCGAGTGTCATAGCAAAATAATAATTGCATACTGACATCCCCCTCGGCATGAAGTTGATTTTAAAAAAGAATACGAACGAATTTGCAATATTCAGGAAATTACGATCGCAAGTATTTACAAATTACACCTCGAAAAGGCATATGCATTTTTATTTGCCTTTTTGTTAATCCAGCTACTTTTGCACATTGTCAAAGATTGAAAAAGCAAGGGTCTTTAAACTTTAAGGAGAAAACCTTCACAGTAGAATAAAATCATCTACAACGTCAATAAGCGTTCTGTGTACTCTTTTTATATTTGTTTACCTAGCGTATATCTTACAGTCGATCACACACGCAAAATTTTAATTATTGGAAAATATGAAGAAAAATAAAGGTTTGTCTAAATATTTGCTAAGCATTGTAAAGTGAATCCCTTTGACTTACTGGTGGGACTGAGATTACTTTCTTAAATTTTGAATGAACGATTTCACTAAATTTATCTCATACAAATTATAGACCATAAGATAAACGTTTTAATAAATTAAATAAATAACAGTCTCGGCAAATAGTTTTCCCTAGCTTGCACTGAACAACTTATTCCACCATTTAAATCTTAAGTTGATTTGTCGTTTTGAAAACACATTCATGCAGATTACCCTAATTAGAAACAATATAAGAAAATCCCAGTCCCCTGTTATCCACTCATACGACGCCGAATTTTTTACATCATTGTCACACATTTTTTATCCATCTTCCTAAAAGTAAATTTCTAGATCTATTCTCGTCGGTTGTACATGGTGAATCTTTCAGTGCAGATCTAACGCAAACTTTGAACTACATCTTCCTTTCAAGCAAAATCGTTTCTTTCTCATAACCAAAAAAAAAAAGACACCCAACAACTAGAGCCGAGAAGGCTCCAAATTAATTCACAAAACCATCAACCGTGTACTAATCAGCGTTAAAAGAACCTCACGTTATCTATCTGCGTTGTCACATATTCTCTCTTCCGGATGTCGACTAACTGGTCGGCGGTGGGGGCGGGGGCGGTTGCGCAAGTAACGTTGGTAGATTCGTTAGGTCAATGCCTGGAGGTGCGGGAGCTGGCTGTTGAGGTGGTGGTGGCACCGGCGCCGCTGGTGGCCAGCCCATGGGCTGTTGCTGAGGGGGCGGTGGTCCCCATCCTGGCGGACCTTGTGGTGGATAGCCAGGTGGTGGGACTGTGCCTGGTGGTGGAGCTGTGCCCGGAGGCGGTGGTCTCATTGGTCCCGCAGTTTGCTGTCCAGGTTGCGATTGTTGCTGAGGTTGCTGAGGCTGTTGTGGCGGCGGTTGTTGCCATGGTGGAATACCCATTGCTGGTGGAGGAGGTTGCATCTGTCCAGGTGGGGGAGGCATTTGACCTAACAAATAAAATAAAAACATGTTTTAATATTATGAATAATAAAAACAAAATAATTTTTTGTTATTTGACTAAGTTTGAGTAAATATACTTACATTGCATCTGACCTGGTGGCGGCGGTTGGCTACTACCACCTCCGGGTGCCATCCACGGCATCAGCGGAGGTATGCTTGACGGTGGTTGAGAAGATGCTCCTGGAGGAGGTGGTGGTGGCTGCATCACTCCAGGCGGTGGTGGCATGCTCACCGGTGGTTGGCCCCATTGCATATTCATGTTGTTCATACTATTCATGTTATTCATGCTGTTCATGTTGTTCATGTTGCTCATACTGCTCATGTTGTTCATACTGTTCATATTGCTCATACTATTCATGGTATTCATGCCTTGCATGTTATTCATGCCATTCATATTACTCATATCAGGCTGAGACCATGGAGCTGGTGCCATTCCGGGTGGTGGTGGTGGCATCATCGGAGGCGGACCGGTTGGTATCATATTTTGCGGTGGATGAGCTGGTGCTGCCATCAAAGCACGCGGCTGTTGTCTATTACTGAAACAAAAGTTTTTTTGTTAATTGACATTAAAAAACAAGTCAACCAATAATATGTAAACTATTTAAGCAACTTACTTATCAAATAGTCCAGGGTAATTGGGATTCGCGTTGGACGTCGATCTATTTTGATTATTGTTCTTAGAGCGATCAGGTGGTGGACCTTCGCCAAGTTCTGCCATCAACGACATATACTCCTCATCTATCTTGGCCTTATCGCCAGCTGCAGTAGAATTAGCAGCAGCTGGACCTCCCATTCCAGGTCTCTTGGAACGACAATCGCGAGCTATGTGACCGGCTCCACCACAGCTCGAACACACAATATTATTAGTGACATTAGGCTTGTCAGGACAGAGCCAAGTCTTGTGGTCACTGGCACCGCAGTTCGTGCAGCGTGGGCCATCGTTCTCGCGCAGAGTACCGTTTAACAATGCAAGTTCCCGCAGTTGATTACGACGGAGGTCATTCTGACCTTCAGGTACTTCAACTCCTTGGCGGATAATTTCGTGAATCCTCTCAACAGCTTTTTTCACTGCTTCGAGATTATTAGCAGTGATGTAAGCGTGAAGAGGCTCGTCTTCGCCAGGCAATGGCTGTCCATCTTTACGACCTACTTTGCCCTCTTTCACACTTCCTTTTCCTCGAATTATGATTTTAGCGCCAGTTTCTTTCTCCATTGCTGCAACACAATTCAAAACGTTAGAAATGAACTGAAGAAAGCTGTTATAGAAAGTTTCTTTCCATACTTACATTTTAAAGTATTACCACGTGGCCCAATAAGCAATCCTACAAAATTGATGTCAGGATGCTCTTCTTGCGGAATCATCACCTTGTCGTGGACTCTGATGATTGGAGGCCTAAAAATCGGAAGTAGCAAGTTATTAAACGGATTATTTAAGATTTGTAAAGTGCATCTTTTCTACAAGAACGAATATCTTACTTGTAATCCGGTGGTGGCTTGAACTCCGGATTGATTTTCAAGATCTTCTGAATAAGATTGTGCCGTTCTTCTTCCAATTTCCGTCTAGTTCGATATTCTCTCGTATTCAACCGTTTGCCATCACTGCTGTAGATTGGTTCAGGGGATGGAGATCTGAAAGAAAAGAAAAATTGTTCCAAATCTAATTGCATAAAAGATTTTACTTATGTACAAGCAATCTGAATCTAGTGTTTTGTTTCTCAAGTGAACAGTAATATTCAAATTTTTTGCTACTTTTACATTATCAATGTAATAATAAAGGAACTTTCATCTGTACTTTAGAATCTTTGAGAAAAACATTTGTTAAAAAGTTCTTTTTTAAATCAGAAACAGTCTCTTTTCTGTACAGGAAATTCTTTCAAAGTCATTTGTAAATTTCCATGATTATCCTTAAATAAAAAATAATTCCCTAAATCTTTGCTAGCAAGAAAAAGCTTAGCAGAGATTGCTTATTAATAGTCGGTAACCAGCGAAGTCTGCAGTGTATATGCAGAAATGTTGCTCAGCTGCTAAGGTGCTAAGAGAAATAAATCCTGTGATTATTAAGAAAAATTAAGTCTTTTAATTAGTGTCAGCTGTTTTTTCGTAATTGTACAATGCAATGCTAAACTAAACAAATAATAATTATTAAGACCTAATGGAGTAATAAAATCTTTTCATTAATTGTTGAACCTGAAAGTAATGTTAACTTGAGCTGTTATGTAACTGAAGATATTTTCTTCGAAATAGTTATTTTCCTGTAATACTGACCCGATAAAAGTTTTCTGTTAGTCAAGCCTGCCTAAAATCACAACTTTTCTACATAGATTCATTAAAAGTAGCTGAAAGAAGTTTTTATTCATTTGTTTAGGATTAAAATTTCATCATTTGATTAGTCCTCTTAATGAAAAAAACGTCACATAAACTTCCTTAACAATACACTATTGTGCTTTTTTGATAGTTTACAGAAGTATTAAAAATTTTCTAAAATCTAGAAGTCTAACCAGTCAAACACTGCCAACAAACTTATGAAAATGGAAGCAATAAATAATCTAAAATGTTTAACTGTTAAATTTATTTATAAATAGTTTGCATTGCTTTTTGAGATTATTGAAATTATGATTTATTATAACTGTTAGATGAAAATAAAAAAATGTTTTCAATCAGGTGAGTGAATGCATTGACATTAAATTTATTAAAATAATTGCTGATTTGAAACATCATAATTTCAATATTCAAAAGCAATAAAAAGCAATCGCTAAGTTAAAAATGCTAAGAATTTACAAAATCTTAAGTACATTATTAACATGATCGTTTTTATTGGCAGGGATTGTCATTTTGAGAATATATAAAAGTAATAGATTAGATCAAACCAATATTATCAATATTTGTCTTCATCGATGCGTTGAAGGCTTGCATATTAATTTTACTCCTGGTTGAGAATAAAATTTTTTGAGCATCCCACATTATTCACTTGGAAGGCATCAGAGTTAGAAAATCTAATTGAGCCCCCGAGCTGTGGGTTGCTGAGATTGGTCAGTAGATAGGTAGATTTTGTAGATATAATGTTCATTATTGTTGGTAGATAAGTTTTGTTCAAACCTTTCCTCAGGATTAACTGGTATTCCAAGATCTCCTGTACGTAGCTTCCTGCTGATTTCCTCGATCTGTAGTTGAACTGTAAACCAACGGGTTAGAGGGGGGCGGAAACCCCAACAGTTAGACATATTGACAAATAACCAATAGACAACAAAGTACAAATTTTGTTCTATATCGAGAAATAAATTTTTTTTAGAAAATGTCAGTGATATTATTATCTTAAATGTTAAACAAGTAAATTTAGAAATCTTTCTTTTGCAGCACTGTACCTTACCTTCTTACATCAGCGCAAATGCATTTATTTTAACAATTAAAGTTTCATAAGCGTAAATACTTAAGATTCCAAAATGTTAAACAATCATTGATTAAAATAAGCTTAGACTAATTAAGAGCGTAGTGTGGAGATAGGATACTTACATAGATAAGCCTTTTCCTGTTCAGGTGTAAGGTTGGTCGGCAGAACAGTTGGCATCCCAGGAATAAAGGTCTTTTCGTGCTCGCTTCCTCCCCATCTGGACTTTCTGCGCTTCCTGCGTTCCTCTCTGGACAGCTCCTTGTCCTTGTCTACAACACAAAATTAGCATAAATCATTAGAAAACTCATTACTCTTGATCTCGATAACCAGCATTCATCGAAAGTACTGTCAACATTCACTCGAAATCAGCTCAAACAGCTTGAACAAATACACATCACGGTCACGTTGCCAGGCACTACACCGTGCCTTCGAGATAAGTACACACTGCAATAAGCTAGTCGCGCGCGCGCGACACACATAGGTATTATCTTCTCTCAACGCAATCGATAAGGTCGTGTCCAAACTTTTCGCTGAACAGTCATTCTCGCCAAGCTGCTCAACGGGGCCCTCGAAAACTCTTTGAGAAAATTAGAATGAAAACTCACCATCGGCCTCTCGTTTCTTGCTGGACGGGCTACTCAAGCTGGTCCCGTTGGCGATGGCCGCGGAGACGGCGGCGGCGGCAGCGGCTGCAGCCGCTGCTGCACTGGACACCGATGAGCTCGTGCCCTGGGCATTCTGCAGGTAGCTCGGGTTCAGCAACGACGTAAAGTTCCGCGACTGGTTCATCGGGGTTTGTTTTTGCACTACTTACGTACACTCCACTTTACGAGAGACGCAGTTGCGAACGCGATAAACTCGAAGCGAGAGAGAGATAGAAAAGATGGCGTGCACTACCGACACGAGATGGCAGCGAACTGAACTAGATGTCCGATGACTCCGATGGACTATGCTGCTGCTGCTGACGTCACGCGCGTTGGTAAGTTCCGGAGTTTGGTACGCGTGCGCAGACAACAGATCGCAGTGTCGCAGTGACATCACCTATTCTATAATTTCTAATGCGAGTATAGTTATTTACCAATTGTATTTATTCGCGGCTTAACTATAATAGTCACTTTATTCCCTGAAAAGCGGGACTAAAGTAGCTTTTTATTCCCTCATATATTTTTTGTCTCGCTAATACGGGAATAAAATTTTTTAACAAAATTCGGATACAGACTGTTTGTAGATAACTATAAAATGTGCTTTATTTATTAATTTTACAAAATTAAAATGTAACTTTTGTTTTTAATTATTATACATTGCATTGATATTCAATTTTATTCAACAACTGTTTGAATATGTTTGTTTGTTTATATGTAACAAGAAACGAATACATACGGGATATTATTACAGTGTAAAACGTACGTATATTATTAATAGAAAAATATATAAAATTTGTGACAATGAAAAAATACTCCAATCTCAAGTGGCAAATACCTTCTGGCGTAAGAGAACATTTCATTAGACACAAATTGCTGATACAGTAATACTGTACGATAGTCATGTACAAAAAACGTTTTTACAAGATTCATATCCATCTTAAAATAGATGCACGGCTTGCAAAAACAATGTTTAGAGATGTGATAGCCTACAAAGGTCCACTGATGATTCTCAACAAGTAGAGCTTTTTTGTGTCCCTTTTTATTAATTATTTTTAAATCCTAGTCAAATTAATTTTATTAATTGAATACAATTTTTTGGTCCGTTATTTTTCGGTGATACAACTAATGTAACGTTGATAACGATCATTTTTCAGACTTTTTACTAATTTTAACAATTCATATATCTATCACTTTGCTTATAAATTCTGTAAGGTAACTACAGAAGACAAAATTTGATTTCTCTTATCACTTTTCATAACGATAAATCAATAGTCTTCTTAAAATTAATAAAGAAAAAAATTAACATTAAAGTTCTCCTGCTTTGATTCCGTTGCAGAAGATAACTGTGGAAGCACTTATGGTTTTAAGGTTGAGAGCATGAATCAAGTCAATTCATCAGTGCACTGCTTTCTCTCTTCTTCAACCCTCTGTCTTGTACGATTAAAAGCCTCGGTTTTTAGGAAATCAACGGTTTTGTAGACGGTCGTGGCTAATGGGGATGGCGGGGGCTGTATGGCAGAATTGTTCAAACTTTCGGATGCCTCCAAGTCTAGATCCAAGTATTGTAAGACCAATAAACGACGATTTGATGCTGGTATAAAGGTGTCATTATCTTGATAGTAATATATCTATGAAAACAAATTATATTTAGAAACATGATCTTAATTGTGTAAAAAGTTTAATTGACTCTGAGATACCTCTTCTTTCTCTTCAAATGCATTATTTTCATCATCGGATATCGACGGATTTCGCCCTTTTTGCATCTTCGTCGTTAGAATAGGACTAGGAATTGGTTTGACTTTCCCCTTGCTAGGAGGCGAGGCAGCTTGTAATAGATCTACCATGACGACGAAAAATAATTCAATTAAATCCCACTCATAGGAAATTGTCAAGGCAAGAACATGATTATTTTACCTTCAACAGATGGCTTGGCTAACGGCGGTTTTAATTTTCGATTTATACTAGGTGGTTCAGTATGCACCTGTTCATTAGAATTGTTCTCCTTATTAACAATGGTAGGGGACAATTCATTGCTTACGTTAGAATCACTAGTTTTTCTTCCCGGTTTTAACTCTCTATAAACTAATGGCGGTGGCGGTGGTGGCACGACTATTACAGGCACTGGATTGGCATTTTCCTTATGCAAAGGACTCGGAAGATTCGTATAGGTGGCCGACGATGTGTTCTCTAGAACTGAATGATCAAAATCGTAACGGAACACGTGATCGTCGGGATTAGCAGAAACTGAAGCAGTGTTCAACTGCTTTGGCAATTTTTCCACTGCATTTTTTTCCACTTTCACTGGTGCTAGGCGAGATTTTTGATGACCTAGTACAATTTTAAATGATATAATGCATCTTTAGAAACATGGAATTTTAATAGAGTAAGATTAAATACCTGAATTGTTTAAGTCATTATTCATAATCTGTAGGGCTGGAGTTGAAGGTGTGGTTGGCTTGGAGCTTTCGGTTGCTCCATCTAGATTTAAATAATTGTGACCTGGACTTTCAACAATCATGCGGGGTGGCTTTGGAGGTCTTGGTGGAATTGGTATTTCATCTGCAGTAGGTGGCTTGGCTGAATCAACAATTCTGAGCTTCCCAAACCTTTTTTTTACACTCCAGGAACCAATTCCTGCATTGCTTGGTTTAAAACCTGGTTTCAAGTCACCTAGAGGTGTGAATTGAAAATTGTTTTATCAATTTTTCTGTTTAGTTTTAAAAAATTACCAACAAGTAAGTGAACAAACCAGGTGATGGAAATGTGTCCCAATGTACATTTGGTAAAGAAGGAACCCATTCATCGTCTGTGACAACACTTTCTGCATCAGTTGTGGGAGATCTCGGAGGAGATGGCACCAATCTTCTAGTAGAATCATAATTGTCAAAGGCTTGTGCTGTTGATGAACTAAGAGAACTTGTATCGTTGAGACGTGGTCCAGAAATACATTCACTTATAGGAATGTATGGACCAGACATGGAACTGGTCGGAGAAATTGGAGGAGACTCTTGTGTCTCAAATGTAAAAACTGCAAAATCAGAACACCAAATAATTGAATTATCAAGGACAAGCGAGATAGCAGTAGTAAGAAAAAAATATCTCACAATTACTCTGGCACTGTTGGTCTTCATCTTGTGTGTATGCCTTTAACCCGCAGACTTGGCAAATGGCATCCACCCATTTATTCATATCAGCCTCACTTTCTGCCACAAGGTAGTAGATTCTCTTCGGAGTCTTCACATTGAACATGTATTGGTACTTTTCCTTTCTGTTCTCAAAGCTCAGTCCAGCATCGACCTGACGTAAGAGTAAAAGAGCATTCAAAATGCATTTGCTCAAACACTACTGAACAATGACGTTGAAAAAATAAGAACCTGTTCACACTGATCCAGATCGATCCTGCCTTTGAGCTTCCTGCACCGCCTGTCCGTGTAGTACTCCAGAAAGTATTGTCCCGGCAGTTCTCCGCTGTGCCTCAGCGTGAACCATCTTTGTCTCCATCTCTACAGTGGAAGCATAAAAAAAGGTACGTTTAAGTCGGAGTGGCAAGAGCAGCGATCCATTAGGGAAAAAGCATAATAAAACAATCTCAAAGACAAGCAATTCAAAATCACTCGACATCACGCCTAAAATAAGTCGCAAGATTCAAATGACTAACAGCATCTAAAAACAGATCCGATCCTCGCTCTATGCTCACTCACACGCACGGACATATACCGACAATACCCCCCTATCAATTAGGCTATAATACAAGTCCTCGCCATGCGACCTCTCCCCGCAGAACCGCAACAACACAAACAAAACAAGAGTCTCCGAAGCTCTAGGTGAAAAAAAAAAATCTTCCTCGCGCAGTACACTTACAACAAAGCAGGCTCTATCACTCTCACTCTCGGCGCGCGCGCGCGCGCGAGTATACAACGTCGCGTGAATCACCGAGTGCACGCGCGAGACGCGCCTGACAACAACAGACACCCACGCACGAGTCTCTCTCACGTCGCCAAAACCCATAGAGAGAGAGCGAGCGAGCGTATAAAGTAATAAAGAAGTTACTATAGCTGCAATTAGGACTATAGTCATAGACTGACCGCTTTCCAGAGCTTGGTGGGCGGCGACTTGATGAGCCAGCCTTCGTGCACGACCTCCTGGTTCGTCTTGAGGGCGTCCATCACTCTAGCTCCTTCGTCATCTCGCTCGGACTGCTGCTGCTGCTGCTGCACGATATGTGACGGCTCTCTTGGCGGTGGAGTAGTGTGGCGTGTCAGCTGAGGCTATCGAACCTATACCGTATTACCATCTCTCTTGCTCTTTCTCTCTCCCGCGCCGCTCTTCGTCGTTTTTTTCTTTTTCTATACATGTATATAGGTATACACGAGAGCGTGTCTCAGCTGCCTGCGTCCGTGTGCACATTGTATACATACACTTAGCATGTGTCGCTCGGTTCGTGGGATCGTTTTTCGCGCCCGGAGAGTCGGCATTTGCAGGGACGCTTTTTTAGAAGGAGAGCAGCGCAGAGCAAGGAGCAAAACGGGTCAGTGCGAGTTTTCGAGTGAGCTATTTTATGGGTTCGCGTGATGTCAGCTATATATATATATGTATCAGCTAATTATCATGTGTTATTTTTTAATTTCCAATTTATTGGATCGAGAGGAGTGGATCGGCTATGTATATAAGTACTGCGTAATCCCATACATATAGTTATATGATATGACACACGTAAGGGAGAAGTGATGCGAGCGTTATCGGACGTCGTTATTCTTAAGAATTAATAACCGTATCAAGTGCGATCATTCGATGCATTCTTCTTGGAAGCGTTCGTTGTAAATGCGATTATATATTCCTTTCGCTTCCGTTACTTAGTATACAGTCCATGATTATCACAGGAAATCTCTCCTCTTTCATCGTGTGTGATTCCTAAATCCAGCACAACATTTTTAACATAAATAAACAATGATAGCCTGTCCGTATATCATCGGTCCCTGAGAAGAGTAGTAGATACTTAGTAGCTGACTCTGCATAATATGTGAATGTTACTAATATCATCAATTTTTTGAAAACCCCGAAGGGGGGGGGAGTGTTAAAACGTGCCTGTTTTCGTAGGTAGCGACGATATCGACTATATGATACGCATAAGCTATTATACTTGTAGAAAAGGTTCAAACCAAAATTAAGTAAAAGTATGCTCTTCTCGCGATAAAGCCGATGACATTCAGAATCAGGTTAAAAGTCATTTTTTTAGATTCAGATAAGGCGCATACTCCCAAGCGAATGGTATAAAGAGCCGTTGACAACACAGTCGAGCAGGGTCTGGGATCGTGAGAGGACCTATACTGCAGTGCAACTGCTCTTCACATATAAGTACTTATAGATATTATAATGTCGACTCTGAGAAGACTGCTGTTCTTCGGAATTCTCTGCTTCGGCTTACACTTTGCCAACGGTCGCGAAGGAAAAATAGTACACGAACGTTACGTCGAAGCCGTCGATTCGAATCTGTACGTCAACATCAACGCATTTTGGTCGAAGGATAACCTCCAGAATTTAACCTACGTCGTGTGCCCTGAGTCGAGCAGCCATTATCAGAGGAATTGCACGGTCGGTTCGCGCGCTTTACGCATAGCGTGTCCCGTGACATTAAATACCGACCAATCACGAGTCATCGAGGATTATCTGGAAGTTTTTCCATTCGGACCCACGAGAGCCATTATTTTCTGGGGAGACTATTATGGACCCGGCCAACGTACCCACGTCAAATGCACCGTCGTCGATTTGATGACTTGTCGGAGCAATTATTTGGAATTTCCAATGCCTTCCAAAGGGCAGTACGACTATATACTGGCCAAGTCAAACTACGTAATTCACGAGAATTCGTTCGAGTTCATGATCACCGACAATTCTCACTCACGATATTTGAACAAATATCTCATCGACGCCAATGGAACTTTAATTTCCAAGTTAAACCCCTGGTGTATAGCCAGGCGAATGATGGATTCTGCTCATCCAGTCGTAATCGATAAGGAAATAAAGAGTTATTTGTACACAAGTTGGAGTCAGGGTTTCCATCAATGGATCTTGGCAAAGTGTAACGGTAGGTGTTGACAAAAAGTTGTATAGAAGCAAATTTTTCATATTTATTTAATGTTATAAAGTTGCAATTTTACGCGCGATATTTCAAACTAATATTTTGGCTTGCCAGAATTTAACGAATTCTAATTACTACAGGCACCGAGAAATTACTACAACAGGTGAAACCGAAGTTTTTCGGTCCGCTTATCGAAGACGTATCGACCACTCACAACACCATTGGAGTAGCTACGGGCTCAGATTCATCCATTCTTGTCGGTCAGTTCGATCTGGACGGCAATCCCAAGTTAAATATGACGCTCGACTTTGACTTTGATGTGGAAAGTGTGTCAATGCTTAATCTAGCTGCTGGTGGATTTGTTTTCACTACCGAAGGAACAAAACCCGATTCCAACGATAGATACGAAAGCAAACTGCTGAAAATGCTGAAAATATCAGCCGATAAAAAAATCATCGGATCCGTCAAGAGGATGAAACAGATATACTGCAATAATAAAATTACAATGCAGTTGTTTGAAAACGAAGCGAAAGAGCATTGTTTGGCTATTTTGTGTACCAATGTCCGAAGGTACAATACTGGGGGTACTGCGGGAAAGCAGTTCGCGGAACTTGAGGTCCGCTGTTATACCGATAGTGATTTTACGACTGATGATACACCGTAATTTTGATTATTCTTATGTTTATATATCTTCGATACACGAGATGCACTTATATGTGGGCCATTGTGGCAATGTGTAATTATTTACAATATATACATCAACAATTTTATCCATCTCTGATTATTTATTACATCCTATGCAATGAAAAATTGTGTCTTTAAAAGTAAATCAGATTTCACGGCCGCTCTTATACTCGCGCCCTCTAATCACCGATGTCCCCACCCCCCCGGAAGGACATACTTGTATAGAAACTTAGAAAAATGTAATACTTATAGTATGCTCTTCTCGCGCGATAAAGCCGATAATGTCAGAATTAGGTTAAAAGTCATTTTTTCAGATTCAGATAAGGCACGTACTCCCAAGCGAATGGTACATAAAGAGCCGCTGACAACACAGTCGAGCAGTGTCTGGGATCGTGAGAGGACCTACTGCAGTCGAACTGCTATTACTCACAATGTCGACTCAGAGAAGACTGCTGTTCTTCGGAATTCTTTGCTTCGGCTTACACTTCACCAACTGCCGCGTAGGAAAAATCGTACACGAAAGTTACATCGAAGGCGTCGATTCGAATCTGTACGTCAACATCAACGCATTTTGGTCGAAGGATAACCTCCAGAATTTAACCTACGTCACGTGCCCTGGATCGGGCAGCAAATTTCAGAGGAACTGTACGGTCGGCTCGCGAGCTGTATCCTTAGCGTGTCCCGTGACTTTAAATGCCGACCAATCACGAACCATCGAGGATTATCTGGAAGTTTTTCCATTCGGACCCACGAGAGCCATTATTTTCTGGGGAGACTATTATGGACCCGGCCAACGTACCCACGTCAAATGCACCGTCGTCGATTTGATGACTTGTCGGAGCAATTATCTGGAATTTCCAATGGCTTCCAAATTGCCGTACGACTTTATACTGGCCAAATCGAACTACGTGATTCACGAGAATTCGTTCGAGTTCATGATCACCGACAATTCTCACTCACGATATTTGAACAAGTATAACATCAACGTCAATGGAACTTTAATTTCCAAGCTGGAACCCTGGTGTAGAACCAGGCAAATGATGAATTCTGCTCATCCAGTCGTGATAGATAAGGAAATAAAGAGTTATTTGTACACAAGTACGAGCGAGGATCAATTTTTCCGCCAATGGATCTTGGCAAAGTGTAACGGTAAGTGGCGACAAGTTATATATATATATATAGAAGCGAATTTTTCATTTCTATTTAATGTCTGAAGTTGCGTTGTTTTGGCCTGTCGGAATTGAAAGAATTCAAATTGTTACAGGCGCCGAGAAACTACTACAACAGGTGAAACCGAATTTTTTCGGTCCGCTTATCGAAGATATATCGACCACTCACAATACCATTGGAATAGCTACGGGCTCAGATTCATCCATTCTTGTCGGTCAGTTCGATTTGGACGGCAATCCCAAGTTAAATATGACGCTCGACTTTGACTTTGATTTGAGAAGTGTGTCAATGCTTAATCTAGCAGCTGGTGGCTTTGTTTTAACTGTCGAAGGAACAAAACACGACGCTGACTATAGATACAAAAGTAAACAGCTGAAAATGCTGAAAATATCAGCCGATAAAAAAATCATCGGATCAGTGAAGTGGATGGAACAGATATCCTGCGATAATAAAATAACAATGCAGTTGTTTGAAAACGAAGCGAAGGAGCATTGTTTGGCCGCCTTGTGTACCAATGTCCGAAGGTTCAATACTGGGTGGACTGAGGGAAAGCAGTTCGCGGAACTCGAGGTCCGCTGTTATACCGATAGCGATTTCACTGCTGATGATAAACCGTAACTTTGATTCTTATGTTTATTTGTGTGTTTATTTACAATATATATATCTACAATTTTATCTATCTCTGCTTATTTATTATATCCGCGCGTTCTCTAATCGCTGGAGTTCCCCCAGTATAGGGTATACTTACTCGTATAAAAACTTAAAACAAATTTACGCTCCTCTTGCGATAAAGCCGATGCCAGAATTGGGTTAAGAGTCATTTTTTCTAGCCGTGACTGGAATATTATATAATTTCAAGTGTAACCGTTGACATCGTCGAGTATCTCAAAGTTTTCCCATTCGGGCCTACGAGAGCTATCATTTTTGGGCAGTCTCTTCCGCCGAAGATTCTATTCTCATCAAATGCACCATCGTCGATTAAACTACTTGTGAGAGAAAAAAATCTAGAATTGCAAGTGATTTCTAGCAAGGAGTATGCTTCCACATTGGCTCGTTCGAATCACGTGCTTCACGATAATTCATTCGAGTTCATGATCAGGGACGCTTCCACTCGAAATATTTAAATAAATACCACATCGACGCCGATGGAAAATTACTTTCCAGGCTGGAGCCCTGGTTCGGAAATGACAAGTTATTTGTACAAGAGTTTCGGCGAGAGTTTCTACTTGCATAAGTGCAACGGTAAGCTTTGAAAAGTTATAATACAGTGTTGGTAAGTTCAAAATTCAAATTTTTACAGGTTGTGAGATACTACTGACACAGCTATCCACGGCTAGTACTTCCAGTCCCAGGCAAGACATATCGACCACGCACAATACCATCGGATTAGGTCTGGACGGAAATCTCAAGTTAAACATGACGTTCAATTTCAACTTCGAGGAGCGAATCAGCTTTTAATCTACGCAATGGTGGATTTGTTTTAATTTTTGTTACAAAAAGTTATCAGAGCTGTAACGAAAATAGAACGTAATGACTGCCGTGGATCAACAACGGTACAATTAGTTGAAAACGAGGCAAAGGAATATTGCTTTGCCGTTCTGTGTAGAGATTGTGTTTCTACTCCCTGGAATTATGGTAATCGTTTTGTGGAAGTCGAGGTCCACTGTTATACCGATGATGATTTTACTACCGATTACTCACTGTTACTTTGATTCTCATTGTTAAATACTGTAATTAAAGCGTTATATATATATATATTGTCATTCAATACAACACAAAAATCTCTCATTATCCTTGTACTAATATGTATAACTTGTATCATTATAAGAATTCTTTAAGCCGTAAAATTTATTCTATAATATACCGATAATCTTGTAGTATTTAGTTTTATTGTTTGGATTGATAATAAATTTGTTTTTTCTTATAATCACTGGGATTTCCCCGTGTAAAATCGGTATATGTCTGACAAATACTGCCGAATCTACGGAAGCTGCGATTATTATATATCATTCGAGACAACTTAATTAATGCTATCCAAAACATGCACGTCGTGTCTCGATCACTTTTCACGAAGATGGCAAAAAACCTATAGCTGTAAAAAATCCAAATGATAACCGGATAAACAAGTGCGTTCATCGCATAATTAAGGAATGCGTGATCGTAAGCTTCGTATACTTGCGAAATTTCCATCTATATATCACGAGTAAATAATCATCCTGAATTCGCTGTTAACGTATGTAGGAATGAAACAGCTGACATTGCGTCCACGGAAGCTCTCCAAGCGTCTCTGCACAGTAGCAAAAGGCAACTGATAAATCTATTTGAGAGTATAGACGAACAGCCGGTTCGAGGCTCGTCCTTATAAATAATGCAGAACAAAAAGCAGCCAGTTAATAACAGGGTTCGAAGTTGCGTTTCGTACTTTGTTTTCCCCACCACGCGTTATCGGCCTCTGCCTTTCACACGTTCTTCTTCTCCGCCAGGCCGTTAGGCTGCGCGACGTGGAGTGACGAGTTATCGTCGAATCGCCAATAGAGGATAATGGCTCGCTCAGCCCTGGAGGGAAAGAGAGACGCCTTTCGCGAAGGTGATTTTACTCGTGTTGTATTACATTCAGCTTGATTGAAAAATTCAGCTGACTTTCAGTGGGCCTTCGGTCTGAATCGGCTGAGCCTCGACGCGGTCGGCATCTGGCCCACCTCATCTAGTAGCACAAGCTGCGACTGCAAACGCCTCCGCATTCCGTTAATGCTCGTCTGGGTGTTGATCTGCGTCCTTCTACCGCAGATGTACGCGCTGACTCAGGTCTACCATCGAATTCCCCTTGTCGTCGACAACCTCACGACCAGCTGCACCGCGCTCACCTCGTCCATCAAGCTCTTCCTGCTCTGGAACAGCCGACAAGGTGCCGATCGCTCATAGACGTGATTAAAAAAAGAAATAAAAATAAAAAAAATAATCAACTGAAAACAGTGCTTCAGCCGATAATCCACACCGCCAGCGTCGACTGGTCGCGGCTGAAGACTACCCGGGAGCAGGAGACGATGATCCGACATCATGTTCCTCTGCGTGATAGGCTTCCTCCTTACGCCGATCTTCGGATTGAGCATACGCGTCATCAACAACATCACCGACGTCGCCTCGGACAGGTTCTTACCGCTGCAGACGTGCTATCCCATCGAGAGCAGCAGGTCGCCTTACTTCGAGCTTATCTACGCGACGCAACTGGTGGCCGGCAGTTTCGTCCGGTTTTCCTTCTCTGTGCCGGACAATTTCTTCGGAGCTCTGGTCTTTCACGCCAGTGCCCAGTGCGAGATTCTCGGCGAGAGGATGAAGGAACTGCTGGACGGGCAGGTCGACGGGAAGAGGCTGTTCCGTCGGAGGCTCGGGAGACTGGTCGACACTCACGTGCATCTGCTTCGGTATTCGATCCCCGTTTGCTTCGTTTGCGTCGATCGGTGAGAAAGCAATTGTCATGTTTCTCGCAGGTTTGTGGACGCCGTCGAAGAGTCCTTCAACCTGGTGATCCTGGCGCAAGTGCTCTGCCTGTCGCTGATAATTTGCTGCCTGGGATTCGGCGTCATACAGGTATACAGCCTTGTTCCGACACTGCAGTGTACAATTAAACAAATTATCGGCCTTTACATTACGTTACGCATCGATCGCAGTCGATAGCGAGCGACGATAACGAGAATCCGCCCATCGTGCAGGCCGCGACTTTGGCGGGTACACTGCTCAACTTGATGATCCACATGCTCGTCTACTGCATCGCCAGCGAGATTCTCGCGGAACACGCGAGTCTTCGATTATACTGCGCTTGATTATTTGATACAAATAACGGCCGCACCTTTGACGTTTCAGAGCTCGGGCTTCTCTCACGCTGTCTACAGCTCCAAATGGTACTCCTCATCGGCTACACACGCCAGAGATTTGATTCCCATCATGGTCAGGTCGAACTTTCCCATGCAACTAACCGCTGGGAAATTTTTCGCCCTCTCGCTCAATGCCTACCTGATGGTAAATTTTGCAAGATATAGATTTGTCACGATTTCTCGAAAAATTCTTCATCTCGTGTTACAGATATTGAAAACCTCAGCTCCCTACATCTCCATGCTCCTGGCTGTCAGTGCTGAATAAACGCGTATATAGATTAGCCGAAAGTGCTCGTTGCGAGGCGTTGTTGTATAGAAACAGATCACTGATACCGTTTAACGAAAAACTCAATCAACTGCGTTTCGCGTATATACTTTTTCAAATTACCCTCAGCGCCGATCCTTCCCAGCGTCTACCCAAGTACTGTAACAGCAGCAAAGCTCGTCGGGAGAAAAAAAAAGCGCGAAGAAGGCGCGCGCGCGTTAAGAAAATTACCGTCACGCGATAAACTTGCCGGGGACAATCTTTGCTTCAATTATTCACGAACTGCGCGAAACGCTGCAAAGTCAGGCCTTCGGTATTCGCTTTTACCGCAGTGTATCGAAAGATACGACCGTCGTGAGTACGGCGTAAAAGCGATCGTTTTGATTTTCGCATGTATACGCGTAATGAGCGACGAGATCGAAGATGTGCAGAACGAGCTCGACACCCACGAGCAGCGTCTCAGAGGTAAAACGAAAGTTTTCACAAGCCCGGAATGACGGAGTAATCGAAAAACTATATACTCTGACAGATTTCAATTGGGCCCTGGGCTTGAACCGTCTGAGTCTCCGACTGATGGGCGTCTGGCCGGGCGACGATGAGGCCGAGGGTCTTGAACGTCTGGCGATTCTCTTACGGGTGCCCTTCATGATAGCGGCCATGTTCTTCTGTCTGTTTCTGCCGCAGATGGCCGCGCTGACCCTGGTGATCCACGAGCTGCCTCTGGTCATCGACAACCTCATGACCAGCTGTGCCGCTTTCACCTCCTGCATCAAGCTCTACTTCATCTGGCGAAGCAAACAGGGTGACGTATATCGCGTGATCTCAGTGATTTAATTTTTTTTTTTTTTTTTTTTTTCAAACTAATTTCAAATCTGTCCAAGCAAGTGCTGCGTCCGGTGATCGAGTCGGTGAGCGCCGACTGGCTCCGACCGAAGCTCGACTGGGAGCGCGAGACGATGATCCGCGAGGCCTCTCGGGCCCGAATCTTCACCGTCAGCGGCTACGCCGTTATGACCGGCTGCTACACTGGCTTCGCCTTCGCTCCGCTCTTCGGCTTCGACATCCGCATCATATCCAACATCACCGACTACGGCGAGAAGCACATGCTGGTCCAGTCCTACTTCCCTTACGACTACTCCAAGAGCCCGAACTACGAGATCACCCACGTCAGTCAGCTCATCGCCGGCCTCTTCATCGGCATGACCGTCTCCGTTCCGGACAACTACTTCGGCGCTCTTGTCTTTCACGCGAGCGCTCAGTTCGAGATTCTCGGCGCGAATCTCGAGAATCTCATCAGGCAGGATGATAAGGGGCTCAGGAGCGGGCAGTTCGATCGGAGGATAGGGATCTTCGTCGATAGACACGTGCACCTCATGACGTGAGATACGAAAATCGATTTTCTTTATATATATATATATATATATATATATATATACGGTTTTTTAAAATCTTTAAAATCCAGAATGGTCACGGCCGTCGAGTACTCCTTCAGCTTCGTCATCATGGCCCAGATATTCTGCATGTCGATAATGGTCTGCAGTCTGGGCTTCCAAATCCTCGGTGTGAGTAATTACCAAGTCAAACCATAATATATATATATATATATATATATATATATAGCATGATATACGAATATTACTCCCCGCACGCAGATGATCGAAGGCACTACGGGGGACAAGCCGTCGCTCCTGCAGGTATTGACGCTGGTCGGCACTCTGTTCACCCTCATGATGCACACACTCGTCGACTGTTTCGCCTGCGAGACCCTCGAACTGCGAGTCGGTATTTTTTTTTTTTCTCTCTCTCTCTCCTTCGATTTCGCACTTACAAGTATATATATAGTACAACGCGAAAGATGGTCCGCAGAGCGCCGGGATATTCGAGAACGTTTACAACAGCAGGTGGTACTCGGTGCCGAAGCAGAGCGCGAAGGACGTGATACCGATGATGGTCGCGTCGAAAAATCCGCGGAAACTCACGGCTGGGAAGATTTTCACCCTGTCGCTGGCAACTTACTGTAGCGTGGGTATACGTAGATTTTTAGATAAGATGTTTACAGTGGCTTTTTGTACAGAACTGTTTTTGCAGATTTTGAAGTCCACGGCGGGATACATTTCCATGCTCATTGCTGTGAATAGACGATGAATAACGATAGCTTCCTATGATCGAAACATAAAGAGAATCTATATTATTATACATTTATATATATAAAAGAATAAATTTATTTATGTCTCGCAGGAAATCATCCTGGCGATTCATTGATTCATTCGCGGTTCCGTACACCTCTATATAACGGAAGATAAAAGTTTGCGGACAGAAAAGTTTTTTTTCCCCCTAGAAGTCTCGCAGTGCTCCATTACATCGATTTCCACCGATACATTGTCGCGATAAATCACACAACGCGAGGAAAAACAAAAGTTTTTTACCGATCTACACTCCAGACACGTCCGCCGCGCGACAGCTGCAAACTACCAATGAATGGAGAAAAAAAAAAAAAAGAAAGAATTATCGTCACGCAAGCCTTTGTTTTCTCGCGAGTATACAACGAACTAAACTTTCTCGCGCAGTGTGTCTTTCTCGGTATAACGCGGATGATCAATTATGCAGAAAGCAGTCTCCGCGTCTGATATCGACGCGACACTTTCTCGTCGCTCGAGTATAGTAGTCTCCGATTAGACGGTGATGGAGTGTATACGTTGAATCAAGCCTATATCCGAAACATAATTTTGGGATCGAGAGGCGCGACAGCGATTTTATACCATGTCACGATGGAACGTTTGCAGAAGAATCAGTTGCAAGGTAAGTATATATTCGAGTCCAGTTTTCTCTGTAAACGGGCGAGAAATTTTAGATTTCGACTGGGCACTGGGTCTGAACCGCTTCAGTCTTCGACTGATGGGTATATGGCCGGCCGACCAGGACGATAGCTCGACATCCCTCGGAATCATCCTGCGGATACCTCTGATGATCCTCGTACTGCTCTGCGGCCTGTTCCTACCGCAGATGTGGGCCCTCGCGTTGGTGATCGAGCAGCTACCACTGGCAATCGACAACGTCATGACCAGCTGTCCAGTCTTCACTTCCTGCATCAAGCTCTTCTTCGTCTGGCGCAGTAAAACGAGTAAGTAGTAACAACGAGTCGCGATGAAACATTAAGATATCTCGTCAGGCTTACAAGTCTTGCAGCCGGTGATCGACTCGGCGCTTCAGGACTACCTCCGACCGAAGTCGAAATCGGAAGAAACGACGATGCAACGAGCAGCCTTTCGAGGCCGACTCGTGACCATCGCTGACTACTCGATAATGGCGAGCTGCTACGTGGGCTTCATCTTCATGCCGATGCTTGGCTTCAACGTGCGCATCATCAACAACCTCACCGACTACGACACTCAGCGGGTCCTCCTGGTCCAGTCCTACTTTCCCTACGACTACGCCAGGAGTCCAGCTTTCGAGCTGACGCACCTGCTACAGCTGGTCGCGAGCTTCTTCGTGGGTATGGCCATATCGATTCCCGACGATTACTTTTGCGCTCTGCTGTTTCACGCCAGCGCTCAGTTCGAGATTCTGGGCCTGCAGATCGAGAGCTTGCCGATCGACGAGAGCAAGAACGGCAGGCTGTTGAGCGGATTTATCGAGAGGCATGTGCATCTCAACAGGTGCGATTTTTTTTTTTTTTTTTTTTTTTTTTGCCGTATGTCGCACTGCACGCGAGTATCGTTACGTGACTTTGCAGGATGGTATCAGCGGTGGAGAGATCGTTCGAGTTCGTTATCGCCGCGCAGATATTCTGCATGTCCATCATGGTCTGCTGTTTGGGCTTTCAGGTTCTGAGGGTGAGTACGAGATCGATGATATTACCTCGTATAAATGACCCATTGAAATCTCGAAGATGCTGGACAGCGCGGCGGAGAAGCCCAGCCCTGTGCAGATCCTCACGCTCGGCGGAACCCTCTTCACCATGTTGCTGCACACGTTCGTCGATTGTTTCGCCAGTGAGAATCTTGCGGCGCGCGTGAGTACTTCGCCCGTTGTGATACAACTGATCAGTTTACAATCGAATTTATCGTTTCCGCAGAGTTCCGAGCTGTTTTTCAAAATCTACAGCAGCAGGTGGTACTCGCTATCGTGGAGCAAGATGCACTGCCTCGTGCCGATGATGCTCGTAGCCAAGACTCCGAGACGGATAAGGGCCGGAAAGATTTTGTCCATGTCTCTGGCTACTTATTGCTCCGTACGTGTATATAAAATGCGTTTATCGATTTTCATTTCCATTGAGATATTTATCAATGGCTTGCAGATAATAAAATCGACGGCCGGCTACATATCGATGCTCGTCGCTGTGAGCGGAAGGTGAAGTTCTGTTGCAACATATATGTATAATATTATCAATCGATTGTTGAAGAATAGAAAGAGATTTATTTATTGCATATCTTTTGAAAAGTTATATAAATACCTCTCGATGTAATTCTTTAATTCTTAGCAGGAAAAAAACCGTAGCGACATTTTCTCCAGACGACGAGAACAACGACAGACAAACTTTTACCTATACAGCTTATAGCTCGCAAAAAACTTTATCGCATAGCAGCAATATGAATCGGTAAAAGAATTATCGCCGAGGTACAAAGTGAAAAAAAAAACTTTGTCTCCTCTCACTTATAGCTTATATACTTCATCTGCGCAATGCCGCATCGAACTAAGCTACGAAGCTATAACTTTCGCGTAGCGGCAGTATAATGGATGGGGAAAAAAAAAAATTGGCGATCAATTATGCAAAAACCTGTAAGCATTATTGCCTGCGCGTATCGACCCCCGATGCCTACACTTTTCTCACGTCGAGACTATTTTTGTGACTTCTCGCTGATATCGTATAAGGCTTATAGTTACCACGATGCTCTGCGACTCCGATCCAAGCGCGATTTCATATTGTATTCTGGACGTATCGAGCCTGCTCATATCGTGACACGCGATGGAATCCTTAGAAAAGTATCGGTTGCAAGGTAAGCTCGTTCAATTTGACATTTTGTCGAGATTTCAACAAGATTAAACGAAATTTAAGAATTCGACTGGGCACTGGGCATCAACCGCGTCAGTCTCCAACTGTTGGGCATATGGCCAGCCGACCAGGACGAAAGCTCGAAATCCTTGCTAACAGTCTCGAGGATACCGCTTATGGTACTCGTGATTTTCGTCGGCTTATTCTTGCCGCAGATGTGGGCCCTCGCGTTGGTAATCGAGCAACTACCACTAGCTATCGACAATCTCATGACCAGCTGTCCAGGCCTCACCTCCTGCGTCAAGCTCTTCTTCATCCGGCGCAGTAAAACGAGTAAGTAATAACAACGTTGCGATGAATAAATAACATTTCGATATCTCGCGCGTACACAAGTCTTGCAGCCGGTG
This sequence comes from Trichomalopsis sarcophagae, assembly GCA_024372645.1. Classification (NCBI taxonomy): domain Eukaryota; kingdom Metazoa; phylum Arthropoda; class Insecta; order Hymenoptera; family Pteromalidae; genus Trichomalopsis; species Trichomalopsis sarcophagae. The sequence continues at coordinate 1,046,541 of QLSS01000011.1, forward strand.
ATCGAATCGGTCCTGCAGGACTACCTCCGGCCAAAGTCCGAATGGGAAGAGCTGACGATGCGCCGAGAGGCCTCGAAAGCCCGATTGATCACCATCGCGGACTACAGCCTGATAACGATTTGTTGCGTGGGATTCATCATCCTGCCGACGCTCGGCTTCCACGTCCGCATCGTCAACAACGTGACCGATTACGCCAGCTACGGTAATCGGGCTCTCCTCGTGCAGTCCTACTACCCTTACGACTACTACGAAAGTCCAGCCTTCGAGTTGACGAACCTGGTTCAGTTGACGGCCGCTTTCTTCGTGGGCATGACTGTGGCCATTCCCGACGACTACTTTTGCGCCTTGATGTTCCACGTGAGCGCCCAGTTCGAGATCCTGGGCCTGCAGATCGAGAATTTGATGGGCAAGGATGATGACAATGAAGGCGTCGATTGGAGCTTGCTGGGCAGCTTCGTCGAGAGACACGTTCATCTCAACAGGTGAGTGATTTTTCGCATATCGCGCACACGATGCGTATGCGTTATACATGACTTTGCAGGATGGTCGCGACGCTGGAGAAGTCGTTCGAGTTCTTGATCGCGGCGCAGATATTGCTCGTGACCGTCATGGTTTGCTGCATGGGAGTTCAGGTTCTGAGGGTGAGTACAACGATGAGATACAACGTCCTTGTATCACTCCCAATTCGAATTGGAATTATTTCGCAGACGCTGAGCGGCGCTGGTGAAAAGCCAAGTCCTTTTCAGATCCTCACGCTCAGTGGGACCGTTTTTTACCTCTTGCTGCACACGTTCGTCGACTGTTTCGTCAGCGAAAGACTCACGTCTCGTGTAAGTCTTAATTCTCCTCATGTATACTTTATACACTGACTTTGATACGACTAGCATCGATCTTGTCTCCTGTAGAGTTCCGAGATCTTCTTCAAGATTTATAGCTGTAGGTGGTGCGCGCTGCCGTGGAACAAGGTGCGCTGCCTCCTGCCCATGATGCTCGCGGCCAAGACTCCTCGACAGATAAGAGCCGGGAGGATTATGCCCTTGTCTCTGTCCACTTACTGCTCCGTACGTTAATTCATTCTTTCTTTATCGTTCGAATTCTGTATGCTCCGATTCGCAGATTGTGAAATCGACGGCTGGTTACATATCGATGCTCGTCGCTGTGAGCGGAAGGTAAAGCGTTAGAATCTGCGATTCGATGATAAATTAATTCTTGATCCGATTTACTGATACTGAAAGGTATGGAATATTAATATTTGTAGAGGATATTGTCAATGCATTTATTTATTACAATACAGTATATACAAGTTATAGCAACTTTGAAAGCTGATGTATACAAAAACTCGGTGATGTCATTGGCAGCATAAAGTAACAAATTACTAGATTTAATTGCTTACATGGAAGCAAGGGGCAAGGCCATTCAGTCGGCTTAACGATTTCTATCGAGAAGGTGTTTTAATTCATATTTGGCTTTGTTGTAGGTTCAACATAAAGCAGACAATAGCCTCGCACGCCTTTTTTTAACTAAAAAAAACAAAAAACAAAAAATAGCAATCTGTTGTAAAATAAAAAAAAAATAAAATTCTAGATTCGTGTTATAAATTTACTGTACGAGTTGAAGACTGTGATTCATTGTCAAGTTACGTTATTGCTAATCATTAGATTTTAGAATTTGCATAAAGATAACTTTTTCAAGATGTTCTAGTTAATCTTAAAATTAAATTAAACAATTTAAAAGTAGATCTTTGATTGCATCAAATTTTGAAACGTAGTAAAAAAATTTCATGTTCAATGACAGCAATACACATTTATATCGGTGCGTAAATGCATTAAAAGCGCTTCAATATTTAGGAATGACTTGTTACCATCTTTAATAAATCACATTTGTAGAAAACTTGATCTCTTACATTAATCAACCGAAGTTGAATTAAAAATTTTTCGAACAATGTTTTAGAAGTTCAAGGCATATCTGCCAAGTAATTAAATTTTTCATCAATTCTGCAAATAAATAAACTTGTGATTTCTTGCTTTCATTGTGCTGTAGTAAATAGCAATTTACATTTATGCAATGTAACTAACTTGACTCGATGCACTTGTTTAACATATGGATTATTTACGATTAATGCAAATAGTGTATTAATCCTTCAAAATGCACAATATTCACACGCTCATTTCATTCATACAAACAAGAATAATATTAAAAAAAAACTAGATTAAAATTATGCTCATCTCGATCCATTGTCACGATGAACGCGTGAGAGTCCGATTGACAAAAATGGATAACAATAAAATCAATCAACAAAGCAGAAAAGGATTTGAACAGACCTAATATGAAATTTACTTATAAAACTAACCAAGTCTCATTCGCCACGTTCCTACTCAACAATAATTTCGACGGAATAAGAATCGGCTAAAAAAAAATCTTGTGATACACTTGATAATTTTCAATTTATCCAGCACACATCCTTATTCCTCATATCTCGAATCTGAATAGTTCTACAGTAATTTGTTATCACTTATCCAGCTGTGCCAATTTTTAATGCTACGGCTTGCAATCGTTTGCTACGTGGATCCGGCAAACAATGCCGTTAATCCAGTATCATGAGAGTTTTTCGAGAGATCGTCCACACGAACGACTTCCTTGCTTGAAATCTCGAGTCGAGGAAGATTAGCAATTTTCACCTCCTTACGAAATAGTTGTCCAATATTTCTACCAATCAGCTGTTGACGAAATATAGAATACAAGTTAGGTAAGCATATTTTTACTAAAGAGAAATGGAGATTTCTATTTGTGAATTAATGACGACACACTGAAAGAAAACCTACCTGGTTGGTAATCTTTTTGAACAGATCCTTTTTGCCTTTTTCGACCTTGTTGCCTTTGGTAGTGACAACGGCCGACATCTTTTCATCGAAACGCTGCAGATCGGCTGGATTGACACCGGGTATCTGCTGCATGACCTCGATGATATTCGGGAACTTGGGTCTGAGACACTCGTAGACTTGAGCGCCAAGAGTGATAAGCGATCCTTGGTTAGCCTCATGTTGCCCATGTAATTGCAGACCCTGGAGAATGGCCACCATGATGTGTGCTGCCATTGCCGGGGTCAAGATGCCGTCAGCAGCTAGTGCTCGTACCACTGGGCCGGTCAGCATTGTCGCTCTCAGGCTTGCATTTGAATCGTTCCACGATAGTGCACTAGAGTAACGAAAACAATTTTTTTAAATGGCATTGAATTTTAATTATTGAGCGATAAAAAATTTTTGAAATATGTTACTTGTACATACCCTAATATACAGAGCACAACACTGTGACAGGTTGAAGGGTGCCTTAGTATGAAGGCACCAAGTTCGCTGACAACCTCAGCGACGATGCTGTTGCTGCCTCTGGCTGGTGGAGAGTCGACAGCCATTCCACCGCTGTCCTGTTCCATTGAATCTTGTGGTGACGCGTCGGTCGCTGCTCCACCGACAAGAGCAACCTTGAGAACGTCTACAAAGTCGCGCGTCAGATTCCTGTTGAGCATGTCGTCGATCACCTCCTGGGCGTCTGTGTTATCGTCGTCGAGGCTCCCGGCCTCGTATAGACGAGTCATATGCTGCCACTTGGCACTCAATCTCTGGTACACTGAAAATTTTAATTGGATTGTATTACAAAAATAACTGGAGTGAAATTTAGTTATTCGATTGCTTTTGATTTTCAGTAAGACGTATAAACATTTGCAAGATATTTGAAGATTTGAAGAAATATTTTATACACTTACTGTGAGTCGATACATGTGCCAGTACAGGAACAAGGACCGTTTCGTAGAATGCTGATGGACACGAGTATATAAATGGCTTCATAAAAACACGAATAATGGGACGTAGTCTATGATCTGGAATAAGCTGCAAATAAAAATTTACAATATAATTTAGATTTAAAAAATTTCGCACTCGTTTAAGAACAGGTCCATTTGAGAATGACTTCGTTACCTCCATATTAGAAAAAACGGAATTCAACAGCGCAGCAGCCAATCCGGGTAACTGATATAGATCTCGACCGATTGTGTGACAACCACTGCCGAGCATGTGATAACAATTGTCATGAATAGTTGTGAGGAAGGATTGCATCCTAGCAAGGGGAGCGGATTGAAGCTCTGATTCTGCGCTATTTTCGCCGTTGTTAGACGTGTGCAGACCCAAAAGATTGGCTTTCTCCGACTCTATGATTCCGTGAACGTTTCTATATCCCTGGGAAATTGAAATAAAAGGTTAAAAATTGTCGGTAAGTCTATTGACTTGGTAGTTGAAATAGCATTCTTAATATCTTACCTCTGATAAAAGTCCAAGTGCCGCGGGAGTAAATAGCGCATTCATGGTTCGAAGCATATCGAAAAGAGGCGGTAGTACAGGTACGATGTGAGGGGTGACGGGATTTCGATAGATCGGGTTACCGCTTTCGCTCAGAGCGGCGACGAAACCACCTCTGGCTGCCCTATCTGGATCCTCTGGTATTGCGCAACGCTTCACAACGCTCAACACTGTGTTAATGCTGTACATAAGCTCCGAACGATTGCTCCCTGTACGCTCATCCCGACTGTTTTCGAGAACTGGTCGATCCAGGCCTAGGAAATGTACCAAGTCGACAGGACTCTTGAAGGCTTGGGCTCCTATCGCTATGAACCGGGTCGAGGTATCGCCTATAATCTGTACAAAACATGGATCTTATTCCATTTTTCTAAATCGTGTAAATTTTTAATTTGTTAAAATAGGCTTACCTCGGCAACTAATCTGGTTTGTCTTTCGTAATCGCAAAAGTGATTGGATATGAGCAGCAGTGCTTCGTACAACGCGAGACTCTCCATCATCGAAACTTGGCTGGGCTCCCTCACCAGGTTCTTCACAGTTGAATGAATTTGCTCAAAGACTGGCAGGAGTAGCAACGGGTATTTCAAGCCTATCTTGACCATGAGACATGCAGCATGCCGCCGAACGTTTTTCGAAGCCTTGGATCTGTTTTCCTTGGTTTCACCTGGTCTGTTGAAGACAAGCGCGGCAAAAATCTTTTCGAGCACTCGGGGTAGTATGGCAACGCCAGGCATCGCCATCGATCCCGTTGACATCGACATAAATACGAACAACGCACTGATGCACGATAGTAAAGCCGACAAGATCCAGGGGTCCTGAGGTGAGTAGCCCAGGCAGAGCTCGAGCAACTGCAATCCCGTCTGCACATTGGGGCGTTCACTCACCAGAAGAATCCGCGCCATCACCGAGTCAAAGGCCAGAGCCAAGGCCTCCCATTCTAGGAACTCCGGATCAAGAGGATCGCTCTTGTAGGCCAGATTTTCCGATCCCTTACGAATTTTGACGGTCAACCACTGTTGCACATATGCGAAAGTCACAAGAGGCGCGACCATTGTAGCATTGCGAAAACCTTCGAGGAGATCCATGCGTAGGCGGTGGAAGAACATCCTGAATTCTTCCTCTGTATCGTAATCCACAAAGTACGAGGCCATGCCGTTTGCATGACGCTTATTAGGAAATGAGACCTGGAATTAACATGCATTCATTGTTATCATTATTAATCTTGTAAATAACTAGTTTATTCATTTATAGTTTAGAATCGAGAGTACCTTCACGATTTTTGGACCGCTGTATTCCACGTATTTGGGAACGTAGCTCAATACGAGAGAGTCAGTCTTGATATATTCGTGTTTGAAGAACATGATCCAAATTGTGTTTGCCAACTGTACAAGGGTCAAACTGGAGTGCATGGTAAAAGTGAGGACCGCGTCGAGAAAAAGGCCAAAATGCACTGGACGGACGCCATTAGCATCATCCTTACTCCATAAAGAGCAAAGCTGAGTCGCCATACCTGGACAAAAATTATAGACATTGTAAAGAAAATTATTAGAAGACCCTTGAAATTTATCCTATGACTATTTCAAAGTCTAAAAGTATGCACCATTCAAAACTTGGACAAGCTTCTTCAAGAACAAGTAATGGTTCTCTTGCAAATCACTTGGTCCAGTTGGGGGTGCGGCCGTTGCAGCGGCGTACATGTAACCCAATGCTTCTTCCGTAAAGAGAATCATCAGCTGCTTTCTGTCTTCGATTTTACCCTTTCTGTTCACGACCTGCTGCAGACACTCGGCTGAAGGACACCGAAATGTTGGGTGGCTCAGTAAAATGCACAAGATTTGCAAGAGGCGGCCTTTGTCTGCCATGATGTGATTTATGGGAACCCATTCCACAAATCCAGATAGTGTTAAAAGTACTACCTGCAAAGATGGTAAGAAAGGTTGATTTCAACATTTATTTTTCTTATTCAGTTCAATCAAGCTCATCTCATAACTTACCTGTACTACTCTGCCATGTGCAGCTGCCTCAGTCGTTCTACCTAATGTGCTTTGTTTTTGAAATTCGGCAAAATGTTGCTCCATCAGTCTCAAGAAAAAGGCAAAAATTTCCGTCATATTAGTCACTAGGGCTTGATAAATATCTTTTCTTCGTTGATTTGATTCAAGAGTCTCTAAAATGGCAACATCCTCTACCAATCGCAGAAACACCAATAGTACAAGTTCTGTCTGGGTCTCTCCTCTGGTACATGCCTGGCTGAGCTCTCCAAGCAATTGGGGCCATTGTTGAGGCCACTCCCTTTTGATCATCTCCACAACAATGCGAGATAAAGCATCTTTGATGTGATTTTCTTCTTGTAGCAGTGGCTCAGTCCCTTCTTGTAGAAGCTTCATTGCATTTTCTTTGATGAAAACTTTTTCGGTTTGGGACATCTGTGTCCACCGATATTTCACACAATGCTCCATTAGCTGGAGGCCAAAATGCCTAACGATCGAGCTCCTATTCGATGCCTTCTGTGCAAGGAATAGACCGCACTGAGCGCAGAGTGGAGAAGATTCCTTAAAGCGCTCACAAGCATTGAGAACTTCAACACGCTGCTGCTGAGAGACATTTGGGGACATCATCAGCTCCACCAGCCGAGCAAGCTCTGCTGATATCTGAGCGATATCACCTCCTACTCCAAACTCCATTTCTAGGAGTTATCCTAAAAATAAAAAGTAATTTTAATTCATTGTCAATTGATCAGATAAAAATCACGATAAAGTGTTATCAAGATACGATTCAATCTATTGTCATTATTCTGGGGAGCAAACAATTTATTTTATGTACAATTCAACTTGATGTAAACTGATGACAGTTGATTAGTTTAGGTGCAACGTTCTTGCATAAGAAATTATTTTATTGGATGCTGCACATTGATGACACGACATGATGAAACAGAGCAACAAAACTTGTAAAAAAAGAAGTGTAAATAAATAAGCAAATGTTTGCAAAAATTTACAAAAAGAATTGTTTTAAAGTTTGCGAATCCCACAGCCCTCTGTTGTACCAAGTCATGTATACAACCAGAGAACTGATTATAAGAACTCCCCTCCCCCGAAAAAACGAGTTCGCGAAACGCAGCTCTTACGAAACCGCCGCAGAGCCGAATGAATTGCAAGCGCACGTGAGTCGGCTTTGCACCGGAAAAGAAAAACAACCGACTGTTGAACATCATCTCGAGCTTTATAAAAAGCGCATATTTGGCTTATACGAAGCAAAAAAAGACCCTCGTTATTGTTTACGTCGATCGTGAAGGAAGCGGAACCTCGTGTGCGCCCGCATGCAGCCCCGTCGACACCGCCGACCTATAGGTACTCATCCCATAGCACCTAACCATCTCTCTCTCTCTCTCTCTCTCTCTCTCTCTCACTCTCCGATGGCACACCTTATACACTCGTTCAAGAAAATCAAACGACATACCTTTTTCGCGCATACGTTCGGAATAATCGCAGAGCAAAAAAACTCCGAGTATACTAGAAGAGCATTGCAGCCGGTCAGTCTAGGAGAATTCCGAGCACGAGGCCGCGCGAGGAGAAACAGCTTGTTGCGGAAGTATATTCAAGCGTGCACCTGCCCGGTGATGCTGATGCGATCAAGTTTTAGCGTCGTCTTGGAGAGGAGTAGACAAATCGCTCATGCTGCGCGAGAGAAATAAAGGTACGTACGTACCAGAGCGTATGGGTCAGGACAGAGCTTGTATCTCGTCGTCGCTTGGCTGCTGCTTTTTTCGCCTCTGCCTCCGACCAGAGAGCGAAAGGCAGAGATATATGTATGCGCGAGAGCGGCTGCACGTTGTACGCTGATGAGCTCTGCTCGATTCTTCGCGATGGCTTATGGAAAAAGTGTAGTGTGTGTATAAGCCAACTGCACGAATATTGACGCGGATGGCTGCGATTCGATTTTATCGGCGGGAGATTCGAAGAGTTTTGCTGATTTTCGCGTGAAAGACCGTTATTGTACTTTTATCGTTACCATCTATCTTTGGAAAACTTGGAAAATATATTTTCTTTTTTTTAATTAAAAAATTTTAATCAAAAGCGAAATATATATCATATTTTTGGCGTTTAATTTCTAATTCAATAATACAACGCCTTTGTTTACCAACATTTGATAATAGCAAACCTTAGTCATACGTGTGTACATACATATATCGAAACACGTTGTTTACTATATCAGCATTTCCCAGAAAAGATGCACCATAAATTCGGCCCTTCAAAATGATGCCCCCCCCTCCCTTTTCCCCGCCTTTCAATGAACTCAATAAGACAAAGACCCACAGTTGTCTCCCGGCATTATTTAATTTTGAGCCTTCGACGATATTAGATGCCGAGTACTCTCTCAACATTCGGCAAAACTCCAAATGGGAATCGTTAGGAAATTGGTGTTCCTAACCTCCAAGTCGGCCCACCATCATCGAGTCGCCAAGCAGAAGCCGCTTCCTTCTCTGCTCCAAAACATTTTCTCTTCTCGTCGAAGTAGTTGCAGAGAACATCGGCTACATCAGAACTCCAGTGTCGTCAGTGACGCCGAAAAGAAGCCATCGACCAACAGCGTCAACACAGAATGCAAGCTTGATTCGGACTTTGTCGTCACGTTCAATTTTTCTTAGAGGCAAGTTTTATTTTTTTTCTTTCTTCTCGTTCTTGCATCGCTCCCTATATACTTTACTGCCTTTTTGTTTTCGTCCCGCGCGCCCTTTACTGTATACATATATATATATATATATATATGCATACTCGCGCGCTACAGAGTGCCTTTATATGTATATATACCTACCTACATATTGTACATCGCTTTTGTGTAAAGAATGGTCTACATATCTATAGCTATAATGCGCGTTGAATTTCGACGCCAAGTTTCGCTTTTACTGTGCGCGAGCCAATCTAATCTTCCTCCGCGAATTAGTTGATGAAGTCAGCGACTGTATATACGAGGAGCGAAGTTTAGTTTTGCTTGATTGGCTTGTAGCGTTTCTGTCGTCGGGACCGATTGTTGTACTCTCGATATAAGTAGCTTCTTGAATAAACGGCTTTGTTTTTCATTATTTCAGAATGGCCAAGACCAAGACTATCAGCAAGGGCTGCCCAAAATGCGAACAACAGGTATGTTTGTCATTTTTATTAGATTTGTTAACCTCAAATGAATTAATATTATTACGATAATTTAATTAGTTTTATATTACTGTGTATAGTATATGTATTTGACATATTTTGGCCTTTTTATTTAGGGAGGTGCATATATTGATTAAATCATAATTATTATTATTGTACTGTATGCATAGGTTCCTGTTGCTTGTAAAGCCTGTCCCTGTGGGCACTCCTTTTTCAATGCACGCAGAAACTCCATTAAAAGCCCTCCCAGTCCTGAGGGTGGTGCTATGAAGACAAGAAGAACTAATCGGATAAAAAGAGAGAAGCCAAATTATTATGATTCTCTTGAATATGACAAACAAACACGTAAAAGTGCTAAGGTATGGATTTTTTTATTTTTATCATTCATGCTGATTTTGGATAACTGGAGTTCAAGAGAAATAATTAAACAACAATTTAAAAAACTATCAACTATTCATTCAACATATATAATTATTTTGTTTTATAGTTGAGAAGAGCTGCTGAAATAGGATCTGATAATGATTGCCGCCAATTAAATAAGAAAAAGAAAAGGAAAGGAAAAGGCAAAGGAAAAGGAGGTGGAAGTAGTGGGGCTGGAGATGATGATGATGAAATGGAAGGTGTCTCTAGTTTATCTCCAGAGAAACAGCTTACGTGTTCACTAATTCTGCAAGAACTTAACAACAAAATGAGTACTGTTGCTTGGAAGCCTATGTGAAAAAGTGTCAAGTTTTTTTCTTAAGTGATGACAAGATTTTGATTTGGTTTCATATAACTTCTGCCAATTTTTTTGGTGACTACCTCGATTAATTTCTAAGTTTATATGTATGATTCATACATAGATTTGCTAGATTCACTAGACTTGTATATACTAGATAAAAATAATTCTATGCAATTACTACATGATAAATTGGTGCAAAGATAAAGTATAGTCACTTGAATTACTTGTATTGTACAATAGAAAATCATTTAGCTTGTCAATGATATGAGTTTTTTATTAATTGATCTTATTTCCTCGAGCATCAACCAATTTATCATGACTTACTTTTATCTTTGGCACATTGTACTGCAGTTTTTAACAATTTTGTAATAGAGAATAATTTAAACACGGTAATGATTATTCTAAATTAAAAATTGTAAAATGCTTACAACTTAACAGTATTTGATATTAATTCCTCAAACATCAATTATATTGTTAAAAACGTTCAGTCTTCATCTTACTGCAATAATAATTGTATATTGTACGTTTTTTATTAGAAAACCTAAATTTAAGGCGTTGTAATACTTTTATATAAGGCTGTTACTTTACGTTAAATAAGCGTTGCCTTACTATGATTCTTGTATAGTACATTTATTTTAACAGAAGATATATCTATAACAAATTAAAGAGTTGAAAAAAAGAGTCAACTCGAAAGCTCTATAAGAAGCAATTTTTAATATGAATAAATGTGAACGGTTTCAATAAAAAAAATTGTCTTTTATTTAATTTTTCTCAAATTTTTCAAAAATGTACAGAATGAAGATTCATGGAAGTCAAGAAGGAAAAATATTTTTTTTTATAATATACATAATTTATTACAATTGTTTACAATACATATTAAAAATTAAACACGATTTATCCTATGCTATCTACATAATATTAGCAATGTTCACTTGTGGTAAAAAAAAACAGCATTTTTTATATAATTAATACAACTGCTAATAAATCTATCACGAAAACCGAATAAAAAACACTATTCAGTAAAAAAAATAAGTTAAACTTAATAGTTGTTGTTATTTATTCCAGAAGCACACGTGAACAAATTCATGAATCATTCAATAACCATCAGATACAGAAAACAAAATTGCACTATAACTATTTCAGTAAGCTCATAGCTTCGATGCGCTTATGCAAATACCATTTCTGTTATTGATAAAAGTAAAAAAAATATACATCATATATCGTGCTTGAATTACCTAACGCATTCATGTTTCTCGAATTGTCTTGCTTTTCGCCGTTGGCTTCTTCTCGTTTTTATTTCCATACAGTCTTTTAAATCAGTCAGCGGCATTAGGTTATGGCTATCGATGTTCGACAAGCAATCCAAACTTCTGCTTTTGCCCATGATGTGAGAAAACCCATCATTTGCAACATCGAGAAGACAATCGAAGCTTTGAGATTTGGTTAGAAACTTGGTCTCCCCCGATTTGAATTCAACTTTTAACTTTTCATCCACACTGTAAACACGCAGCCTCCTAACGCCGTTATTTTTAGTTTTAAAAAATAAATCTGGTTTGGCGCTTATAAGATTACTTATCTTTTGTAAATCTATACTGACTTTGAAGTCCGCGTCCATGTGAACATCATTGTTATTGTGCGCGCCGTTTATCTTATTCGTAAGCGTGAATTTCAACTCGTCAATGTCAACATTCTTTAAATGTTTCTTGCTGTCCTGCTGCACCGTGACGTCCGACGAGCCGTTAAGTACCTTCAGCGATCTTGAGCTTCTGGTGGTCCGGTCGCCAGATGCCATCTGATTGGATTTACCAAACGAAGGAGAGAAAGTCGTCGTATTAGAGTCCGTAGAATCTCCATTGATTTGATCATTTAACTCTGACTGCTGCACAGATCGAAAATGCCGTACGATTCGATTACTTCTGCGAAGCAAGCGCTGTGTGTTGCTTGGCTCCTCCTTCTGGGACTGCGAGAGACTGTGTTCCTCGGTTTTGCTCGATATCTCGCGGTTGTTGATACCGCCATCCTTGAGGTCTCTGGCAGGCTTATTACTTATTATCGCACTATCGAAGTCGTTATTACTCGAGCTTGACACCTCCGGGTCCCAGTTTTCTTTCCAATCGCTCCTGGTGAGCCTTTTCTCCGTGACCGTCAGGGACTTTTTGGCATTGTTAAGCGCATCGTTTGCGGATGTTGGATACTCTAGCAGCGTGTTGTCATCTTCGTAGACAAAGCTCCTCAAACTTCTGGTTCTCAAGGACCTATGAATTCGGTCGGATTCGTCGGTCGAGTCGTCAGAGAGTAGTAGCTGATATGATTTGCTGCTCTTTTCGCTCGATAAGTGCTGATTCGATCCAGCGAATGATGACACCAAAGCGGTCGCAGCACTACTCGCATCGTTCAAGGTAGTCGAGTTACTACTTTGCAGACCGTTCATTTTCACCTGAATCCGGCATGTACGATACGACAGCTGAAAATCACAAGGATTCGTCAGCATTTATAAATCCACTGTACAAATCCACAAAGAATTAATTTTTTATTTACTAGCTTGTAAACATTTTTTTAAGAAATAGATAGAAGGAAAAGTTCTTACTTCTACATCGCTTCCGCAAACTCTGAACTTGAGATCGCTAAGACGCACGAAATCCGGAATCAATCCAGATCTATCACCAGAGGAGAATCTTGATTTGGAGCTTCCACCACTGCCGCCGCTGCTGCTGCAATGGGAACTTGAACCATTTTCGAGAACGGTACGACTGAAAATATTGAACGTAAAAACAAATTATATTGAGAACTATTTAGAACATCTTACTCGGTCACGTCACACAATCTGTTGTTACAATCATACTCACAGCTTTCGCGCACTATCAATAAATCAGTGATGGAAGATTGGATGTCGGGGAAAGGTTCAGAACATACAACCGGACTATATTGGTAAGTACAAAAGCGATTAGACCTATGCAGAGTTATTTGAAGAAAACAAGTTTTTTGAGACAGTAATTGAGTTTCATACGAAACTATTTTCAGTTAATCTGTTATAGATTTACAAAAATTTAGACTAAGCATAGAAAGTGACAACGTATAAGTATATCAATTTAAAACTGAGACGAAAAAAAGGACTTAAATACTGAAACGCGATGCAAACAACAAACTATTTTTCTTAACGATTCTGGAATAAGTTCACACTAACGCTGATTTATTTTACACTTACATGGCAAGCTCGGGTCGGTCGACTGGGCATTTCGTGTCAGCTGATTGAGGGGAATCTGGTAGTTCGTCTTGGGTGTCGGCGGCGGTAGCGGCTTCTTCTTCATGGGATTGGCCATCGGTGTTAAGTATCGCAGGTCCCGTGCCTGCATCCCGGTGACACTGTTAGAACCCCAAGAGTAAAACTGAGAAATGGTACGGGGCGGTATATACAAGCGTGCAATTATAATACTTCAGTGTAAGTGAATTTAACGAACGTATACGTGTGTGTACATGATTTTACGAAATCGAATTATTAACTTTCATACTGTATAATCACATGATCACGGTTCTCTCTTACTCACTCTTTGCGTCTCGCTCTCGGTACTTTTGCAGCGATATTAAATGAATTAACTTGAACTACCGGTGTTCTTAGTAACTAAAACTTACAACGGAATTTTCATGATTTAAAAAGTAAAGAATTGTAGTGCTTACGTTATCGTGAGCGGAAGACGCCTCGTCTGCAGATCCTGTTGATGGAAGAGCTTGGGTTTCAGTTTTGCTCGGGTTATCCTTTACATTGGACAACAGCTCAGGTTCCACCGAATTTTGCCCGCTGATCCTCGAGCTGCTGCTTTCGTCATTTTGTATAACACTTGTTACCTTCTCGGGTAAGCTATTTACGACATTATGATCTATAGTTGTGTTGATCTCGAGGCGTGCGCGCTTGGGCGCCTCGTCCACGATCAAAACCTCGATTTCCTCGTCAGTCGGGTGACTTCTTTTCAACCCGTTCGTTGAAGGAGTATCAGGCACTTGGATCGGCAAGTCGCAATCCACTTGTTCTATTTCTTCCTCTTCCGTTAGTTCAGGAACGCTGGCAAAGAACTCGGGTGCCAGCGAGGTGACGTTGCTAATTATTATGTTAAACGGGGAATCATCTATTTCTTCAGGTAATACGTTCGAGACCTTTGGCGAAACGCAATTCATTCGATTCGAGAAATTTGATGAATTACTAGTACTAGCACAAATCAATTCGCTTTGATGACGATGCCTTTTCGTCACATTTTCACAAACAATCTGGAAAAGTTACAAATGAACATCAGTATTATAATTAATCAACTTGTTTTTCGAGAAAATTTTAGTTTATTTATTTTTTTTTTTTTTAATTTTTGTAACGCACCTCAATAGCTTCGTCGTCGCTATCTATACAAATAACATCGTTATTTACTTTTGCGGAAACAGCTGAAAGCGTCGCAATACCGACACTGTTTGAAGCAGCATTATTAACTGTTGTATTAGAATGATTGAGACTATTGTTAGTTTGGTTGACGATTTCATTGTAAGCGTTGGAGCTGAAAAAAATATTATAAATTATTACAGGTTTTATACAACTACAGAATTCTAATAAGACTTGAACGTACCTTTGTAACTTCTGAACTTGTTGCATTTTAAATGATCGCGGTCCAGGGCGCAATTTTACTTCAGGTAAAATAGCTGGAATGTTAGTTAAATTAGTTTCTAATGGTATGGATTCATTTCCGACAGAAATATCGGAGTCACTATCTTCATCGGATTCTCTTATTGTAACGTTAAGCGTAGTTTCTCTTCTGCAAAAAAAAAAAAAAAAAAAAAAATTAATAAATAAATTTATTAAACAAAATTTCTCTCATTTTATCAATTCTTTTTTCGGCATATTACTTACTGAATAGGAATATCATTCGACCTAGTCGTAGAATCATCAGTCGTTACTATGTTCTCAGTGGATTTTTCTGAAATAATTTTGATAATTAAGTATTAAATGTGATTTTGAAAATCATTGACAAGACCAAGATCAAGAAAAAAAACTCACTTGTTATACTAATACACTCTTGGCATTCCCATACTGGGCTCACCCATTTCAGCCCACCACAAAAGATATGGGTCCCTTGTGATCCACACATTCGGCATAAAATCAACTCCCACTTACTGTAAATTATTAACGTTCTTGATTATTATTGCAGCATATTTTAAGTGTAACATTTTAACTAATATTCTACTCACGCATTACTACTGGTATACGTCCTGCCTTTAGGACATAAGCATGCAGCAGCATCACAATGATCATGTCTGTACAATAATTCTTGAAACGCATTTGGTACGAGTTCCCAAGATGCATCCCTGGTAAAAAGAATTAACAAATTAGTAAATAATAAAAAGTAAACATCAATACACATATACATTTATACTTACTGTCTTGGAATATATATTCCATACTCTAACATGGCAGTTTGAAATTCTCTTTTGTTGTTGCACAATGGGCACTTGAAGAAGTATCCTGCACTCATAGCAAGTTGCTAAAAATTTAAATAGTATTCATAAAGAAATATAATACATTTTATTACATGAAAAAAAATAACTTTTATAAAAATAAAACTAACTTGAACACATTTGCGATGGAACCAGGCATTTTTCTTACAACATGGCGCCCACAGTGTTCCATTGCTATCTAATGGTGCAACATCTTCATAGCAAATGTAACATAATATGTTTTTCATATTTTCGATTTCTTTTTTAACTCTGTCATCAATCTTTTGTTTTGGTCTATGATTGATACAGTAGGATCTATTTGCAGAAAATAATAACTGTTAGTGCTCATCAATATACTCAAAGTTATACTTAATAAATTTAAAATACAAGAATCAAATTTTTACCTGAATTCTCCAAAAAACTGATGTAAAGATCCAGCCTTTAAACCACACGGAAAATGGAAAATACGTTTACATTTTGCATTACAGCATCCCAAAGTTGCCCCATTCTTTTTGCAATAAGAGCACACCTTAAAAACCAAGCTCGTTATTAGAAATTACCATTGTAATGATTTACAGAATAAAATGTATTTAATATATCTTACAAGTCTTTTTCCTCTTCGTATTTCTTTCTGTATATCATCTGCTAAAAATCCTAGAATTCCTTCGTCGTCATTTCCTTTCTGTTCCATATTGGAGGATAAAAGCTGAAAGTAAAAATAAAATATTCTAATAAAAAAGTATAAAATTAATTTTCAATTATAAAAATATCCAAGATCCATCTCTGCTGTTCGTGTGTAATCAAATTCTTTGTTAGAAAGTTTAAGCTTGCTACTGTAGAAGCAGCACACACTGCTTCAGTCTGATGCAACTCGAGCCACTTTCTTAACCACAAACATTCCAGATCTCATGCATGTAACTCGACACTAAATAACTCACCAAACAATAGTAGTGGGTGACAATGCCACGGTGTTGATAAAACTTGCCAAATTCCACCTCATTGTCCTCGGTCAGACCGCAAAAGCAGCAGATTTGCTTGACAGGACCCTCCTTTTCTGGCTCGGCCAGACTCAGCTGCTGCTGCTGCTGCTGTTGCTGCGGCTGAGGTCTGCTGCGCCTCGACATGGCGTGAACCAACAGCGCACTCGACTCAACTAGAAAATTTCAGTAAACAAAGCCATTAGTACACCTGGAGCAAGCCTAATAACCCTCCAAGAAAAACCAAGCCGCTGTACCCGAAAGAAGCTACACAGACGACGACTCGAGCCATCCTCGAGGCTATACATCAGCATTGTCTCACAGGAATCATCCTACCGGTATGTAAGCACTACTCGTAAAAATCGACGACATCTTCCCGAGTGTCGTCGAGCGTAGGGATACAATACACACACACGCCACGAAAACAAGACGACAAGATGTACGAAGGTATGCTGCACTACTTAGCCGAGAGGCTTCATCGCGCTCTAGATTAGAATTATAGTTCCGCCTAGACTGTCTAAATATGCGTATCTACCTATGGGTGTAGGGTGTACCCACCACATACACTGGCGAATTTAAAAGCCTGACGGCGGCTCCAGCGTTGCCGAGATTACGAGATCATCTCTCTCTCTCTCCCTCTCAGCGGAAGGAAATGCGTAAAGGAGAAAAAAGAAGCGAGAAATGTAGCTAGAGAGAGAGAGAGAGAGAGAGCGAGAGCTGAAATCGATGTCGGTAAGATGATAAAAGATTCAGCGTGAGGGTATACCTTTAAACGACGCCTTGAGAGTTTTCCTCCCTGTGATATCGGCCGTCTATACATAGACACGGTGTCTATAACGACAGGCTAAAAATCTCGCAAATATTTTGCCAATTTGTATGAGTGTATACGCGTGTATAAAATTTACTCACTTATCAGCTGGGATAGCGAGAGATTTTCCACAAGCTCGACATTCTGCAGATCAACCGGTGTCTTAGGATCATTAAAAAAATACGAGTAAACAGACGCGTGTTTCTCTCGCAGCTTGAAAACACGCTACTGGTCTGCACTATACCCACTACTCACTATAGTCAATATACGAATGAAGGAGAGAGAGAAGAGCGCACGTGGTAAGTCTTAGTGGTAAGTACTGCGGCAACGTTGGCTTCTCTTCGAGGAATCGATTGTTGACTATATACTTATATACCGGCGCGACGGCACAACTACCTACTACATTCCGACCGTTGGTGTGTCTATATATTGTATTATTGTTGTCCGGCAGTCTCCGATGTAGTGAACGCACGCGGGAGTTTCGCTTCGTTTTTTCTTTCGAAAAAACATCGACGCACAACCGAGGAAAGACTGATTTAGCTGGCTTCTGACATATATCATACCGGGCCACTGGGAGGTTAACTTTTGTGCGCACAGTACGGAAAGTTGCTGTATCATATATACACGTATTTGCGTATATCTCACGTTTTCTCCTGCGCAATCATTAAAAAACATGACTTCCACAAAGGTGAGTTATCGCGCAAGTTTTCTTGGCTTGGGAAAGCCGTTTTTGACCGCTGAATTGCGATGTGTGGGTGGGTGCGACACTGTAGGTGATAAACGTCGAATTTTCGTCTTTCAGATCGAGTTTGACGTGCAGATGACATGCCAGAAATGCGTTAATGCCGTGGAGAGTGCACTGTCGAAAGTGGAGGGGGTAAATAGTTATCAGATATCTTTGGAACAAGGATCAGTCGTTGTCGAAACAAACTTACCTCATTCCAAGATACAAGAGATTATCGAGACTAGCGGGAGAAAGGCTGTACTTAAGGGTTATGGAGGTTGGATTTACATTTAAATGTTAATAATTCTTTTAGATTAAAGGTATAGTTCCTGATGATTATTGGTTGCAGAGTTTGATATTAGCGCTGTGTCAATGCTGGGAGGCAATTCGGGATACAGTTTTGGTGACTTAATCAGAGGAGTAGTAAGATTTGTCCAGACAAAAGATGGATGTATAGTAGATGGTACAATCGATGGATTAAGTACTGGCCCTCATGGCCTACATGTGCACGAATGTGGTGATATATCAAAAGGCTGTGAAAGGTAATTAATGCTCTTTTGACACCGATTTCAAGAATATAATATGTGCTTTGTTGTTGCTTCAGTGTGGGTGACCACTTTAATCCAAATAATGCACCACATGGTGGACCAAGCGACTTGCCAACACAGAGGGTATTAAACAATTGATTTTTTGACATTCAAAATTCACAATGACTACCTTGCGAGTTAAATGTCAAACTCGGCTTTTATGCAGCATGTTGGCGATCTGGGGAACGTAGTAGCAGATGAGACAGGAAGAGTTACATTCAGAATAATGGATAATCTTCTCAAGGTGGACGATATTATTGGAAGGTCTCTGGTTGTTACCGAAAAGGCAGATGATCTTGGCAAAGGTGACAATCCTGCATCCAAAATTGATGGGAACAGTGGAAAAAGGTATGCTAATGACAATTATATTGATTAGATTTAAAGTGGAGGACAAATACTCAATTAATGCTGTAATGAGGTAATCTTGACAAAAAAATGAAAAGAATTCCAACTCTAAATCTAGGGACACAAAAAAAAGTATTTAGAAAAAATAGTAGTCAGAGCCCCCTTCCCCCCACCTCGTTTCCAAAATGCACGCCCTGCGACTTATATACGGAACGCAACAAGTAGAGGGGAGCAAACACAACGCATAGGGCAGAGAGAGAGAGAGAGAGAGAGAGAGAGAGCGAGAAAGGCAGATGCATCCGAAAGGGAACGCCTAAAAAGCGCGGGCAAACATGTCGACTTACCTTCTAGGTTAGAAACCGCGCAGCTAGCTCCAGATGAACCGGCTATATCCTGCTCATCCTCGTTGAACAAACTCTCGATCGCCCTTTTATCAGCTTCGCTGCTTGCCGTCACCGTCATCGTCACCTGCTTGACAGCACTAGCAGCCGCGACAGGTACAGCAGGCTCGCTCCTTCTCTGCTGTTGACTTGGCTGCGGCTGCGATTTCGTCTGTTCGGAACGTCTTCTGTCTAAGTTGCAGCTGTTCCTGAGTCTGACAGAAGGTTTTAACTGTTTACGTTCCTTGAGCATCGCGTAGACGCGGTGGCGGCAGCTACAGCATATTTTCGCTCCGAAGTGCACGTGGGCCAGTCGTTCACGGATCAATCGTGGCACGTTACGCAGACCACTCATCTTAAAGTGTTGCGGTATCCGAAACGGATTGCTACAGCGGTTGTACGAATCAAGCTTTTCGTTCGTCATCTTGCTGGAGACGTTGTTCTTGTTGTTGTCGTCCTCGATACGCGCAACCGCTGGCATCGTCGCACGACAGATCGCTTATTCAGCGATCTGAGCTTGGGAAACGAACACTGTAACCGATTATGTATATATATATAGGGGGCCGAAAGGAAAGAAAATTGGAGCCGATGGGCCGATCCTGACACTGCCAATGGCGGAACGCTACTGGCGGTAGAGAGTAAACTATATACACAATATACGCCATGCGGGCTGGTGTAGAGAGGCTGCGTTTTTCGGGGGTCGCTGCCTGCCGTCTGCTGGCAGGACAGTGTATTACCTATTCTTGTTTACAGGTATAATACGCCACGGACTTAGTCCCGCCGAAAATATATGAGGGGAGGCTCTTCACACTTTTCCGCCGTTCTTGCGTTCGGTTCTCCTGCTTTCCGCGTGAACGTTAGTGGATACGCTGCCTTAACGTATTCAATGAAAAATACTTATTTAATAACAAATTTGTATTTATGTTTGATAACAAAATTCTATATTTCAATCGCATATACATAAATTATAATTTTTATTAACTTCATATGAAATTTCGGCCAAACTCGGAACGCTTGCTATTCTTAGTCAATAAGTAAATTCGATTATGTATCATGCTTTATTCAATTTTTTTTCAAATTAACTATTATAAAATTAAAAACAAGTTAAATTTTTCATAAACTCATATTAAAACTGATTAGTGGCATTTCTGGTTGATTTTATTTACCTCTGGCTCTAAATAGGCATACTTGCTACTATGATTATCGAATAAAGCAATACTCATTATATTATGTGTGTGTCTATACATACATATAATGATAATATATCGCCTAAACAAAATTTCACGTATGCACTCCAATGTATACTCAGTGGATATCAAAATGCCAAAATATAAAAATATACTTAAGTTGCTTTAAAGATCTATTTGATTTCTTGCCAACGTAACTCCACTGCATTGATTAATATACTTATTAAGATTTGCGTAATGCATATAGTTGCGACTTTTCCGATTAAAAAAATCTAAACAAAAATAGAAAAATATCTCATTAATCCAGTAGACATTACTTAAAAAACCTAAAAAAATAAAACTAATTTTTGATACATTCTTTGATTATGATTCTTAAAGAGATCTGTCAAATAGCATTAAAGCAGCGCGTCCACTTCTGTTATGATGCTTGAATTCGCATAGGCTGCACACCGACATAGCGGGAATTCACACGTGTTGAGCTCATGTACACGGAAGGTTCTTTCAATGGGTACAATCCGAACGCACAGAAGCAGAGAAGAGGGGAGAGTTTCCCCTCATTTTTGGCTCTCTTCGCCTGTAAACGGAGCTAGCGCACCGTCCCTCTATACTATAACTAGCCTATCTATATATACATGCACACACGAATATAGGTATAGTTCTCAGTGTGTATATATATATATATATATATATATATATATATATATATATATATATTTGCCACCATGACATCAAAAGAAATCTCGCGGAAGCGAGACTTCGGAGGGATACGCTTCGTTGTTTCCTTTTGAAGAGGCTGGAATCTTTTTTTCTTTTTCTGTAAAAACTTGCTTTCGGGTCTGTTGCTGTAGGACCGGATTTTCGTACTCGGAATTCTCTTGTCTTGAATATTTATATGTAGATTTAACACGTTATTTTTCAATAACATACCTCGTACTGATGTAATTTTTTTAGATGATAATTTTTAAAATATCAAGTGTCCACAGTATTAAGTGATATTTGTCATTTTATTACAACAATTTTAAATAAAGTACAAAATACTAAAAAAAATTATGAATAATTATATATAAATAAAATAGAACATAACATAAACTCTATTCAAACTTTTTTCAAATAAAGCTTATTTTACATAGTATAATATAGATTTGCTTAAGAGTATATAAATAATTATTACATATATTGTTGATGCTTGTAACAGATTAGCTTGTGGCATAATTGCAAGATCATCGGGACTTTTCCAAAATGCCAAAAAGATTTGTGCTTGTGATGGGCTTACCTTGTGGGATGAAAGGGACAAAAGCATCAACAAGCAGAAGAATGGGAGCAATGGTGTCATATCAAACAATGCAGTATGCATTATTCTCTAAGTTTAATTTTGTTGTTTTTAATTTATTATCATTGTATGATAGTCTTGTTATAAAAGTTATTAAATTATTTTATATCTATTTTTTCTGCTATCATAATTTTGAATGCTTTCAGAGAATAACCCATAATTCCTTTTTTTATTTCAGTGAACCTGGTTGAATAGGTTTGGTTGGCGTTTGATAACGCCAGGAATTTTCGAGAAGTGCAGAAGTTTACTTGAAATTACATTCTATGTAATCATTCCTAACTGAAGAGCAATATTTTTTTATGTGTAAAAAGATATAAAGAATATTCAATAACAATGTTATAAAAGAAGCATTACTTTAAATTTAAAATTTACACCTTCACTATACAATACCGAAATTTAAGTAGTGCAGAAAGCAGAAAATGTTGTGAATATTTTATATCACAAGGCAAATGATTCACGAAGCTTAGAAATTAACGCTAGTAGTCTGAATCTGAGTCGTCAGAATCAGCTCCACGGATAGTTTTCTTTGATACTGGTTTCTTTTGCATCTTTGTAACATCAGGTGGATTTAATAAGTCACCATGGTAATTGATAGCACCAGAGTGTGCCATTCTCCATTCCAGCATTTCAGTAGAAAAATCATCACAGTTACCTAAATCTGTAAATCCAACAATATAGTCTTTTGTTTTGCTGTCTACTACTAGCGCTATTGTGGGAATAATTTTTATCTTCAAACGTCCTAAAAGTAATTTTTATTTTAGTCAGACATTATTTCTTTCCTTTTTTTTTTAAATTTAAGGTAAAAATTATAATTACCTGTTAAGAAGGGGCATTTCTCCACATTCAACTTGATGAAATGTGTTTCTATGTGCTTTTTACATAATACTTTCAGATGCATGTCAACAATTTTACATCTCTCAGTTCCATCTTTGTAAAAATGGCAAACTACTTTGTCTGACTTTTTACAAGTATCGAAAAATTCTTTTTCTTCGCTCAATTCTGTATATTCTCCGTGACCCTATAAAATACAAAAGAAAAATACATTGAAAATAATTTGAAAATCAAGCAATGACCACAAGCTAAAATATATACATACCAATGAAAGCCATATTTGCTTTTGCTGTTGCATCTTTTTCATCTCCTGCAAACGCTTCTCACGTAATTTTTCAATATCATCGATATTCAAATTATCCAATTTCTCTATCTCAGAATCCAGTTGCCTCTCAACATGAGATGCTAATTCTGCAACTTTCTGCTGAATTATTTGTTCCATTTTTGTTGAATTTAGCTAGAAACAAATGTTTATTTATATTAACATGTTTCAACAAACCAGTAATGATACATATTGAAATATAATGTATTTGATCAATTACTAATTGAAAGACTAGGTTGCACAGTTTGTAATTAATTAATTAATATATTAACTCCAATTTAATGAAATAAATCTATGACTCACAAAGGAGAACACAAGTGGCAAGGATCCAAGTAAATGTCAAACTAAAAAACCGGTTAGTACAAACGATAATACAACGTGAAAAGATTTATAAAGTTTATTTACTAGCAAAAAACTTGCTCTTTTTACAAGAAAAACGTATAAAAACGTAGACTTACAAACTCGGCGGCGACGTATCTTCGATACCTTATATGGCAAGAGATTCACTGTACTCGCTTACTTTTTCTCAATGGAGATGATTGTTTTTGGTTATGAAGTTGCCACAAAGCTTACCAACTGCAAGATCTGAGTTTTTTACTCAGATGGACATGAAGTGAGCTACGAAGCAGCTGCACGCATATAATAAGTTATCAGAATCTACCGAGGCGGACAAGTTCGTTCTTGTTTATAGGCATTTAAACGTTCTCTTTCGAAAATCCAAAACTATTATTTAGCAAGCATTCATTTCGCGTAATAATGCTTAGGCCTATCGTTACTCTAAATTTGCCAAGCACAATAATCAGTAAATTGCACGAAAAAGGATTCTTCTATGTTGAGGAACTTGCAAATCTGAATTCAAGTACTCAATATTCCTTCTGAACTTTTATACCTTGCGTCATTATTCAAACTGTATAAGGTTTAAACAAATTATATTTTTTCAGAACAATTAAAAAATTTTAATTTAAGCAGATCAGACATAGAAAAACAATTGCAACCGTCTCAAGAACTGGGATTGGATATTTGGCAGGTAAATCTTTCTCTAACTTATAATTTATTAATCAATTATTTATTGTATGATATATATATATATATATATATATATATAATATCAATTTATTAACAAGAGGGAAACTCAGCAAGAGCATATATCTCTGTGCTGCTCTGAATTGGAGGCTGCACTCGGAGGTGGAGTTCAGTGTAGGGTAATAACAGAATTGAGTGGTGTTCCATTTTCAGGAAAAACACAAATCTGGTAATTTTAAACATGGCAGTGCATTAATTAACAATCAATGCTTTTACATTTATTTCAATGAATTCTTATACATTAAATCTTGATTCAACAAAAATACTTTCCAGCATGCAACTTTGCATTTCAGTGCAATTGAACAAATGTTACGGCGGTTTAGATGGAAGAGCTATTTACATAGATACGAGAAGTGGAACTTGCGCTTCAAGGTTTAAAGGTAAGACTACTTTATAAAATTATAGCTAAATTGATTTTGTACTTGACGGAATTATTAATTTTTTTGTACGGTATTGGCAGATATAATATGCATGATATATATATATGTCTAAAATACAAATTGCATGTTTATTAAAAAAGACTATTTAAAAAATTACAAGGTCATGCATTAATTTGTCTCTTGCAAGCTATTTTAAGTGGAAATAATTGTCTTTTTTTAACAAATAAACGATTTTAACTAAAAATACATTTTTCGAAAAGGACAACTAAACCTGATAAATGTATGACCTTGTTTACAAAATTTTTCGTGACTAAACTATCGATAATTTTCGTTTCTATAACTCTGAAGATAAACTATTGATAATTACTATTTAAATACTGTAAAATTCATATAAAAATTATTTAACAAGACTTGAGCTGCACGATTCTAGTTATAACAATATTTTTGTTTTTTTTACTTTTATTACAACAACTATTAAAAAACTATAAATAGACTTGGTGTTCAATCTATGATTGAAACATGGTGTAAAAACTATGAGCTTCTATCTTACAACTTGGATGGTGTATATTCATATGAATACTGAAAAATATGCTAGACAATTATTAAATATATCATATTCTTATTTATATATTGACTTGTGTGTTACCTATAGATGAGCAAGTGCGTGGTCTTTTAATAAATGTTATAATAAAACCAAAGAACTAGTTAATAGTACTGCAACCCATTAGTAATTATCAATAATACTTCAATATGGATCATTGCTTGAATGCTTGAATATTTCAAGACTTGGTTACATTCAAGAGAGAAAACTGGATATCACACAGAAATCACATTAAAAACACGAATTTTTTAATTGATCAGTCCAGGTCTCTATAGATAATTATATACTGATTTTGATAATAAACACCTTCAGTTTCATAATCTCTATGAGGCCTCAAGCTAGAATAGGGATTTTTTTCATAGCATAACCAAGTCACTTTTCTCTGCAAAATATCGCACAGCCTTTTGTGTTCTTTTTCAGCCTCTTCAGATGTATATGATGTCAAGACAAATGGACATTTTTGTTCAGGCAAAATTCGTATAGATTGGGACCATGAATCCATGTCTGAATCAATATTCTCACATTCATGGATTCCTAAATTATATCCTACTATAATATCAGGTTTAACGAAACTATCACTATTAACATAATCCTTGTACAAAATGCCATGTGTTTCGAGGTAGAGTTTCATTCCCTTCTCGACGCAACAATCACAAATGTTACACTCTGTCTTCTCATTATTGCTATCAAGTTCTGGACCGACTAAAACTAAATTTAGTTTGGTCAAAGATGGTAGCCAATGCAACAGTGTTTCCCACAATTCTATCCCATCAACTTCAATCATATTTGCTCCTATAATATGTAGAGTCATTTCAGAACCCGTTGTATACTCTAATCTCTCCATTGCATGGAGCAGGGTCAAAGATCTCGTGAGATACTCTGATATATGAGGCTTCTGTATATCACTGGATACAAGGGCTGACTTGTCTTCATTGACATATAAATCGATAAAGCCATTTATGGAAGTTGGCAAGTAAGCCATCTCCGTGTGATAAGGTACAACATTTCTTGGTGGATTCCTTATGAAAACAGTGGACGCAATATCCAAATCATAGCATAGATTCAGCATATCACAAATTTTAGAATGGCCCGGATCATTCTGATGCTCTTCGCAGAAGCTCGCGCAAGGGCACATTTGGCAATCGGTCATTGATTTTGAATTTACTTCATGGCAGACAACGCAAGCTTTGGGAAACTTGAACATCTCCTCTTCATAGGGCAGCAGCTTTCGTTTGAGCTTCAAGCTTACCATCAGCATCAGATTCATCTTTGCTTTGACCCACTCTTCCATACTAACATTTCGCATACCTTCCAACAGATTCGATTTGTCATGTTCGTCGAGCATTTCCGACAAGACGCGGCATATATTTTTGTGTTGAAGCCAGTGCTGCTTTTGGTGTTCTTTGCTGCAGTACGAAATCATCTTGCAGTTGCTGCATTTTCTGATAGGTGATTCGTTTCCGCTGGACTTGCAAACGTGACAAGTGTTGGCGTAGAAAAAGAAATTGTGTAGGTCGTCGGTCATTTTGCGACGAAGTCAAAGCTGCACTTATCAAGAAACAAGATAACTATTAATCAATTTACCCAGAACAAGCCCTTATTGAACATGATTTTTATTCATAACTACTTACCAAACAAGCAGAAGATTTATGAATATTGAATGAGGTTATAAAATTCTGCCGTCATTTTACACAAGATTCGCAAACGGTTTCAACTTTCCAGCTCATTCGGCATTGAATCTTCAAGACACATTCGTAAAAGGCTTTGTCCTCTCGTTCAAAAATCATACGATTTGCAGCGATGAAGAGCAAGCCAGCGGTGAAAAACGTTGTGCACTATAGTTGGATTCGTAGGTGCATGAATAGTGAATTTCGTTGCAAAAAAAAAGACGGAATTCGCTATTTCCGCGTTTGCGCGGCTTACTTAGTAGAGAAAAACGCGGGGAGCATGCGCGAGAATCTATGTGATCACTGATCGTGATAGGCTCGCACCAACTGTTTTTGCGGATTAGAGACAAAAGTCGGTTAAGAACAGGATGATGTTATTTCTCAAAAATGTAAGACTAGCTAGTCAATGTTTGACATTGTTGTACAACGAGATTGAAATTTTAGCAATACGTTGTAAATAAGTATAGTTTCAGAAGTCATGATTACAGTTTTATGAGTATTTTTAAATTTGTGTTTACTTGAATCATTTAAAACTAAAAACGGTATCGAAATTTATAAAGGAGTAAACAGCATAATGGGTATAAAAGGATTAATGTCATACATCACTAATCAAAATAAGTTCCTAAGAGACCATGATTTGCATGATACCAATTTGGTAATTGATGGAAACTGTCTCATGTCTCAGCTTTACAGAGATAACAATTGCAATTATTGCTTTGGTGGTGATTATGGAGAATACGCTTATTATGTTAATGAATTTTTTGATGAACTATTAGAGTGCAAAATTACTCCACTGATTATATACGATGGGGCAATGGAAGATAAAAAATTAAATACCATTATTAAGCGTTCTCAAGATAGAATTCTGAATGCATCGGTTTCAACATCTGCAAATCAGTTACCAATTTTGCCTGTGCTAGCGAAAGATACCTTCAAATACATTGCCAGAAAAAGAAATATCAAATCTGCGCAGTCTACTTTTGAAGCTGATGACCACATTGCATCAGTGGCAAAAATTTTGAATTGTCCTGTTTTAAGCTTTGACTCTGACTTTTTTATTTATGATGTTATGTATATCCCACTAAATACCTATAAACCTGGAATTTTTCCAAATTCAAAAGGAGTTGGCTTTGTTAAAAGGTGTAAAATATTCAAAACTGAATATTTTTTGAATAGTTTTTTTAAAATGGATAAAAATGTATTACCTTTGGCTGCAGCTCTTTTAGGAAATGATTACTTGAGTTCTTCTATTTTTAACAATTTCTTTTCAACTTTAAAAATTTCAAGGAAATTAAAAAAAAAGAATCTTTTAAAGAATAATCATTCCCGAATAGAAGCATTGTTCAGATGGATGCAAACCCGCTCATTAGATAATGCTATAACATCAGTCGTAAATGAGTTAGACCCAGAGAAACGAAAGTCAGTAATAGAAGTAATTGAAGTGATAGTTAATGGTTTTTTAAATCCTTCATCAGAAATGCTTGTACCTCTGGGGTATTCACAGCAAGAAATCGATACTCTCATGCAAAATATTTCAACTGAACAATATACATTTGAAGAAGTTAAAGATTTCAGTGATAAACCAGAAAAACTCCAAGATGATGAAACATATTTAAGTTGTAGTGAAGATGAAACAACAACATTGCCGTCTGCAGATTTTTTAATTTTTAAGCCAGGAAGCGACATAAATATAAATGGAAAACTACCATCATGGTTCTTAGAAAGATGTCATACCTCAAGATTTCCTGCTTACTTTATGGATATGATAAATCGCAGACTAATTGTGGTATCAGAACAGATGGAAGATTTTTCTCAGCCTAGTTGTGTCAACATCAGTTTGAAAATAATAAGCAGTATTTTCAGATTATTACATAATGGAATTACTGATTATAAATCCATGAAATATATGACAAGAGGCAGCAAACTTAATGTAGAAACTTATGAATTAGACTGTGACAAGTATAAATTTCCTTTTGATATTCCTACTCTTGAAAAATTAAAAGATTTTCCAATGTTAAAGAGAAAAGAAATCTTGACGGGCACATTAGGAGTTAATGATAAATTGATTGCAGAATTCCCACCAATCTGGAGACTTTATATAGCAACAATCAAATACTGGTTTGATGAGGCTGATGCAGTTTTCACAACAACAGCTCATGTTTATACTTTGGTATTGCTATTGATTCATCATGTCATCAAAAAAGTTATTAAAGATCAATCATACTTTGGTCTTGAAAGTGTAAATGTCAAGAACAGTGATGAAGTTGTAGACAATAAACAGTTCACCAATCAAGATCTTGTCAGAGATATGCCGGTCAAAACTGCTCTGGAAAAAGTTACAAAACAAGATTGCTTACTGGCCCTAAAATATTTTCAATTACATAAACAAGTAAAAAAAGAAGAAGAATTTAAAATTGCTGTTGTTCATTCATTTTCCCTACTTCAAAGTTGTTTGAAACAAAGTATAAATTTGAATGCATTATTGGGCCACCTTTATCCAGATGTAGATATTGCTGAATTTTTCAGTGGAACATTGGCCTATAACTTGTATAATGACATTGAACAAAAGAAACCTCGCTATAATTCTCATATTTCCAAAGTATTCCAAGATTCACCAAGTGTTTTACAATTATTTGTTTCTGTGTCAACAAAGATGCAAATCATGGCTAAACAGAAAAATCCATCTATTAGTTAAATTTCAATTTTTATTTATGAAACAGTATTTGTTACAATATCACTATAATTACAAACATTGTTAAATATTATATGTACATCTTACCAGAAATATGAATTGTTGTAGGTAAAAGTGATACTACTAGCTGATGTTTATTTTTTGTAAAAGAGCAAAATTATATAACCTATTTTTTATAAAGACATAAATTGAGTAATAAACAATTCTATTTTGCTAAATTTAAGTTATTATTTTACAAATCATCCATTTATGCATATTGTTTAGGTAAATTAGCATTATTTTTTAATATCTGATCTTTCAAAAGACAAACGGCCGCGCGCGCATTATAAGATACATATATATATATATATATATATATATGCGGCGCTGCAGTGGTGCGAGCATTGCAAAAGACTTCTGCTCATAACATAACCTTAAAGGTAGTAATATGGAAAGAAATCTGTAAATTGTAAACAAATTACAATTGAAGTCATTGAAGTTAACATTCGTAACAACTAGTTTTTGTGAAAAAAAAAACGATGTGATGATAATAAGTACAAACATTTACTAGAAATAGTAGTTTAAAACCAAATTTTATAGTTTGATTTAAGTAATCAAAAATGGGTATTCAAGGATTAATGACATATATTACTCGACATTCTGACATATACCTCCAAAATTATAGTTTACACGACACATTTTTAGTTATTGATGGTAATGGTGTTGCTTCTCAATTGTATTCTCGAGAGGCTAAAGGCAATTGTTGTTTTGGAGGAGACTATGACAAGTACGCTTGGTGTGTGTCAAACTTTTTTGACGAGCTATTAAAGTGCAATATAACACCCTTGATCATAATTGATGGAGGATCTGAAGACAAAAAATTGAGTACAATCTATAAAAGAACAAAAGACAGAGTTCGTACTGCATGTGGCATGACGCCGCAAAAGCAAGCAAGAACTCAGTTATTTCCTTTACTCTTGAAAGAAGTATTCAAAAATACTGTTCAACAAAAAGGCATCAAATGTGCTCAATCTTTGTTCGAAGCAGACGACGACATAGCATCGGTAGCTAAAATTTTAAATTGTCCTGTGCTGAGTTTTGACTCTGATTTTTATATATTTGATGTCATGTATATACCGTTCAATACTTTAGATTTTGGTGTAGTCAAAAATCCAAATGGGAATGGATTTATGAAAAATTGCAAAGTGTACAAAATTGATAATTTTTTAAGTAGTTTTCCTGGAATGGATAAAACTGTTATGCCATTAGCTGCAACGCTTCTAGGTAATGATTATATCAACAGAAGTACTTTTAAAGATTTTTTTAGTACTTTACGTCTTTCAAAGACATCCAAAAGGAGGTACAATGAGCAGCAGAGAAGAATAGAAGCAACTTTCAGATGGTTACAGAAACAAAGTTTGGACAGTGCTATAGCCATAGTTTTAAGCAAGTTAGATCAAAAAAAGCGAAAGCACATACTTGAAATTATGGAAATGATTATAAATGGATATTTAATAGCATCCCCAAGAATGCTCTATCCATTGGGATTTTCCAATGATTATATTAATCATTTAATGCGAGAAATGCCAAATAAACCATATAAATTCCAGCAAGATATTAATAATTTGAGGGTAAAAGATGAACCAAAAGCAGATGATGAATCCGATTTGAGTTGCAGTGAAGATGATCCACCTTCCGAAGAATTAGAAATTGTCAAACCAGAGAATGAAAGTCACTTGTACAGTTTAGCTCCAAAATGGTTCATAGAAGAATTCAATGCTGCTAACTTTCCATCATACTTCATTGATATGCTTACACGGCAACTTTATGTTTGCCCAGTGCAAGTAGAAGATTTTTCTCATCCTACATGCATTAATATTAGTTTAAAAATACTTCGTGTCATTTTCAAATTATTAAGTGCAGGAACAACTAATTCAAATGTTTTAGAATACGTTGCGAGAAGTAATGTAACCAATATTACTACCTATAAGCTACAGTGTGAAGATCATATATTTTTTTGTAAGTTTCCATCTCTGTCCCAGCTACGTGACCTTCCACTCATCATAAGAAAACAAATACTAGATAATACCTTAGGTATCAGTGATAATTTATTAAATGAATTTCCTCCAGAGTGGAGACTGTATATAGCAACAGCCAAGTATTGGATTAATGAAGCAGATGCACCATTCAGAACAAATTGTCATTTATATGCTTTATTATTTGTGATGCTTTATCATGTTATTGATAGAAAAGCTGGGTTTCATCGATCGCAATCATACTTTGAACGAAAGTATGGTCAACATTTAAAAATGTTATACCAACATAGAAATAATACCATGATCTACTCTCCAGCACCCAACATGCCAATATTTGAAGCTTTGAATAGGGTGGATCCAGATGATTGTTTACTAGCCATACCTTTCTTTTTGTCAAATTTCATTATGGATGAGAGACTTTTAATGAATCCAAAAAAGTTTCATATATCTTCAGTTCATGGATTTTCACTCTTTCAAAATGCTTTGAGACACAGTACTCATTTGAATGCTTTACTTGGTTTCCCATATCAGCAAACAAATGTTGCTGAACTTTTCAATGGCACTTTAATTTACAATTTGTATAATAACTTGAAAACTCGACATGATATTGATGTTTATATACGTACTGTTTTACGCAACTCTCCAAGTCTTTTGCAACTATTCGTTTCCATTATGGCAACTATTCGCTCTATATTCACTGAAGCTTTAGAGACAAAGATCAATACTGGAAGACGAAGAAAAAATAGAAACAGGCGGAAAAATGATTTACATTCAGATGACAATGTATTGGAAGATGATGATGATTTTCAAAATGATGTACCATACTATGATGTAAATAATCGATATGCTGCATTAAATACTCATTTCTATTAATAGGAATAAAAATGCAACATTCATGTTACATGTTATTTAATAAAAAATATTTATATAAAAATCGAATGTTTTGAAATTTTTTATCAAACAGACCTTGAAATTTTCGCTTCAATATATACTATGATAATATATTTTTTTCCTTATTTCATTTTTCACAATTACTACGCAATTTTTTAATTGACAATTATAGAATTTAAAAAATACAAACTCAATGTTTTAGATATTGTGCGAGGTTTGAATAAAAATTACAAGGATCTGAATTTAAATGCAGATGAAGTATTGAAATGTATTGAAATTTTATCACCAAATTCTGTTGAAGAATTTGTACAAATTATCGACAGCTTGAAATTCAAAGTAAAAAGTAATAAAGACGAAAAAAAGGTACTCTACATAGACAAATAAATTCACTTACTCATCAGCGTTCTAAATAAATAGCTATTTCATTCAATAGGTGCGGCTTATTATCGTCGATAGTTTATCAATGCCTATTCTTTGTTGCATTGACGATCCAACGAAACGGCCTTACTATTACTCACAAATTCTTCACAAACTTCATAAGCTGGCGTTAATCAATGAACTAGCTGTAAGTGAACATATTATTTCATGTTTAGAAAAAATAAATTTCCTTCTCGTTTCTTGAACCCTAAAATAATTAATTTAAATTTTAATAGGTAGTTATAACAAATGAATTAGTTATGCAAGTAGATAAAGATGGAAAGTCTTATTTTGCTGCGGCCGGAGGTCAGTACGTCGCTGATTATGCTTCGGTGAAATTGGAAATGACAAGATTGACTGACCATAAATTTGCTACTTGTCTGTTAAAAAGCCCAATAATGCCTGAAATAGCGGTAACGTTTATGGTAAGCTAATTGAAGTATAACCAAGCCATTTACCATAACAAATACATATATTTTTTGCAAAATACAACTTAATAAAGAAATATATATATATATATATATATATATATATATATATATATGTAATATTAATTCAATTTGACATAAGTTCATTCAATTTTTTCAGATCACTGAAGACGGCATTAGGAACGTTTCCTGTACATAACATTGACTTGACCAGCGTGATAAAATTACATTAAAAAAAATTACAATTCCGCATTTGTACGACACAAAAAGCTGAAAGCTCTTGTTATATGAACATCTAAGACACGAATGTGATAGGACGTCCCATATAATACGTATACACCATATCAATAATTAATTATCCAGATATGAGTGATACTAAGGCACGTCTGTAATCACCAGAAACGTCATCCTGAAAATACAAGTTTTATGATTATAATTAAAAACAAAATTTATTTTTATATGCAACTTTTATAGGTGTTTTGTAAATATCACAACTCTCTTTCCATTTGCTTTAAAAATATTTATTTGCCAGACTTAAACAGTAACACGCAAGTAATTTATTTAGTTTATTTAACAAATTTACTTAACAAATAAAACGGAGCAATCCTTTTTTGTAAAATATATAATACACAAAAATATTCGATGTAAATAGATTTAGAAATTACAAGTAAAAATAAAAATAAAAAATCGGTTACGTAAATAGATTTTTCAAAATTCAACAGTGTAAGCTATGCTATGCGAAGCATTGCAATTTTTATTTCATTTGATTCGTATTTATAGCGTGTAACGTTGAGATATTTGATAAAGGCGTTACTTATTGTCTATCTTTCTTATCTTAGGTACTTTCATGGTTTCACTCTACAGTAAAGAAAATTTCTGTACTTTGAGAAATCTTTTACAAAATGTTTAACTTATGTCAATTCATAATGAATATTCGCCGAAAACTGTAGGATTTTTTGCAAATATATTTTTTAGGAAAAAAATCAAGTGTAGAAAAATAAATCTAGATTTATAATACTCGTTTTGTTTAAAGAGTAAACTGCATCAAATCATTTTTTGTTTTCGTTTTCTTGTATGTCCTTTTAAATGACACTAGTTAATCAAATTGACTTTATGTGTAAAAAATGGAGAAATCCATCTACAATAAAGGAGCATATTTTTCATCAACTTTCAGTTAAGGAAAAAGTAGAGAAAATGTACAAAATTGATCTGAACACATTGACTATAAGCATCAAATATGCTTATGTGTCGATGAAAATGTAAGCATATTTCCTGAGAAAATAATCATTGGACTTTCATTGTATTAGCGTAGAATAATGAAGCAAACGCGACGGAGATTCTTTTAAACTTAATGGACGCAAAAATTTGAGAATATCGACTTTATGACGTCAACCGTAATTTACGTAGAAATGAGAGAGAGAAGAGCTCTCTTATAGTCTCCGGATGTGTCTCCCTGAAACAAACAAATCATGTTCTCGCTGATTTGATAAAATCAATAATATTGATAATCAGAAAAGATAAAATGTGAAAGTGCTCTGTGCAGATTAAAAGTTTTTGAATGCCAAGTTTTAATCAATGGAAAGAGAGATATGCATATTATAGTGATATATATATTTTAGTGTCATATGTATACAATAATAAATTCAAGTACAAATATTTCTCGTTGATATTTTCGAGTAATATATAATCATGCAATAAATACATGCACTCTTCTTCATGAATAAATAAATAAATTAAATAAATAGATCATGTAAATAATTATGTTTCTATATATAACGTAATGCAGTAGTATTTTATATTGTGTTGTGGTCTTAATATTTGTACTTGAAATTAAACACTGTACTTGTTATACAAGTAAAAAGAATTCTAACAGAGTATAATATACTTACAGCAACCCAACTTTCGAGAGATTTTCCGTAGCGCTCTTCAAATGCTTTCTTGATATCACCAAGATCGATTTCGCTGCGCGAAACAATGATGCGGATCAAAGTACGATCTTTGGTGCCGATGCCATGCATACTTGCATAAAGTCGTTCAGCAAAGAAACCGATTTTCGACTTGACGCACTTAACTAAAATCAAATTAAAAAAAGTTACTTCATCGTGTACGCCATTATTTTCAATAATAAATGAAGTTGGAAAACATTACCAATTCCAAGCAGCCCCTTTTCGACACTTCCAGAGAATTCTTTCTTAATAGCCACCTCAATGTCGTGTCCCGAAACCTTTTCATATTCAATAAAGGTTTGCCTAAGCTGTTGATAGCTGCGGGTAACGAGGATGGCATTGAATTGAGACTCGTCGGTTCCCCACTGTTTTTCACCTGTGACAAAAATGTATTATTATTATTTCATTCAATCATTCATGAAATACAAGACTGACGTCAGCGCTATGAAGGCTGCATGAATCATATTACGTGCTATGCACATGTAATAATCTCTTTAATTTATAATAATATTATTCATTCCGACCTTTAACATTTTTTAGCAAAAGGAAACGTGACGAAAAAAATCTTTATTGTGCAAGTCAAGTTTGTTCTAATCCTCACCGGCTTCGTAGAGAGCCTGGGCATCAGCGACGGCCTGCGCATGATCGACACCCTGGTTTTCGTCTCGGTTGGCTTGGACCAGCGACACGAGCAGTCTCTTGAAGTGACCGGAGGTGTCGCCTTTGACATCGCTCTCCAGGGTCTTGCCGTACACTGTACAAAAATAAAATGCTCATCAATGTCGTCATCCGTCTGGAACGGGAAGTTCGCATGTAAATTTAATTTCGTAATGAAAGGAAGGACATGCAGGCGCGCGAAGAGAGATATAGGGGCACGCACGCAGGCAGAGGTGCGCTTGGGTCATAAAAAGCGATGACATCACGCGCTTCTCTCTGTCGGTGTATACTAATAAATATAGAAGTCAAGTCATCTCGCACATTTTCTCTCGCTCGGAGGCGACTTGATTTTTTTTTTTTTTTTTTTCAACGGCCGGCTTTGCGCGCATGTGCTGCTCTGACGTATACAGCAGACTGCGAACGTGGAGGTACCGGCGAAGTACACGAATTAATGCCGTGTGACTCACGCTTTCTTCAAGCTCCTTTGCGCAATTCTTTCTATATTATTTAATGCGATATACCGCTCGAGTGTATGTTTTTTTCTTAATGAGTACGTGAATGATTGCTTAACCCATAAACCCAAATTAAATGATTTGATGAGTGTGTCAAAAGTTCATGAAACTAAATTAATGAAAAATTGATAGTGGCACGACTGTTTATAGTATTATTAATAAATTATGAGTACATACAATTCTCATAGAATGCAGCAATGGACCTGATACCGTAATTGCTCAGAGTGCAGAGGATTTCAACGAGTGCCTCCTCATCAGTACCCAGGCCAGAGATGGCATCGTGCATTTCTTTGGCATAGTAGTGTGGAAGAGGGGTCATAAGTGCCACAATGACATCCTCCAATTTTCCAGTGAGCTCGCTCTTCAGGTCGCTCACTAGGTCCTTTCCATACAGGGTCTTGTAGGCCTCAGCAATTTCTAGTCGCTGGACAATTCCACGCTTTGTGAGAACATCGATGATGGTCTTCTCATCGGTGCCAAAGCCTTTCATGGCCTTCCTGAGCACTCCAGCATCTGCATTGGCATCGAAGGGGTCTGCTGGGTACACCGTAGGGGTGCACTGAACAAGAAAAATCATTAGATACAGTACATATAAAGTTTATTTTTAAAATTCTAATGAATCTATTACTCAACTCATTATCATACGGACAAAAATAGCCATACTCAATCAAATTTATATATCATACTTGAATTGATAGAGTCATCACTTGAATTAAAATAATGATCTAATGGTGCCAAGAATGCCAGGAACAAAAATGCTTTTTTTTAAATAACATATCAATTGACGACAGCATGCGTCTCTGCTCCAAAATGAAAAAAGGAGCACAAAGGACTCGTTTTCTCTCTCTCACGTCATAGCCATAGTACTAATACACTTAGTGGCAAGTTATTAAACAACGCGATCTCAGAAAAAAAAAATCGTTCGACAAAGTGTGTCAGTGACGCGTGACTAAACCCCAAGAACACACCTATTATACACTCTCGATCGTACACACTGTATCTATATGCAGCCGCGGTAGAGACTCACCTTGAAAGGGAAGTACTGCTGTTGTGACATTTTGGCTCTTCTTTGACTTATCTGTTTCTTCTCTGAAATCACAAACGAAAATGCATCAAGATTCACTCGCGTGTACTACCATACATGCAAGACGTATAGCATAGGTATATATATATACAGCGAACGTCCTTCTGCCAATGCACGCACGCGAGCCTGTATATAAAAACACACGTATGCCGCAGGTACACAATTACCCGAGGGCAGTAATAAACGTATATCGATTCCCGGGATATAAGCGGGTCAGTACTAAAGAGAGATCCTATCGCGAATTCTCGGCGCACTTTCGTCTAGCCGATCCTTTTGCAGACGTTTTGCGCAAACACACACACACACACACACGCGTCAGGCTAAGCACATACACACGATGGAACGCGACTCCCTCTCTCTCTCGTGCCGGCGTAAAAGGAGCGACTCCGTTTTTATTTTCTGTTTTTACGCAGCTTTACCGACGATCGAATACCTCATGATATATACTCACGATTCGTTTAGGTATACGTTAAAAGGCAAGCACAAAATTTATCGAAAAAATCGGCGCAACAATAAAACGAGAAGCTGCAGCAGCAGCAACAGCGAAACTTACCGCTCTGACGGGCCGCGGCTCAATGACGGGTCACACCCACTTTCGCTCCTCGCGCAGCGGCCGGCAACTCGCACCGATACTCGCAAAGTCTCGGCGTGGGGGATACGAGTATATAGAGAACGAACAAGAGAGAGAGAGAGGGACAACGTAATTTCCCGCGTGATTAATGCCGGCAGAATAGGTACTGCTATATAGAGGTGTGTGCGTGTGCGTTGAAGGGAAAAAGCGTGTGTTTTAGGCGTAAACAAGAGGGAGAGGCGCCGCTCTGGAGCAGTGTATACCTATACATATATGCACGAGTTGATCAATTCTCGAGCAGCGATTATATATTTAGAGCGGGTGGATATCTCAATGTTTAAATAGGCGATCTTGAGGTTCAATTATTCATCGTATTTTACCGCCGACGATAACTCGTTGGTATCTCGAGTCGTACCATGCAAATACAAGATTTCGTTATCTTAAAAGAGAGCAAAAAAAAGAACAGCTACTGTATTTCCCCATTGCGCAACCGAAAACGCGACTTTTTTTTTTTTTTTTTTTTTTTGTTCGATTCCAATACTGAACGAAACGGCGTTAGAGAGTATAATTTTAGAGAGGAAAACATTTCTAGCTGTTTCCGATCTCTCCGCGAACACGGACCCACAAGTTTACAAATAATACGAGAATCTGCAGCTTTTGTAGTCGAAAAGAGCTAAAACCGTATAACAGCTGCGTAACTTACGAAACTCGTCGACTATGTATTTTTCGTTAACGATCAAACGCGCGTTTCTATAACAAAATAGCTCGTGATTTACGTAATGAAAAAACAGAACAGAGACGGAGCAGGTTTTTTTTTCCTACACGCTAAATAATAGCTTTATCCTTCGATATGCTCCAAAGATTTCAGGATTTTTTCGCAACGTGGCGCACATATAATTAATTCATTAAAATTATCCGTCGATCCGGGCTTCCCGTCCGATCGAACGCTTAATAAAATAACGCGCCAAGGCTCCGGGGGGGGGTCAAACTACCGCCGCCGGCGTTTCTCGCTCTTGCGACTATTTACAAAGCTAATTTAAAATCGGACCGGAGCAGCGCTGAGAGCGGCGGCGACCGAACCATAAAACACACGCCAGCGCTTCGGCGAAATCTATTATTTCGCGGAGAGGCAAATTTTCGATGACAAGCTCGAGTCGGTAGAGCTTCGAATTTATCGATTTTCTTTTCGAGGTTTATAAAAGTTGGATGATTCTAGCGGATGCTGTGCGTGTTTTTGCGCTGGGACACCGAATGAGACACACGCATATGTGCTGGAGCAAAAAACCTCTGCAGCTTGTGTACAATATCATCGCACACATATGCGGCTGCGGCACTTGCACAACACTGGATGAAAGCGAAATTTAATTGACGATGATGAAAGATACAAAGTTTACGATATTTGCTCTTAACTGTTTATCAAGAATTTGGTGACCGAGTTATTCTTCACCTTGCGGAGCATTTTCTTCCACTAAACTAGCTGAGCTTCGTGAAAATGGAAAATTTTCGCGACGACGAACTATATACTGCTCGCGCATCGATTTGTTGGAATTATCGATCAGACAATTGTACTTTTACGATCCAATTTGTCAGCGAAACGTATATATATCCACGTGCTAACAATATCTTTCACTTTTGCCTCGTTTGAGCGCAATCGAGGAAAGGATGCAATATATTATTATTAGATCGACGTAACCGTAGTCATTATTCATTCACAGACGCGTTTCACGAAAATGTGCATCGGATCTTGGAATTTAAAAAAAAAAAAAACCATAAAAAAGCGTAATCTTAGTCATCGCGCGTTTTCCACGAAAGAGCTCATCCTCGCGCATACTTGTAGTCGAACGTAAACACCTCTCCGCATCAGCTCCAGCGAGCTCCTGCTCTCCTGTGCGCTATTTAGAAATCTCGGAACTCTCTC
This sequence comes from Trichomalopsis sarcophagae, assembly GCA_024372645.1. Taxonomy (NCBI): domain Eukaryota; kingdom Metazoa; phylum Arthropoda; class Insecta; order Hymenoptera; family Pteromalidae; genus Trichomalopsis; species Trichomalopsis sarcophagae. Next base: position 1,086,577 of record QLSS01000011.1, read on the forward strand.
CCTACCTAGCCGCTATACACGCACACCGTATAGAAGCAGTAGCTTATCTCTAATCGGCGCCTAGTCGGGATCGAATCTAGTCGAATCAGGCCGGTACACGACATCGTGCCGACTTCGGCCGTTCTCGTGCGGATTCGTGAACGCGCGATCACTATATACTGCAATAGTTACTGACAACAACGTGGCAGCATGTGCGCCGCCGCGGCTCTATATTTTGCTCTTGTCACTTGCGCGACTCGGCCGCGGTGTGAATGCAGTGCAGCGAGGAAAGAAAATAATATTCGCATATGCTGCCAGCAGACGAGTTGACCTGACACGTCGTCGTCTTCTCTCACCGCCGAGAGGTTATTTTACGCTAATAATCTGCAGTGCGTGTGTAATTCATGTGTGTTGCACCGTCGTGATTTTTTCGTGTGCTCAGCTGACTGATACAAAGGAAGGGAATGATAATGACGTGATCGCTATGTGGCATTAGCATAAACTCGCATATTTACCTTGCGCCTGCACTAATGTCTCTCTGGCTCTCACTTGGTCTTTGCTTTTCGTTGCACTCGACTTTTCACGCGCAAACGTTGGACAAGGTTATAACACGGACTGACTGAGACTGCAGGCTCTTGGCTCTCCGCACAACAGTTCACAGCTGCTTGTTGTTTTTTTTGGCATTAGCCTTATCAGCTGCTTTCTCGTATCACTACCAAGTCTCTTGGCGGTATATAACAGGGGTCCAAGATGAAGCGCAAGTCTGACAGGGAGAGGAATGTCATGGAGGAAGCTGGCGAGGCTAACGGACTACTAATCGAGCATGGAGATATCAAGGGTGACGAGACCAATATTGCCATACTGCTGTTTCTGTACCTGCTGCAGGGAATACCACTGGGGCTTTGCAGCGCCATTCCTATGATTCTTCAGAACCATGGAGTGTCGTACAAACAACAGGTAAGTGTTGATGACGAAGATGCAAATGATGAAATATTATTAAAATGTGTCACTTTGTTTTTTTGCAGGCTGAATTCAGTTTTGTAATATGGCCATTTTCCTTGAAGCTACTCTGGGCTCCAATAGTCGATTCAGTATTTATTTCCAAGTTTGGCAGGAGGAAAACATGGCTACTACCAGTTCAATACCTGATGGGTATTTTCATGTTGTATTTGTCAGGCCATGTGGATCGTTGGTTAGGCAATGAGGAAGGCAGTCAATTGAACATTGAGCTGTTGACTGTCCTCTTCTTCTTATTGAATGTTCTTGCTGCAACGCAAGATATTGTTGTAGATGGCTGGGCTCTAACAATGTTAAAGAGGTGTGTGTTGAATTCAGGATCTGTACCCACACCAATGTCTCTCAGAAACTTATTACAACTTAAATACTGATTACAGGTGTAATGTTGGTTATGCTTCAACTTGTAATAGCGTTGGACAAACAGCTGGATTTTTCCTAGGTTACGTACTTTTTATGGCTTTCGAGTCAGCAGACTTTTGCAATAAATACTTAAGATCAGTGCCTTTGGAGCAGGGAATGGTTACTTTGCCTGGTGAGCATTTTTAATAACATTTATAGCACTGGGTGGCATAAATCCGCATCTATGTCGCTCGCTACGCTCGGGCGCTAACTGCACGGTGCAAAAATGAACAATTTATGCCACTTGTATAGTAATATACTATAAAACAATATTTGGTATCCAAGAGTATTATGATCAATAAATTGTTTCTTTCAGGATTCTTGTATTTCTGGGGCTGTGTGTTTGTCGTTGTGACCACCCTCATTGGTATATTCAAGCACGAGAATCCAGATAATAGTCCAAAAAGTGAAAATATGAATATATCAACAGCGTACCATCTACTGTGGAGAACAGTAAAATTACCCAACATCAAGCTCATGATGCTGATTTTACTAACTGCAAAAGTAATGAATAAATTTGAAAAAATAAACACATAATTTATGTTGAAATTCTAAACATTTTCCATATTTTTTGCTTCTAGATTGGCTTCTCAGCAAGCGATGCCGTAACTGGCTTGAAGATGGTAGAAGCAGGCATTCCAAAAGAAAAGTTTGCTCTCATGGCTGTGCCAATGATACCTCTGCAAATTGTCTTGCCAATATTCATATCCAGATACACTGCAGGACCCAAGCCAATGGATATTTACTTAAAAGCAATGCCCTATAGGTAACTTATTATTAATTAGCTTTGCATATTTATAACCCTGATTTTTATTTGAATATTGCTTTTAGATTAATGTTTGGATTGGTGGCAGCCTTTCTAGTCTGGATTACTCCACAGTTTGTACGACATGGAGAAGTACCTGCATACTACTTTGTATTATTAGTCGTTTTGTATCTCCTTCATCAGGTAAATATTAAATTACGGCTATTTAAAAACACGTTATTGCGCAATATTACATTTAAACGGTTCAATATATTTTCGCAGGTTTGCACAAGTTGTATGTTTGTCGCGTCAATGGCTTTCTTTGCAAGAGTTAGTGACCCGGCTGTTGGTGGAACTTATATGACCTTCTTGAATACTTTGTGTAATCTCGGTGGAAACTGGCCATCTACAGCAGCGCTATATTTTGTTGATGCTTTAACTTTTAGGCAATGCAGTAATGATCCTACAAATGACTGTAGTACTGCAGATGAAAAAGAAGTATGTCTCAGCATCACCAAAAAATATATCAATATATTGTAGAGCCAAAAATCATTAATTTTTTTTCACTCTATTCTTTCAGACTTGTACGAGAACTGATGGCGTGTGCAATATGCGGCTGGATGGGTACTATATCGAAAGTTTCCTTTGCGTTATCATTGGTTATTTGTGGCTGAGATGGGGAAGGAGAAAAATACAACATTTACAGCACATGCCATTGTCCAGTTGGAAAGTGGTTCGGCAAAAACATTGAGTTGTCCAGGTGACGCTAGGAAAAAATTATTTTCTCAAGGTTTCACATTTGTTGAAACTTGAACTAGAAAAATTGTTTACATATACATCCGAGATGGTGCGCATTGAATATGTGGACATTTGTTTATAAACGCGATTGTTTGAGGTTGCACAAAATTTTTTATCAAGTATCCTACGATTTTAATAGTGCGAGAGGTTTTCGGCACATTTGAAATCTTCCAATCCAGTACTTTCACTCTGACAAGGATTTTTTTCTAATTGCATTAGAACTGTTGTAAATAATCGTTCTGTTGTTAGATAATATACATCTAACAAAAAAACGCATACTAACATTTTGTAGGTAGAGGGAATTGTTGAGAATTTTTCCTAGAAATGTAATTTTTCTTATTTACAATTTAAAAAAAGTTTCTGGTGAATTGAACACTGTATTTGCGGAGATCTGTGATTAATCTTTTTATTGAAAATTTTTTCTAGACGATAATGAATTTATTTATATAATTAAAATTGTTGGCTTGATTTTTAGTTTTATTGTTATTACGGTTATATTAATACTACTGTCAAAAATATAATTATGGGCAAACAGGACAGATTGAATTTGTATAAAAATGAGAATTGGCAGAAAATGATCAATAGTTGCAGCTATTTAAATTAAAGATTATATAAATTTCACAAATGTACAATAAATAGACTGTTACAAAATAGTTTTTTTTTATCCAGATTCAAATGAATTCTAATAAATGTTGTAAATACTAGTCTTTTTTATTCTACGTTTGCAAGGAATAAAACTGCAAAACACGATTAAGATCATAATTTAGAGACTGTATGCTTTATTTTCGTATACCTGAAATTCACTGTCTTGATGAAAATTTTCAGTGATTTTTCAATTAGTTATAAGGTCATCGGAGTAGAAAATTGAGCTCACACATTCCATTAAATTATATCATCTACAGTTTTTGTTTTTTTAATAAAGCATACAGTTGAGAGTTCAACACGAAACCTAACAATTCGCTATAAGTAATATACATAAATATATGATCATGTAAATATATGGTATAAAGTACTGTCCTCATAAAGCTTTTTTATTATCTATATCTCTAGAAAATCTAAATAGCGACAGTTTGTAATGTAACATTCGAGTTGTAAAATATTTTTAAAACGATTGAAAAAAAAGCATATAAGCGTTTGACACACAAGTGTTTCGAAAATCGACATGAATGGCGAATAAATAATTTTTCAGCATAACGGTATATTTCTTTCATTATTATACCCATTAGCAGCGACTCGTTATTACGAATTGCGCGTTTTGTACTTTGGGAAAGAAAATTTATAGAAAATTGCGTTTTTTCATTGCGCAACTACAGCTCTCCAGAAGGAAGCAAACCGCAAGAAACAGCTTAAAAGCGTTCTCCTACGCCGCGAGAGATAAGCGATCCTCTTGCTCCAGACGCAGTAGGCAGTATAAAGAGACTGCGCAACGAAGAAAAAAGCGAGCGAGCGAGCACGTGAGAAGCATGAAAAACAAAAAAATAAACAAAATGCCGAAAAAAAAAGAAGGAAGCGCCTGGTATAGCCGAAGACAAAGAATACAGCGATAAAGGGGAAACGAAACGCGGAGTGATGAGAAGCAGAAGAGGCAGGAAGGCGGAGATTAAATCGCGCCCCGCGTCAGACCTGCAGGTGTATATAGATATATATATATATATATATATATATATATATGGCTGAGGTAAAGGTGAGCAACGGACAAACGAGTCGCTATTATTGTGAGGCCAGGTTGACTTTGGCAGAGTAGGCGATTATCGTCATTACGCGTGATTCTCTCTCTCTCTCTCTCTCTTTTCCTGCAGGTGCGCCTGGACACGTGTGTGTTAGTACGTGTTTATGCCACAATATCGACTGGCATCGATAGATGTATACCTTCTTGATTCTTCATTCTTTTTATGCGTCTGCACAGAGTGCGGAGCGCTTTAAAAATCCTGAGCGGCTGTTCGCTTCGCGCAGGTGCTATTTCAGACAGCTATATTCTTATTGTTTTTCCACTTCATGGAGAGTAGTGGTTTTTCCTACTCTTTTCATACTCCTTTAAAATAAGCAATTATTCGCGATTCCGTGCAGTTCGGCGCAGGTGCTCCTGTACCTAACCTATCGAGAGCGAGAGAAAGATATAGCGAAAGAAACTCGCGGCGCTGGCAGATGGTGCCAGCAGTATAGCTCGTATACGGTATACACACACGGTGGAGGCGAGTCGAACTGGTGGGGAGAAGCCGCAAGCGCGGAGGAGAGCAACGGAGCAGCAGCGGCGGCTAGCAGTCGTGCGAGTGCAGCGAGCGCGAGAGTCTCTGTGCTCGAGCGGACTTGCTTCTTCTTTCGGGGAAAAAAAGAGATAGAGAGAGAGAGAGAGAGAGAGAGACGGGTCGCTGCTCTGTCGCTGCAGTGTCGTTCGCTCTCGCGATTCTCCGCGGAGAAGAAGCTGCGCGCGCTCGGTGAGAAGGATATATACAGGCGTTCCGCTGATCGGGGTTGCCCGGGATAGCGCGCGTGCGTCAGTAGAAACGCGCACACCAGCCGTATGTACGTCTATAACGCATATACACAACAACAGAAGTGTCTCTGCGAGTGTGCGAGTGTGCAACGAGAACTCGAGGATTAGGAGAGTGTTGGGAGAGGCGTGAAAGGCGGCTAGAGCGAACGGAACCTTGAAAGAGAGACGTGGAGAGAAAGATATTCGAGCAGTGCCGTAGCTACTCGGTTCCGAAGCCCCGCTTGCTCCTCCGTAAAGTCTATACGTACACAGTTCAGTTCTACATTACAGAGATGCAGCAGCGTAGGAGGACACCGTCGGCAGCGTTGTAGCATGAGACAGGTGCATCAGCAGCGGACGGCCCGGCGAGAGCAGCAGCAGCAGCTCGATCTCTCGTGATGGCCCTCCGCCGAGAGATACTCTCCCCTTTGTTCTCCTGAACATCCGGCGACTGCAGCTCGCTGCACCGAGAATTAAGGATAAACGGGCGAGTGCGCGCGTGCGTAAAAAAAAAAACGTAGAATACGGCGTGTCCCAGGAACAAGAAGGAGGGGGTGAAAGAGATAGAGAGCGCGAGATAGGTATGGAAGGAGCCAAGTGAAGCGCGCGAGAGCAGCCTGCGGAGGGTTCGATCGGCGTCGCGAGGACGGACAGGACAGAGAGTGAAAGAGAGGACACGGAGAGTGTGTGTGCGTGTGTGTGTGTGTGCGTGTGTGTGTGCTGCTACAGCGAGTCGACCGAGGAAGAGAGAGGATGACGGGAGGAGCGACGATGAGGCCACCGGAGAGGGCTTGCTGCTGCTTCCTCCTCCTGATGCTGCTCCTTCTGGCCGAGGTAAATATACTCTTTCCCTGGCACGATAGACCCCGCGTAATATCTTATCTCTATCGATAAAAAGTCTCGCGCGATGCTAATCTTACGGTCTGCAGTGCGAGTATGCAAATAGCCCCCTCGAAATTCGCCGATCGGGAAATTTAGCGCCTTCGACGAAGATAAATAATTCATCGCGCGCTCGCGCTGCTAAACTTGTTTATCGACTTTGAGAGATTCTCTCTCGCTTATATATACGCGTACAGTAGTGTCATCTCTTCCTTTGTGCATCTGTGCTTGACGGAAAAGGCTCGTCTGCTGCTGCTGCATCCTTTCTGCGGTTTAATTTTAGCGAAGGTAATCGATAGAGGGCCGCGTCAGGTGCAAAACACGCCGCACAGCGCGATGAGTTCGGATTCGTGTGTGTATACTTATACCTGCTGCGTCTAACGGATGTAATCTTATGCGGCAGCGGGTGTAGTCACACTATACTCTGAATATGAAACAAAAAAATCCGTGTGTACAGTTACCTATATACGCATACACGCGCGTGTACTTTCACGCGGAGGAGCTGCAGCACAGCTCGTTATACACCTATATGGGAGTTACGTAAACGAGAAATCGTTATTATTATCATTAGAACGACGAGCCGCAGGATTATCGAATAATTTTGCGTACCCTCGTGTGTGTGTGTGTGTGTGTGTGTGTGGAATGTGGGTTTTGCGTCAATCGACGCAGCGACAGCGGCTGAGGATCGAACATTCTTTCGTGATAAAACGTGTATAAATTGATACATAGTATCGAGAGTGTGAATTTTTTCGCTATAAACCGAAGAAGGAAAATCGATGAGCCTCGTCCAAAGGTCAGCGACCCCCTGACAATTTCACATAGTACACACTCTCTCATATACTATACTACAGCAATAATTGATGAGTAATCGGCGGATTTCGTGACACCTTAATTTTCTCTCCTTTCCCCGCGGTCAAACATCGAGACGACTGCTATACAGCATCAAGTATTAAACGCAGCGCTCGAACTGCGCGCGAACAGGGGAATTCGTTTGGCTATATACGCGTGTGCGTATTGATTAGAATTGAATGTTTCACGAGGCTCTATACAACACTCTCGCTGACAATGTCCGAACACAAGAGAACAAAATATCGAACTCTGTTTGGACTTGTCCGAAAATTGTGTATAGACACACAAATGCGACTCTACTCACACATACGCACGGCACACTAGCGCGCGCGTTGAAGAGACAACAACCGGTTAGACAAGGTGAAAAAGCAACATATAGGCAGCAAAAGAGAGAGAGGGAGGATGGAAAAAAAAGATCTAAGCCGGCAGCAGGGACCGCTTATGCGTATATGGGTGTATAATATTATGCCAAGAGGATGATCTTTTTCGCGCAGTTACAACAAGGCAGTTTTGCGCGGTAAAAAACGAACAGCCAATCGGATGACGAATGGAATGATTGCCATGTCTTTTTTAGAATAGAGAGAGAGAGAGAGAGAGAAGGAGGTGGAGAATACTTTCTCTTTTATAAACACAGCTCGCACCGAGAGATCTCGAAGCGAAAATCGTGCTCCAGGTGCAGATTGTCGGTCAAATACAACCAGTTTGAACGTCGTCCTTTACTTTTTTTTTTTTTACCAATGGACTTTATTAGGCGAAAAGTAATTTTGCTATCATAGCCAGGCTCGTAACGTTGGTGAAATCATTTTTATCAATCATCGCGCGTTCTTGAATAATATCTGTTATGTTTGCGGTTGGATAATTAAGATTTGATATAACGTATCTCTCGATCATAGTCACGTATTACACGCACGTTTCGAGAGAAACGAAGTAACGCTCGAGATCGTCGTTCGGATCAGTACGAAAAATTCACGATCCATCAAGTTATCGCAACGAAAAGAAATCCAATTTGTCAAATTATAAATAACGCAATCGCGGCCAAACGCGCTAATCTCTGCACGATAACCGCGCGCGAGCATATATCTCCAAGAACAGCAAGCACATCGTTAAAAAGTGACTGCGGGTCTCGACAATCATAATTTTCCAATTTTTCATCCTATACGCGCGCGGGCTTTCGAAATCGAAATGGCAAAACTCGTTTATACGATATCACACGTCCGTGTTTGCGTGTAGCACAGTACTGTTTTTCAAAGCCCGAATAATGGGAAAACACCTCTATTAACGAACAAATGCTTATTACGGTTAACAAAAAGGAATTCCAGTCGCGCAGGAATGCGCGTGTATAGACTCTGCGTTGCATTCTCTTTTTTCCCGTCGGTGTTAAGCCGTTTCCACTCCGAAACGTATACGAAAATCGAGAGGGAATTGTTTCGGAGCTGCTAATATGCTTTTTCGGCGTCGCGGATATGGATGAAATTCTTATAGAGTCGAAATTGGAACCCAATAAAATACACCGCAGGTTGTTCTATTTTTTACAATGAAATTTTACAAAGTCAGCTATACCAAGTTCAAACTAGCCAATTAATTCCGAGAGTATATCCTTACTAAACAATAACCGCGGTAGCTTTCATCAACACGAAACGCGCGCGCGCGCGCGCAGTGACCTTATTCTCTATAATCCTCCAATAACAACAACAACAACGACGACGACGACCTCAAAAACCCATGAGCAAAAATCAACGAGGGGAGAAAAAACTTTCTATATTCTTGACCCAAAATGCATCGCGGTCTCTTTCGTTATTTATAACGAGCAGAAAATTAATCGCTTGCTCTCGCGCGCATATCCGCATCCCACCGCGTACACGAACAACACCAACCCATAAGTTTTCTATCCTCAACATCAACAGTTCGCGCGCGCGCATAATCGTACACAGGTACTCGGAAGAGTCCGGCGGTCAACAGCCGCGTTCGCTTGCGAAACGAGGCTGCGCTTTCCCGCGGCACGAAACGCGCGACTCTCCTCTCTCTCTCTCTCTCTCTCTCTGAATTATGTCGGCGAGACTCGCTCGAGGTCCGTTATGTGCGCGCGGCGCGAGCCGAAAAATCTCGTCGGGCCTTTTTTGTTTTTTTTCGAAAGTCAGCCGGGTGTGCCGTGCGCGACGATCGATCGCCGCTGCTGCTGGACGCGGGAGAGAAAAAGAGTATATAGAGGACTCTGTAATACTTGCCTTTGGCTCTCGGGTTGTTGTGATTGATAAGGTCGGTATATAGAGGCGCGACTAACCGCGAGATTCGGTCGGTAGATAATCGATGGATAAACGCGCGGCTTTTGCGACGCTCTCGCGTGTGGTGTTGCTGAATAAATATAACGAGGATCGCTGTGGCTTGTACTCGTTGTTGCGGGAGGTGAATCACACGAGAGAGGTGCGGTGGCTATCGTTCTTGCTTTTTTAACGATAAAAGAGAGAATCCTCTATTTAAAAAGTGATGGGCTTTGTTGTGAAGCATTTAATTGAGAATCGGTCGCCTGGTACAAGAATTAAGGAACGCGAATCAGAAATACGGATTTTATTACATAACCTACAAACTCTTCAAACTGCTGGTGCTAAGGCAGGCAGCAAAATTTAAATGTTAATTATGACATAATAAGGACGTACACTTAAATTTCCCAGTTGTTTTAAAAAAGTATGTATCGTTTTTTTGAAAACTATTTGGAAGATTACGTTTCAGCTATGCTGCAGTAATAGATTATAGTAAGGTTATATGCATAGACGAGAATCGATTATAGGGCTATCGAGTTGTATCATTAACGTGAGAATGTAAAGGCATGTTTGTGTTAAATAGTTTTTTCAACCCAGTCAAAAAACCGTCTGACATTGATAGATGCATTATCTAACGTTATTGACGAAAAAAAATCGTCCTTTTCAACGAAGGTGTTAAACGAAGGATTTATAAACCTTTTCCATTAGATTATTTCTGTTTGACTCATTTTCGAGCACACAATGCTCGTCATCGCGGCTATGTACATCTGCGCAGAAAACTCAGTCATTGTTGGGTTTTGAGCATTGTTATTTTCCGGCGTCGAGTGATCTCATTTTAACTCTTTTTGCCAACCCGCCTTTGTGTTCACTGACAATTTGAAGAGAGAAAAAACTCAAAGACTTTGTATTCACGTTTTTCAATCAAAAATGATTCACGACACTTGGCATGATTACATTACGTAATTAATACGAGCATACGAATTAATTTTTATGATAAAATCAGCTTTTTCTTTCGCGCTGCATACTATTAAAGTTGCCTTCGTTTTTTTTAAAGGTCAGTACCTCATGCAGACCATGTAATAAGCTTTTACACTGCACATCCAACATGCGGTAATTAATAATCCAACGCATTATGCGCAGACGCTTTCGCAAGTTGCCTTAACGACACTAGAGCGCGCGTTTGTTAATGAAACTGCTGAACTAATATTTGCCCACGCGCAATGTTTACGCGGTACTAAATACACGCGCGGCATATTCCATTTCTCTCCTCCGATAATGTTATTGCACTCGCTTGACCCTTTTCCAAGCTACGCATACAGCCTCATAAACTCTTTTTTTTTACGTAATGCAATGGAGTCTCTTCTATGAATATTAATGTATTCAAATCGCGCGCGCGCGCTATTGCAAATAACGCACTTTCTTCACGCGGTACACATGAGAAAATCGCCGAGTCGAGAATTCGGTGGTCTTCTGTTTCTAATCACGAGTCGGATCTTCCGAGTTCATCGAGCGAAATATTTATGAAGCTAGGTTCAGGAGAGGCTCGAGGCATTAGGAGTGATTTGCATATTAGATTAGATCTTTCGGAAGAATAAACGAGATATATAAGTCGAGACTTGTTTCCTCAGCTTGTTGTGTGGATGCAGTTTTCTCGGAATATCGGTGTGCGCGTTAAGGTGCTGCATTTTTTGTATTTTAGAGCTTCTCAGAGGTTCAAATCCGTCGGTTGAAAAATGATTTCCGTTCGTGTTTCTTACTTTGTTCTCGAGAGCGCTTTTATATTTACGACCATTAGATGCTTAAATCGCATCGTAGAGAACGTAAGATCATTTAACCGTTGACGCAAAAAACTGCGATGGATTTTCTCGTAACGGATTTTTTTTTGTTTTTGTCACCCGTCGTGAAATAACCGGAGAAAAGAATTTAATTTCTCGCAATATATATAAATGCAGGTGTGAAGTAATCGAAGCCGATACTTGGTTTTCCACTCGCGTCTCGGTGTTGTTACACCAAGCATTCATAATACTACAGCGAGAAAGAAAATCGTAGCGAGAAACCAGTTTTTACATTAAAAAGAGAAAAAAAGAAATATATACGGATTTATTCGCACTTGGCAACAAGATAAGCCTCATCGGCGTACGAGGAAGATTCGCAGTATCTAATTTTTATAATTCTTGATTTTTTATGAAAACCATTCATTTATCAACTGACACGGATCATAAAGTCATGACGAGGGAAAAACTTGATTCAAAATAACATATTTCAAATCGACATTCAACATTTATACAACGTTAACTCGTAAGTAAACGTCGACTCAGTTCGTTGCTATAGCTGTATAAAGATAAGGGAACATTTTTAAGTGTCCAAAAACGAAAGCGTTCACGAGGCAATGTACGTGTTATATTCAGAGTAAAATTCCGAGCTTCTCCCAAACGGAAGTTGAATCAACGCAAACCATAGCTTCCATCAATACATACCTCAACAAATCGACGTACAACTCTCGCGCCTGATTTTCTCCGTTCACTATACAACACGAAAAAACAAAAAGATTTCACAAGTTACCAGCAGCTCGCGCGCTGTTCACCGACGCACATACGTATAGCAGCTCTCGAGCCTCACGGGCAATTCCTCGTGTGTACGTACGAACGTTTGGATTTCTCGAGGCCACTCTGCTGGCTTTCTGGGCAAATTAAATCTTTACGCGCCAGAGAGTACGCGAATTACGTTGCATCGGCCAGTACAGCGCACCGCCGCGCGCATATATAACGGATTATGCAACGCGCGCGCATCGCTGGTCTCTGTGTTGCTTCTTTCGCTGAATTTTGCCGTAAAACTGATGCGCGTTGCGTTGCCTACTTGTGGATGTGTCGAATGAGGCACTTTTTGGGCGACGAAAATTGACTGCTTCTAAAGTTATGATCCGATTAGGATTAGATATGGACGAGTGTGTAATCTCAGCGTTGCCGTTCTAATCCGTCGCTGCTGAATTAACGTCTGCGTTTCTGAGTATCTTTTCGAGTTTCTTTATTCCCAAGTGCGTGAAATACTACTCAATTAGATTACGTGTATATACACGCGGCTGTAAATTTCAGTGTAATTAGTGTTCTGGAATGAAACGTTTAAATAATTAAAGTAATCTTAAACCGATAACTACTGAAAATAGCTCCGCCCGCACTTATCGACTCATACAAGCTGTGTTCGAATCAAAAAACCGGGCGTGAATCACTAATGAGTCATACACCGCACGCTGCACTGCTGCATGGTTACATCGAGAGGGGTGTTGATTATCATTTTAATATACGAGAAGAAGAAGATTGATGGAATCATTTCTCGCTCATCCGGAAATTACATCGTGAGAATCCGCGCGAAATTTTTGAAATTCTTAGAAGATTCTCAATGTATATTCGTTATAAACGTTACATCTAAAATAAACTGTTTACAGTTGTTACAAAACGTATATTATCTCACATTATAGAATCACGCGTACATAGTAATAACGTGCAATTTTTACGTAACCGCCTTTCCTGGGAGCGCAATCATTATACGCCGTGTGTGTGCAATCTTGCAAATATTTTTCAAAGCTGCATATACTTTATCGCGCACGATCAATTTAATTTTCTTGGTAAATTCAGCCCGGCCGACAAAAGTTAATTCCTACGTAAATACTCGCCCGTACGCGCACGGTTATGTTATGAGCTTCGAAAAACTCCGGTAAACATACTTGATGCAGAGGCGCGCGGGGCGCTCGTTAGCTCGGAAAAATGCAGTGATTTATAAGCGGAAGAGAGTTTTCCGACGCTAAATCGTAATTTCCGCCATCGTACGGGAAATAAATAAAATCATTTTTTACGAAAATTCGAACGGTTACAATTTGTTTAAATAAAAATTATCCTATTCATACGACGATCCATAGAATATTCGCGAATAATGCATCGCTATTTGTAAATGCGCGAACAATGTGACGCCGAGCTGCGGAACAGTTTTCGAAAAGCTGCGCAGCATGTATCGTAACTTCGTTAAAAGCCAGAGAGCGCGAAAATTCACGCTTTATACCGTCCGACGCGAAAAGTATATTGTTTTACGCGGTGATTCGCCGAAGCGCTGCGCACAAAAAATACGGAAACTCGATCGACTCAGCTCGTTCGCCCCTGAAAGAGGAAAAAAAAAAAAACTGATGAAATGAAAAACCGGCGGATTATCGCACACGCATAGATGTACACGCACTCGCGCTAGGGATTCCTTCAGATTGACGCTTGTTTGCGCTCTCCATTATCGTACCGGCTTATCTCTCTCTCTCTCTCTCTCTTGGCACCTACCTGCATGCTCTGATTTATCGGTTTACGGCTCTGCGAGTATAGGTGATGGTGTGCAGTGTTGTGTTTGTGATTTATCCTCGTGACATTTTTCCCGCGGATTATATACTTTTGCTCGCTGCGCTGTGTGTATAATAAGCGTCGAAGGTATACGATTTATGCTGTGCCATAGTGTGGGTTTGATGGATCGGGTCGTCGGACGCTTTCTCTGCGCGTGGAGGAATAAGCGAGTTTTGTTTTTTTTAAAGCGTCGATCCATTATTCACTACGAGACCGCGAGTCAAGTGCAGCGAGATATTATGTATTATGAGGAATCGAGCTCGAGCACTTGACGGAAGCGGAGTTTGTGTGCAAACAGAGACTGGTTCCAAGTATGGCCAGGCCAGTTTTCTTGTTTCCGTGGTCTCTCTCTCTCTCTCTCTCTCTCTCTCTCTCTCTCTCTCTCTGATGTATATAGTAAGAGAAAAAGTGGACACGGGATGCAGAAAGTTGGTTACTGACTCACGGAGTAGAAGGGCCAGTCCATATTGTATTATAGACGAGTAAAAGAATTACATCTTGGATGTATTATTTGTATCTGGAAAAAAAAAATTGTCAGATGACAATATAGTGTATAATTATGCAAAATATCGATTAAATCTAACGGGGTTACGATACCTATAAATACGTAATCAATATTACGATGCATAGTGGAAATTTTGCTTGATAAAGATAATGGAAAAAAGTAGTACATTATTTACAACGGCGGGTTGAATCTCAGCATCCTTGAGCGTCAAGGATTTATAATCGAGAATCTAATGCGCTTGTATAGGCCGCTGTATGCTCGCGCACTTTCATTACAGCCTACTGCATGCAGTAGTAGATTTTTTCTTGTGTATAAGTATCCATTAATTCTCTCTTCTTCTCGATCCTCGCGACTTTATAACGTTGCAATAGAATCTGCTTGAAAACATTGTAATTCTTATATGTTAGATAAAATGTCAATCTATAATATATAATTTTCGAATACAAATTCCAAAACATCTTCCCACAATACTTACTCTGTCCCATTTCGAAAGTGAAAAAAAAGGAAACATGCTATAACGACCGTGGGTCAAGCATAAGGCCCAATTATACGTGATTCACCAGCCTCATTATTCAACACACTGCCGAGCGTATCCTCAAAACCTTGATTCGAATCGTTGCAGCTCTGACGCATTCTCGAAATACGCCCCGCTCTCTAAACTCACAGCATAAATTATCTAACTAACGTCTCTCACGTCGTTATGCTGCACAGGCTGAACTTGGCCCCGAAGACCTTTTTTTCGCATATATCTCTCCCCTGCGATGTATATCCAAAAGCGGCATCCATAAAACCTTACGGGCTGTAATACTGCAGCTGATCCAGCGGTAAACAAACACGCTTCGCATAAACGTGTAAAAACCCAACGCCACTCACGTGTGTAAGTTCTAAAAAAAGCTCGTTTACACGTGCATATATAACACGTGAATAATGAAAAAAGGGGGCCCGCCGGGCTCGTTTCCAGGAAGCTCCACACAGGGGCGTGGTACTGCAGAGCCGGCTATGTCTAAGTGTCGTAACCCGCGCGCATGCTTGGGTATATAGAAGCTGCAGCCCTGGCTTCGTTAAAATCGAGCGAGTCTGTGCCCTCTGCTCTCCGAATCTGCCGTTGTTACGATAGAGAAGAGAAAAGAGAGATGTGCCACTGACAGCTGCTGGATGATGCGGAGGTTTGAAGGGAAAATCCGGTCACGCGAGTCTGTGTGGGAAAGCTTGCGTTTATCGGATAGATGAAGGCTCGATAAGCATTCGATGTTCAGGCCAATGCACCTGCTGTACTAATTATCGATCTTCCAATACGGCTGGATCGCTCTCTGAGGAAATCTCTCCGCGAATAGAATATCCAGAGAGTGCATTAACCCCCCTATACTGGCTTACATCCATTAGCGTAACGCTAAAACGGAAGCTCAAAATATTCATTCGATCGCGCGAGTGCAGTGTGTTTTATATACCCCGTGTGTGTGTGTGTGTGTGTGTTCCAAAAAAGGAAATCCATCGATCGCTGATGCAGAATCGCAAAGCGATGACGCTGCATCAACGAGCGAACGACCGCGGAAAACACGAATGATGTACGATGTGCGTCTGTTTCTTGCAACGATTTTACGGATCGTTATTGTGCGCAAGCTAGCGTCTGGTATAGCAGTGGAGTATTTCTCTTGAAAAAATAAATAATAGGATGGAAGCGTTTTCTTTTACGAGAGCGACGTGTATTTTATCGATGGATAAAATTATAAATACAGAGTTAAATGCGTCGCTAAACATGCGTTTGATGTAGTGGGCTGTCGTTGAGTTCTTCTTCGTCTGAGTTAATTCTCGGACACACACACACACACGAAAGTATATACAAACTTTTAATCAATTTCGACCTACGCGTAGTTTCTCACTCCCCCCTGGGGCAAAAGCAAATAATTACAACCGAATCGAAAGTTTCTCTCTCGATACGCACACGTGTCCGCATTCGAATCCAATTACTTGCACGAGTCTGCACGACACAGCGTAAACACACAGTCGAACCACATATCCCTCTCTATACTTCCCAAAAATGTTCGTACGGCACAAACTAAGCTAATCTCTCGACACATCGCGTGGTGCAATTTAATTCATCAAAGAAACAACTCTATATACTCCTCATAAGCTTTTACGAAGCGGACGTCTCTATGCGTTAGTGGATTTTTTCTCTCTCTTTCGTTCTCCGGCTAAATTTAAAGTCGCTCTCGCCCTTTTTCTTCATATATATATATATATATATATATATATATATATATATATATATATAACGCGCACAATATCACGGTCTCGAGACTTTTGGCTCCGACGCGGCTGCTGCTTTCTTATTTGCTCTCTCCGCGTCGTGTCTCGTCCGTTTCTGTTTTCCTCCGGGGGGAGTTTTGACTTTTCCCCTTTTACGCTCGCTGTGTTGGTATATACTGCTGTGTATACATAATTCATTCATGCGCGCTTTTAGCTATATTTATACGCGTCTCGCGCGCGAGAGAGAGGAAATATAGGACTTTTAACCCCGACGGTTGGATTGCGTTTACGGATCGATCCGGCGGGGGCTCGTACAGTTTCGAGGAAAAGTATACACTACTAATGTTAAATTATGACGAGGAGACGATCGTAAAGTTTAGACGTCCTTATACAGATGTAAATCCAGGCCTCGTGTGACGTAATCCGCGATATCACACAAGGCAATTCAATTAGCGCTGTCTCTCTTGAATCTTATCTCCTTTAAACGATCAGAAAAATACCGCGATCGACGATCATAGACATAACACACACACACGCACACTTTCTTCAATAAACGCGCCACTATTTCGTCTCTAATTAACAATCTCTCTCGTAAGCGCGCGAAAAAACAATTTAAATTTGCAGAGAGCTCCCACGACAATTTATTTTCGCCTCGTCGCTCGAGATACAGAGCCAAGAGCAATCCACTCACGCGCGCGGCTGCTCTTAATCTTCGTTCCCACATACGCTTGAACTTCAACGCTCGTTTTTTTTTTTTTTTTTGCCTTTTCGGTAGTCTCTCTCACATATTCCCAGCTCGTCTCTCCGAGTTCGTGCTACGAATCTCTCGCGGCGCAATTGGAATAATCGTCTTGTTTTGCGGTCGATCGCATGAGGTTCTTTTTTTTTTTTTTTTTTTTCGGGATGACGAAAGTTTCGCACAACGCGCGTGTTTTTTCGCCGATGTGTTATGTGGCGACGCGCGAGTTCGTTGGGCTTATAACTGGGGTGTAAGCGACACGCGAGACGAAAATACGTATTTATCAGTCTCGCAACTATTGAACAATCGATATACCTACTGTATTATCGATCTTTCAGATCAATAGCCAATAACGCTTCATTTATATGTCGCGCATGAAGTAACCACTTTGGAACTCGCGTGTACGTATCGCAGAGTCATTTGTTATAGGTGACGAGAACGCACTTTCAGACGGCCGAATATATCGCTCAACGAGGTCGCTTTCTATCTCTCGCTTCATTCAGTATACACTTCGTTACAGATCCTTCAATAGTTGGCCTATATACTGAAAAAAATAGACGCTTTATGCATTGCATCTTCTCCAAATAAACGATCCCCCATCATCAGTCCAAAAAACCAGCTCCAACACCCAACCCACTTTTTAAAAAAAATGGAAACGCGAAAATAAGGCCGTAGCGCAAGAGCAGCCACAGTTCCCCGGCTTCAGCGAAGCGCGTAAACGCTCGTGTGCAACGTACACCTATATCAGCTCGTCGCGGAGAAACGCCTCGCATTGTCACGCTCGTATACACGCGTATGTGTATACGAAGAAGCAATTCAATTGTGCGCGTTCAATTATTAGCATCATTGTCTCGCGACGCTAGAGAGCCGCAGGAATGCGCGCAGGCCTTTCGCCGCTGCGGTGAGTTGTGAAAAATACTTGCGAAAGCTATATGTATACGTCTATATTACACCAGATGTGTACTGGGTCATGTGAGGTATCGAGATTACTCGAGGTGTGGTATAGTTTAGTTTCTCGGGGGTTGTTTAAAAAAATGTATTATAACCCTGGTAGAAACGGTATCCAACTTCTGAGGTTGTCAATCTCAGAACTTTGTAGTTTTCTTTGCCAGTTTTTGTTACAAGATGTAACGCTTTTTATCCTAGTTCTTTGGCAATTTTTAGATTGAGTATTCCGAACTATTTTCTTTCGAAGATATAGTTGGTGAAATAACACGACACAGGTGCACCTGTGGTTAATGGCGATTCGAGGTTAGAATTGAAAAATCATTACTAGCAGCTTGTATTCGAGTTTTTTTTTTTTTTTTTTTTGATGAAATTATATATCGATCGATCTAAGAACTAGGATAAAAAGCGTTACATCTTGTAACAAGAACTGACGAAGAAAACTATCAAGTTGTTAGCTTTTTCACCATTTTCTACCAGGGTAAACAAGCATTTGCTGTAAACAAGCCCTACTTCTTTCCCCCGTGCGTGTAAATGTTTCCAAAGTCTCTTCGGCATAAGGCTGCCATAAAATAAAGAAATTCGCGGGGTGAAATTACCTGCAGCAGAGCTGTCGGGCAAAATTGACGAATAATTTTACTTCCTAGACTGTTATACTCACATCTCATTTCTATATAAGAGGCTATATACCGCAACGCTTTTACGCAACGCGCGGACCACGAGACGGAAGAGTAATATTTGAATCGTTATTACGAATTTTACTGGGGATACATTTGCATTATATCACCGCTCGCGATTCTCCGAAAAACAGACACCACATCATCGCGCAGCGAGGTGCGGAAGTAGAGTATATACAAGTACAGCGAAAAAAGACGAAGTCATCGCTCGGAGGCAAAATTCTCTAACATACACACACACACACATGTTATTTCCTTCAGCACATACCCTCACGTATATAAACTCGCGCATCGGTCGACGCGCGATATCTTCTATTTTCGTATTCCAACTAGCTCGTATAGGGTCTCGTACACGCGCGTACACAGAGAGACGTTAAAGCGTCATTAATCCGCCTTATGATTTGCACACAATGTATAGTGCCGCTTTCACCTCGCGAGCGAAATGCTTCTGTGCAGTGCGTCTACTTACACACACCGTATATACAGTATTATGTATACGTGTGCAGATCAGCCAATGCATACGTGATATTGTATTATACGCGTATTACGCGCTGTTATAAAGTACTCGTGAATCTCTATTAAAATCGTATAAATACTTTCTTGATCGACGTTTACTCACACAGGCTGATGCATAGCAGCCGCTAATTTTCCGTTCGCACGGACGCCGTGAAAAGGGCGAGGCTCGAGCGCGTAATGAGAGAAATATGCGCTGCACCGAGTTTTCTCGTCGTTTCATTAGGAGATTTACGAGAGACGTCGAGTCGCCGAGTGTAATTGTTCTATAGGCATACGGAAAAAAGAGGGAAAGTTCCGTGCGGTGGTGGTGCGACGACGAGAAGGAAAGAGACTTTATTAGACTCTCGGAGTCGTTTGTTTTCGCGGGGACGAAACGAGGCCTGTTTGTTAATTAATTAGAAGACGACACCCTCCGCGAGATTAATCCTCGTTTCGCGAGGGATTTCGACACTATCCCCGACGAATTATTCACTTATCGTTGCGCAGCGAGAAAATTTGAAAAAACCAATTCCGCGAGATGCAAACGGGAAAACGCGTATGTGTGTGTGTGTGTGTGGGAGAGAAACGCGGAAACGCGATTCGGTATTCCGTATGGCGAGTCCGTAGAGCATTTGCAGATTCGGGCCTCGTATATGCCGTGCATGTGTCACGGAGCCGGAATGCGGGAGTGATATTGTCGCTCTCGCAGCTGTCATTGTTGTGTGTGTGCGTTAGGTCGTTAAAATCGTCGACGAGTGCGACGTGACACTGAAATTAGCTCAGCTGATTCGGTTAAGTTCCTCTTTGTTTCCCGGGATGTGCGAGTGCTTTCGATTGTTTGGAAGAGCCCATTCGATTTTTTTTACTTTACGCTAATCTTCGGGAGGCAATAACGCTCGCGAGCGGGTATAATTCAAATTTAATTAACAGATCTAGCGTATCCGGCGATAAGCTAATTAAAAATCTCATCAAGATTATACGCACAGTCGTTAAAGTACCAAGCTCGGGAAAAAAAAGCTCGCTTGAAAAACACACACACATCTATCCCTTATCCGAGCTCGGCTGCGAACACCTTGTCCTTTGTAATTGAACAAGCCCTACTACATATATAGCGCGCGCAAAAAGAGGGCCGGGCACACGTTCGTGCGCGCGGCGGCTTTCATCCTGTTCGCCGCGCGAGAAAGCCTCGCGTGCACGTGTGTGTGTATATATACATCCCTCGGGAAGTTATCGCTCGTCTTTTGCACTGTTTTATATATACATGGACGTATACGTATAGGAGGAAGATCAAGGCGAGAGCAAAAGCTGTTTCGCGTCTGTATCCTTGACTCCGCTGTAATTGGGCTTATATATTTTTTCGCGGAGGAGAGATGGCTATCTAGATCGTTTCGAGGATTTGATTTAATTTGCGCGGGAGATCACGCTGTGCAACGCGGAGGAGGACATTGTTTTCCCGATGACGAGGTTCCCGCGTCTATATATATATATATATAGTACATCTGATTTTCCCACGGCGATGGATGCTATATACGCTGCGAGGTTATTTGGGAGGATCGAAAAGCGACGATGAAAAAGAGAGCAGTCTCCTAAAATCTCGCTAAATCCATTAACTCGCGATTCGCTCCTCTCTCCTCCTATATATAGTCGTTGCCGGCTTATCGGGAGCAATCTCCTCTCGGTAATGACATTTGCAGCGTGTATTACGACTTTTTCTGTTCTTCGCCGTCCTCGTTCATTTTTGTTTTGTTTATTATAGCATAGAAGCCACGCGATTGCTCTTATCAACTTTTTCCTCCTCAAACCGAAATATTGAGCCTTTACGCGTCGTTAACTTCTCACCTCGTCCGCCGCAATCGTCGTCCCCCCCAGTGCAACAATAAAAAGCCCCGACTCTCGTCAATCCTCACGCGCGCGAAATATCTCTCGCATTGAAAGCGAAAGCTATTGGTACATCGGTAGTAGTAGTAGTAGTGGATGTAGACGACGAGGAGGCGCGAGAGGGATCGATCAATATATGCGCTGCAGCTCCGGCGTCGTCGTCTCGGGACCGGATGTCCCCGGAAAAGAGAGACAGTTCGCGGACATTTCCCTCGGTGCGACTGAGTATATATATATATATATGTATACCGCATGCGAGATAGAGGAGAAAATTAAAAAGTCAGTCTGGAAAATGGACGCTCTGCGGTGTGTCGGTTGGATGGATATGCGAGATGGAATTTTTATTATTTCGCGAGGGATTGAAGCGCGACGGATATATATATATATATATATACGCGGTGTGTACGGATATTTCACGCTTTTTCTGCTGGCGAAGATGAAAATGTATGCGAATATACGAGCTATACCCGCGGTTGTGTGTATAGTTTCTGACCACAGGTCTCCCCTACCAGAATCTGCTCATCCAGTCAATAAATATAGAGGTGTGTTTCCTATATATGCAAAAACTGTTGTACTGCCTTGTATCCTTCCGTTCGGTATAGCGCGTCAAATACCATACACCTTTCACCCTTCGAAAATGCAGCGCAAACTACATCTCGTTACACACAGAGCACTCGAACAAAACAAACAGCCCATCACCGTTGTCGTGTCTCGCCCTGACGCAGCCCCTCGAGCTGTGTGTGCTACGTCTCGAAGGCTCGTCGTCGTCAAAAGCCGAGACGACAGCGCACATCCGCGGAAAACGAGAGCAGATATATAGAGGCTGCAGTAGACGACATTTTTTGAATAACCCCGCCGAAAGATATCAAAAGCGCCCGAGTAAGAGGGAGAGGGTAGAGAAAAATCGTAGGTCATACACCCTCTGTGTATGGAATTATTAATATCCAACTAAACGAAGTACGAATATAGGCTTCAAAGAGAGAAGCGAAGGAAAACACGAAGACGATGCCGTACGACGGCGAGTTTTCCGCTGCTGGGGATGTATAGGCGCACTTACAGTATATACAGTGTATATAGAGATACGCTCGTGCGCGGGGAAACGAACTATATAGGGGCAGCTCGTTTCCAGGCGACCGAACCTTCTTACCTTCTCTCTTTCTCTCGGCGATGCGGAAGCGGAGCTTCTATTACGCCTCGCTCTCTCGCGCGCGATTTGTGCCGCACAGAGAGAGAGAGAGACTTTTATTTCACTACTTTTCTGATTCGAGAGCTGATTCTCGGGTTATTGCGGTTCTCTCGGCGGCTGCTTCGCCGATGCCGCGACTTTTGCCCGAGGAATGAAATATCTAATTAGATATAGATCCAACGCTCGATATTAACAACTCGACAGTATATGGATTCTTTCGCAACGCTATATGTGTCTCCTGAGTCACGGCTCTACAATCGACGTATCGACAAATTTTCGGCCTTGCTCGATACGGATCTATACGTTATATACGTTTGCGTCAGCAGTTCCGAGCACATACACCGAGATGAATTTTCACCCATAACGGTATATCGATACCACAAGCGTATTTATACACACTGTATACTCTTCGCTCGTTGCCTTTTTTCGACTAGAGCCGCGGAGACGCGAAAATAATGGCATAATCATCGTAATGGGCCGTGCGTTCGAGCGGCGAGTCCTTTATGGAAGCATCCGCTGCCGCTTCCGCCACTGCTCTGCCGTGTGTATAGACATTAAAGTTGCCGTGTCTCGGTACATAGATCGATATGCCGCGGGAAGAGAAGTTTTCTTCATTTTTGTTTTTTTTTCCCCGAGCTGAACCTGTCTCTCTCGGATGACGGAGGTGTGACGGCTGATGGGCCATGATGAACGAGGAAGAAGTTTGACGGCGTTTAGCACAGGTGGAAGTGTGTGTTTTTTTAGAATCGATGATAAATTCTACTTTATCCGGATAAAACCAGATACATCTCGCGTCGATTCATTATGCGCAGCTCTGAGAGAGCTTCTCTCACGCATAAAACCCGTTTAACGCGCAAAACACCGATAGTAACGCGATATACGTATACGTAGCGTCGTTTCATTAGCGATAGAGAGAAAACGAACTCTCTCGAGAGTCACGCACACTAACCACGGGTGTACTTATGTACACTCTTTTCGCGTTTTCCGCTGCACTCGGACATACGTCGCGAGAGAGTAATTGCCGGCGTCGGCTCCCTTTTTCACGGGGGGAGATTCGTAAGGTATTTATGGATATGCGATTCACTGACACGTGTAGAGTCGGTTGAGTACCGCGTTTGGTCGGATGTGTAATGGGGTTACCGGGTGCTCTCTCTCTCTCTCTCTCTCTCTCTCTCTCTCTCGAGTGAATTTTGGCTCGTGTGGCTTTTCGATTGGACGAGGTGGTTTATTAAACCGATATGCAAGTGTGTGTGTGTGTGTACATTAGGTGTGGCCGGGGAATTCAATCGATAAGTAGCTTAAATTATAATATCAGCGTAAATTTTATACCTCGACGATAATAAACAAAAGTGAATCAGACAGCTGTTGCGCGCGCGCGGTTTATTTAGAAAGCTCGCACTCCGCTGTCCGATAAATCCGAAATAGAACGGGCGCATTTATCGATTCGACTCATCGTCGCTCGGGCGGCGGCCTAACGAGAGCTGAGCGGCTGGAATTTAAATAACCGCCTATTCGTATTTGAAATTGCATTCGATCGCTAGCTTTTACGTCGAAGCTTTTATGTGGACATTGAACTCTTTTTATCGCCCGTAGAGCCGTATTTTTAGAAGAGATGAAAAAATGCATTTTAATAGAAATATTGTAAACCAAAATTAAACATTTTTTCGCTTCTATTGTCTCCAGGTGACGAGATCAGCCGACTTGGCGATCGAGATCCCGGGCAACCTGAGCCAGGGTGGCAGCTGGTACCGGCTCGACTACAGTCCCCGAATCGGCGACCCACCGCCAAACACGACTATAGCCGCCTCGGAAATCGGCGACGTCATCAAGTTCCGCAATGGATTGCCCGGCACGAGATACGAGTACTGGCTCTACTACAGCAACGACACGCTTCACGATTGGCTCACCTGGACGGCCTCCATCACTACTCGTGAGTATATATATATATTTTTTTTTCTCTTATATGCTTCAGGAGATTTTTGAAAAAATTTTGCTACTTTGCCATACGGATGAAGCTTCGGGACAAAATCCATATCCCAACTTCCCGTTGACAAGGCTTCTCGAACCGCCGACAATAGCGAGCTTCTTTCACGTATGCGGCTTTTGTACGAGAGAGAGAGAGAGAGAGAGAGACGCCGCGTGAATTCAGCGCCGCGCGAGTTTCGCGAAAACGAGGTCTCTCACTCTCTTGTCGCTCGAATAAGCGAAATTTCGCTTCTGGGTCATGCGCTCGCCTCGCGCGCCGTGCGAGCTCGATGATGTCAATTTTCTCGGGAATAAATGTCTCGCGAGCTTTTAAAATATCGTCGTCGCTGTTCGACTCTCTGCAGCGCTAGAATGAGAATTCGTATATTGCGCGCGGGGAACGTGAACCTCCGCGATACACTTTTTTTTTCTTTTTTTTTTTGTAAAAGTAGGCGTTGTATACGGTAAAGCTTAATTTCGACGGCTCGAACCGTTTGGTGACCCGTTTACTCTTTAAGGCTTTAATTAAGCTCTGCTTTCGAATTCCCGCATTCTATCGGTACATCAGCACTGTAAATAAAAATGAACGAATCCGCAACGCGGCCGCTGTTCCGATTCCCCAAATTCCCTCGAATTCTTCGAGAGACAAGTGGCATATTGTTGACAAAGCAGATGCGGCCGATTTGCTTAATCTCGCAACGATCTTCCGAGAAGCATCTTGGCAGCTTCGCTTCCAAAGCTATTTCTGTCCTCGCTGCACCGCGTTATTCCTCTTGTCGATCGCGATCAACGTATGTCGGTATACCGATCAATAATCGATAAATTTTTTCGCAATTACAGCTCCCGATCCACCATCGAACCTCACGGTGTCGGTGAAGAGCGGCAAGTCGGCGGTCGTCTACTGGGAGCCACCACGTCACGGCAACTACTCGGGCTTTCGACTGCGCGTCCAGAGCTTCAACGACGCGAGCAACCCCTGGACGAGCGTCATCCCCGCCGACGCGGCTCCCTACACCCTGAGGGACCTGACTCCTGGTGCCACTTACTCCCTCCAGCTGTTCACGGTTCTCGAGACCAAGGAGAGCGTCGCTTACACCAGCCGAAACTTCACCACCAGTTAGTTTCGTTTGTTGTTGTTGTTGTTGTTGTTGTAACATTGATAGTTTCAGGCAGACGCCGTTCCATCCATATGCTTCAATTATGCAAGCGACGAGGCCTGATTATTGGATATTTTAATTCCGAAGTACGACTGCCGTACGTTGAGGAGCTCTTTTTATCTCGACAGAGAAATCCAATAATGACGTCTGCGCGCGAAGAGATATATAGAATAATAATGAGAAACATTAAAGAAACGACACCGTTCTCGCATTTCCAGAGCCGAATACTCCAGGAAAGTTCATCGTCTGGTTCCGCAACGAGACGACGCTTCTAGTCCTCTGGCAGCCGCCTTATCCAGCTGGAATTTACACTTATTATAAAGTTAGCATAGATCCTCAAGATGCCGCTGAATCCGTCCTCTACATCGAGAAGGAATCGGAACCGCCAGGACCCGCTCAGGCGGCTTTCAAAGGCCTTATTCCCGGTAAGCCTCTTATTCACGTCCCTTCTAATTGAGTCCTCTCTCTCTCTCTCTCTCTCTCTCACTCTCTAATAACTCGAGCGAGCGAGTGATGCCTTTTAATTGCTTGTTTCGCGTCGCTCTCGCGGCCCTTTTCACTTTGCCGCGCAAACAGCCGGGCGAATTTATTGCTCTGCGCGAATTACAGGCATCTCTTTTGTTTCCTCGGCTATTGTCTCGTTTTAATTCAATTTAAATTTCTCTACTTTGTATGGAAATCGAATCGTGCGCACATCCCAACAAGTTTAATTTCTAAATTTGTCGTATTGTAGGTCGAGCCTACAACATCTCTGTGCAGACAGTGTCGGAGGATGAGACCTCGGCCCCGACAACAGCCCAGTATCGCACAGTACCGCTACGTCCTCTGAACGTCACCTTCGACAACTCCTCGATCACGTCGACATCTTTCCGGGTTTACTGGTCACCTCCCAACGGCAGCTCCGAATTCGACAAGTACCAGATCTCACTGGCGGGTAACCGACGCTTCGCCCCCGTGACGCGCAATCGCGAGGACGAGTGTCGCTGGGAGTTCAAGGACCTCGAGCCCGGCAAGACCTACCAGGTTGTTGTCAAGACCTTCTCCGGCAAAGTTTCCAGTTGGCCCGCCAGCAAAGACGTCACGCTGAGTATGCTTCTTTTTTCATTTTTTGTTTTTTATATCGCCTGCTGCGTTGTTTTTCAAGAATCGCGCGGGGAGGTTTGATTAATAAGTTTGTATTTTTAGAGCCTGAAATAGTAGGCGAGGCTGGAACTCGTTTGCGAATAATTTCATCTATAGTTTTCCTCCTACCTTTTTCTTTTCAAGTCTCAAAACAAAATCGATGATGCCACGGATAGTTTTATGAATTTTTTTCATCGCCATATATCACTTAAAATCAGATTAAGCAATCATCACTGTCAAAAATGACAAAGACACTCATCTATCCCTCTTGGCTACATACGTCGAGACCCTATCGGAACAATGACGAAACTCCATGGCGCACAAAAAAGTATACGCTCCAGACGCAGGATTTCGTTCGCCCCGCGGCACTAATACGATTTCATTCGATTGGCTTACGATTACAGCGGCTGGGGTAACGAGATACGAGAAGTCTCTATGAGCTCGTCGGCTTTTTAGAAAGTAAAGTTGCAACGGTTTTTTGCACAGCCCCAGTCGGTCATTTTACTTTGATCCGGCGAACTTTTTACAGCCACCGCCCGGGAGTTTTATCACTGTAAACTTAGAGCCTGTGTAATAAAGAGTTTCCCCTTACGGAACTGTGTGTAGTGTAACGTTAACGATGTTACCTGGGATAAATTTTATTATTAACCGATGTCGCGCTGGGTATAAAACTGGTTAGTTTGTCGTAAACTGTATTAATCGCGATGCACTTTCCGTTTTATATTTATACTGAATATCATCCGCAAAGTGTAGTTTTCAAAGTGACGATAATAAAAGTCAGAGATTGAGTTACGAAATTGCAATTGCGTAACATAAATTTTTTGCTTGAACCGTTAGAGTTTCTGCATTCGAGATTTTTTGGGAATCGAATTTGCTTCTTTTGCACAATAAACTATTTTAATGTCGAAAGACAAAGGAAGAGCCAAATATACATTTGTCTTTATTGCGTCTGGAAATGAATACAAAAGCCGGAGTGTTTACGTGAAATCCAGCAATTTTCATTAAGCTTTGCATAACGCTGCGCTAATCTCAGCTGGAATTTATGTTTACGATAAGTGCGGAATTCCAGGAAGAAATGCGCTCATTTAATTTGTACATTTTAACAGGGCCCCTGCCGGTTCGAGATCTCCGAGCCGAGATTGACGAAAAAACCTGGATGGTCGAGGTTTCTTGGAGCCCCGAAAACACCAGCACTCAGGACACTTACCGGGTCGAGTACCACGAAGTCGAAGCCACTATTGGAGGCGACAGCAACGTTTTAACGACGAATAAAACAAAGGTAATAAATGACAACTGCAGAAGCAGCGTTACGTCGTTGAGCAAAAACCAACTCTCTTTGGATTGTGCCATTCCGCTCAAATTTATTATTTTTAAAAAGGGATTCGAGAGACTATTTTTATCTTAGAATTTTGATGTTGACGACGGAAGTGGAGAGAAAAGAAAAACTGAAAAAAAAAACAGGCACCGTAAAAATGTAACGCTTGACCTTCTTTTTAATATCGTCCTCGATAAGTCTTCTCCGCACCAGGACGCGTAAGAGAATAGTCGTGTGAAGAATCTATGAATTCTTTAGAGAAAAAGAGAAATCACTGCTGAAACCCGTCATCGTGTCAATTAAATCGCGCACGCAGAAACAATAATCATAAAAAAATTCTCTCCGTTACTATCAAGCAGCGTCATTCATGCAACGAGGACATCCGCGCACTTGAAAGGCCGACGGTTCGCAGATTTCATTCTGCCAACGTTTGGGAATTACTTTTATTTTGCCTCGAGATAGATTTCACGCAGGCCCATTCTAAATATAAACGTATACATATATAGACGAAGAAAGTTACTTTCTATTTTCAATAACGTATAATCAATCGTTTATTAATTTAACTCTGCGATATTTCAGATAACTCTGGAGGCACTGTTGCCAGGCCGAAACTACTCGATAATAGTCCAGGCGATCAGCAACAAGGTCGAGTCGAACGAAACTGTGCTGTACCAGGTGACCAAGCCATCTAGTCCCATAATCGAGGATCTCAAGAGCATTGAGAAGGGTTTGAATATCTCGTGGAAGAGCGACGTGAATTCTCGCCAAGAGAAGTTCGAGGTTACGCACAATCGCAACGACACCGGCGAGAGCGCGACGACTCTCACGACCGAATCGCACATCGTCCTCGAGGATTTGTACCCTGGAGCCGGTTACGAGGTCAAGGTCTTTGCCATAAGTCACGGACTGCGCAGCGAACCGCACGCTTACTTCCAGGCTGTTTGTGAGTAGTCGCCGAGCGCTTATTTTTTATTATTAATTCCGGTCGCCGAGAGCGATGACACATTATGCTGGTTCTCTCGTCTCTTGCGGATTATCCTGCTTATGTTCTTTAGGCCTCTTTCGAGGCAGCTGTCGTCGTGTTTTTTTGAGGTTCCGTTTTGCCGAGTTTTCTGCGAAGTGATAAGCGTCAGGGAGAATTTCGACGTGATGAATTGGGGGACTGGCTATGGAACTGAGCCAAGAATATTATTTATTCGTTCGACGGGTCTAAAGAGAATGCGACAGGCTCTTGTGATGGTTTTGTTTCGCTTTCTCACTTGAATAAGATTGGAATTAAATATTTCCTTCAGCGATTCGTTTTACTTTTTTCTAGGCTTAGTTTGTAAAGATAGATTGTGAATATAAATACGAGAAGAGATTTATAGTTTTCTGACTATAGCAGAACCATTCAAAAATTTGTATGGTAGTCTAAAGATTTAAAAAATGAATAAATTATCCTCAAACTCGCGCGTAAAAGCTTTGATTTACATGTTTTCCGAAAAATGCACGATCACGATACTAAATCTTCATTATTCACAGTGCCGCATCCGCCACGAAATCTCAGCATCGAGAAGGTGACTAGCAATACCGTGCTGGTACACTGGGAGGCACCAACAGACTCGATCTTTTCGGAATACGCGATCAGGTATCGTACCGAGGACGACCCGCGATGGGTGAAGTTGCCAAGCGTAAAGGAAACGGAAGCCGAGGTAGCCGACATGACCCCTGGCGAGCGCTATACCATACAGGTCAATACGGTCAGCTTTGGTGTCGAAAGCCTTTATCCTCTTCAAGTCAACCACACGATTCGTAAGTATAGCTGCATGTAGCTTTTTTATTATATAAATTCAAAATTTATTTTAAATGGTATTACATGCTATTTTATGACTTTCAGGTCCGAACCCAGTGCTGAACGTAACACCGGTTATCGATTCGACGAACGTGACGCTCGAGTGGCCGCGACCCGAGGGTCGGATCGAGTACTACGCACTCAAGTGGTGGCCCTTGGATATACCGGAGAGCATACGCGTGAAAAACGTAACTGCGAGCAGCGACCTGTCGAGCATCGGCTATGAGGATAGCTCCTCGACGCCGCCGAATCATAATATCGAGAGGATTCTCGTGGGTGATCTCATGCCAGGGGTCGAGTACGTTTTCACCGTGTTCACGGTGTCCTACGACCTCGTCAGTGACATCACCAGTCTGAAGACACGCACGAGTTAGTGGATGAAATTTTTCGTTTTTCTTGGAAATTTCTGAGCTTAACATTTTTATAAGGGCGTAAAAACTGAATTACCGCATGATTTTTTCATTCGTTAGACGCCTATGGGCGATAGAATATCAATCTTCAAATGAACTGAGAATTCAAGTTTAACAAATTCATTCGAGCTTTCTCTAAACAGAAATTTCGCGAATAAATTTAACTCTTAAAAACGATAGAGCATGATATATTTGACGAAATGCACATTTTGTTAGATATAAACGTTTTTCAATCCAAAGCTAATTTTAGATATATTAGAGAACACGCAGAATGTTTATTTTTTTCAGAAGAATATTTTCCTACACTGAATGCTTCATTTAAATAATAACTAAAAACACACTTCTTGTGAACTAATATTATAATTTTTCATAAAAACTAACAGCAAAGTGGTACATTTTTAATATTCGAAAAAGCATCGACGTGGTTTCATATATTAACACTTTTCAATCGTATTAGAAAGCTTTAATAATTCAATAACATAATACTATCATTAACCTGCAGATATAGAAAATTACTACCTATGCTTGGCTAAGTAAATTAAGGGTCAAAACTAATGAAAAATCCCAATTGTAAAATTGTTTACAATTGACTACAACCATCCAATACTAATATGCACAAATTTTTCCATTGCCCTCGTAACACTTCTAAAGGTGAAAAGGAACTGGGAACAGATCAAGGTACATTTTTTTTTCGTAAGTGTCGTACGCATATACTAATAAACAGTAGTGTGATGCAACAGTGACTAACAGTATATTAGAAATATACACAGTTGTTATGTATGTACATGTACATGGTACACTAAACCTGAGGATTTGGAAACCAAATTAAGCGTTACTTTAGTCACTATACCTTCATTGAACAAAGTATTCATAAAGCACGCCAAAAAGAATCAGTCGATAACGCTAATTTTGATCTTCAACGTCTCATTCGCATGTATCACATAAATGTACTTCATAGGTGTAGACTCGCTTGTCGTTCTTTTAATGAATTGAAATTAAAACATTGACTTACCCGTCAAACTTCTGCGTCCGATCAGCATGCGAAAATCGGCGCAAAAAACCATTAGACACGAGCGCATGCACGTCGTAGTCGCTGCTTGCGCTTCATAT
The DNA here is from genome assembly GCA_024372645.1 of Trichomalopsis sarcophagae. Lineage (NCBI taxonomy): Eukaryota > Metazoa > Arthropoda > Insecta > Hymenoptera > Pteromalidae > Trichomalopsis > Trichomalopsis sarcophagae. The sequence continues at coordinate 1,117,929 of QLSS01000011.1, forward strand.
ATATATATATATATATATATATATATATACACACACACAGACACTCCGCCACATACACTCGACGACACGAGTCTGTCTCTCTCTTTCTTCGCGTGCGCTCGCCTATCCCAACATGATGTACTTATCTGTTCGCGTCGCAGTGCCGCTGATTCAGTCGGAGGTTGTGGTGGTGGTCGATCGCGACCAGCCGGACTCGCTGACACTACGCTACACGCCAACGCCCGTCCAGTCGTCGCGCTTCGATCTCTATCGGTTTCGCATAAGCGACGGCGTCAACACCACCCAGGAGCGCATCGTCAACGACACCGACACCAAGGTCACGTTCACCGGATTGACACCAGGCAGGTTGTACAACGTCACCGTCTGGACCGTCAGCGATAAGGTGGAGAGTAGGCCGCTACACAGGCAGGATAGATTATGTGAGTATTTTGATACTTCAAAGTATGAATAAAATTTGAAGAATTACGAAATTCAGCTAAGATTCTGACAGTTTACGTACTTCCTAGTTGAGATCCTAGTGAACCGTGCAACGATTCGTTTGGTCGGAGAACTTTTAGTCGGCTATGAGATGTTTTTTGCTCCAGAGCCATAATAGCGTTAATTGCGTCTATTACCTTGGCGGAAGTTTCAACCTCATTCCAGTCGTATAGACTTTGGCGGCGAAAAAACTACACGCGTTTCTAGACTATTGATCAACGCTGATCTATAGCTGAAATTCATCTGGCAAAAGTGTATAAATTTCAAATGCAATGTTGAATATCTGCATTCGTCCGCGAAAATTGTGAAAATGTTTAGAGATTCAATTACTGTAACGCGAAAGATATAGGTGCAGTAGATGCAATGCGAAAAGTGAGAACGTGTTTTGAAAATAAAGTTTAGTCATTTAAGTTTATTGTTGACATCAGCGCATTACGACGCCTGGATTTTTGCATGCGAGAGTAGTTTGACTCGACCAAGGTAATAGACGCACGTGAGGGATTCCATCTCAGTCACGGCAGAAATGGCTTATTCCAGGAAACTCAATTATCTTAAAAAGCCGATTCTAAGTCAACCTCGATTTTCTTTTCGCAGATCCCGAGCCGATAACGGCAATCAACGCGACGGAGATCAACGACACGAAGATCACTTTAGCCTGGGATCCGCCTCGCGGCGAGTACGACGCTTTCGAGGTGCAGTACATCAACTCTGACGACAACTACGTCCAGAACATCACGTCGATGAACAGCATCACGATAACCGATCTCAAGCCTCATCGTAACTACACCTTCACTTTGGTTGTTCGATCCGGTACCGAATCCAACTACCTCAGAAGATCGAATCCTTTGAGTGCTAGCTTCACGACAAGCGAGTCGTATCCTGGAAGGGTCGATAAGTTCCACCCGACGGATATTCAGCCCAGCGACATCAGCTTCGAGTGGTCTCTTCCAAGTCAGGAGCGGAATGGCGTCATTAGGAAATTCAGCATCACGTATGGCCTCGAGGTAGTTATGACTGTGCTTATCATTTTCTTGTTAAGACGGTCATCGTACCTTAAAAATATTGCAGTGTATGACATAACAGCAATGTGTATTATTAGATAATGATTTTTAATTTACGAAGCGCGATAAGATAGATGATTGCAAAACCATTCCTTTTATCGAGCTGATAGTGTTTTGTAAGATCGTCACTCACAGTACTGCCTTGAATCGGTTAACGTACAGTTGCAGTAAAAGTACATTATTTCATCAAAGTTGTAAGCTCCAAAACATACGTGTTCACCCTTCTCGGATCAATTATTCCAAACTAGATAAGGTAATAATTACTTCAACTACGATTTAAAAAAAAAAGTGCAACGCGGTATGTTGCTTTGCGATAAATCAGACCCACTTCTCCGCATCTACACACAAATGAGACTGAAAGCTCGCAGGAGTGGACAACGAGTGTACTCACTTATCTCTGCTCGCAACTCCTCAATGATATCGTCATGTCTTACATAATCTTCGCGCTCGCTTGTGTCACACAGGGCTCGGCGCACACGCAGGCGCACGACTTCAAGTCCAACGAGTTCCACGGCACGATCAAGAACCTGATTCCCGGCAAGACGTACATCTTCCGCATCCAGGCGGAGACGAGCGTCGGCTTCGGCCAGGAGGCCATCTGGAAGCAGAAGATGCCAATCCTTGCACCGCCCAAGCCGCTGTCACAAGTCGTACCCACAGAGGTCTGCCGAAGCAGTACAACAATACAGATCAGGTTCAGAAAGAATTACTTTAGCGAGAAAAACGGCGCGGTGACGTCGTACACGATTATCGTCGCCGAGGACGACACGAAGAACGCTAGTGGCTTGGAGATGCCTAGTTGGAGAGATGTGCAAGCTTACAGTATCTGGCCACCTTATCAGGTACGATGATTGATTTTGTTATAACAAGGCCTTTTAAGATTATGAATTAATGAGAGGAATTGTCTCAAATGTGAATTTAAAGCTGGGTAACTTCATGCGCGATTTTGAAATTTGCGTTGATGCTTACAGTTTGCGCAGGCGTGAGTTTTCATTGTAAGCTCAAGAAATTGACGACCGCGAAGGACATTCTTTCGAAATTCTTCTTTGCGATTAGATAAGAACTTAAGTCACAATAGATAACTGCTTTTTTATAATAAAATGATAGCTAGGCAATTTAGAATTACCACCAATTCAAAAGTTAATCTTTCTGGATAGTGCACAAATATTAGGTAGGAAAGGAACAAAGCTATTGAAAGTATAATTTAAAAATGACTCATTCTCTTTATCTATTTCCTAAATGCCGCAAGTAACGATCTACACGCTGTTACACTTTATATTTAATTTATGCTTTCGATGTAACCTAGAAACGTCAATTTTAATCGTCTTCGGTTAACATTTTTTCTTTGAACTCGTAAATCTTATATCTATGTCGCCGTCTACAAGATTTTCATCCGAATATATGCACCATAATTTCAGCACAAGGCATTTCAAAAACAAAATTATAGCGTTTTTGATGGTTTCGCAGGTAATGGAACCGTACTATCCCTTCAAAAATGGCACTGTGGAGGACTTCACCATCGGCAAGGAGAACTGCGAGAACAAGAGTGGCTACTGCAACGGACCGCTCAAGTCCGGCTCGACATATCGAGTGAAAGTCCGAGCTTTCACAGCACCTGACAAGTTCACCGATACCAGCTACAGTTTCCCCATTCAAACTGGTGAGTGTCGATGCTTTGGGTGTCTGTTGATTCAATTTAGACATAGAAGCGTTTAGAAAACATTTCTTTAATCCTTTGAGTCCTGTTATTTTTGTAGTAAACTATTATTATTGGTTTTGTACGATAATTATTTATGATGTCAATTTTCTTGGGACTTTGAGGATTAAACTTGAACATGTATAAAGTTTACGAGATCTTTAAGCTCTCAGATATATAACTACTGGTATAGTTTTGTCAATGATTCCATGAACTACAAAGTATCATTTAAAATCGATAAGTATTCAAGTACTGTGTCAATTTTTCAAAGTAAATGCGTAAACTTCTAATATTTCAACAATAACATCATCTTAAAATCCGTCAAAGTTTCGAAAGTATATTTGAAAAGTGTGCGGGATTAGAGATAAAATTTAAACACCGAAACACTCGCAAAAAATTCATGCTTAATTATTTCGTGCACATGCCTCGCCTAAGGATTGCTGTTGGCAGGTAAGCTAATAAAAAAGCAACAAAAAAAAAACAGCTGCAATGTATATCTTTCTGTGTTACCCCGAAAAACTATCGCAGAAACAACGACCATCAACCTCAGATATACCACATTGTTCCACTAACAATTCAGCGAAAAAAAAAACGAGAAAAAGCGAACCACATACCATTGACACACATACGCGAACCTCCAATATATACAAAACCGATACACATCATCCGTACAAAACAGCTGCAAGCAAGCAAGCAAACCTCAACAAGAATTATTCACACATACACACACACACACACACATATTTATACCCATACTCTCTCTTGCCAATGCCATGTGCACGTTGCTTTGGTATTTTCGTCGTTGTCGTGTGTGTTCAATTTGTGTGTGTGCGTGTTACAATCGCGCGAAAGACGCGTCGTGTCCCATACGAATTATTTTCGCGAGTCACTCAATTTCTGTTTTTCTGTTCTTTGCGCGGCCGTGCAGATAAGGACAATACGGCAATCATAGTCGGGGTGACGGTGCCGATCGTGTTGCTGCTGGCGCTGCTCGGCATCGGACTACTAATTAGGCGGCACAGGAGCCAAGGACGCAAGACCACCGAGACCCGAGCTACCGACGAGCTCTCACTGCCCGACAGCGTCATCGAGACCAGGTAAGGCTGAGGATCGATTTTTTTCTCTTTCATTTTCTTCGAGGATTTCTTTTTTAGTTGAAGCGAGAAGGAAGCGAGGTGATGGCTTTTTTTTGCGATGCAATGTCGTGGATGATGAATTATGGATTAGCCCCTGACATCGTCGCGTTTCGAATCGTTTGTCAGTTGTTTAAAAGTGGTGCTGGGCGAATTTAAACGAGTTTTGATGTTCTTTTTTTACACGAAATTTATGAGTTACATAGTTCTATAACAGTTGCTCTTTTGCATTTTTATGGCAGATCCCGTCCAAGCATTCAGTTAGTGAAGCGAACGTGAGTCATCGTCAGCTTGTACATCAGACCTAAGCATAAACAATAAATGGGCGCACCTTGTTTTAAATTTAAAAATTGTCACTTGCAGTTTTCCCACTGCATCCGATTTGCATAAGTAGAAACTAAATAACACGTTCAACATAAATAATCAGTGTCTAGAGAATATGCCCACCGTTAAGAGTAGCTATAAAAAATACAAGTCTCCTTTTCTTTCTTTTAGTCGGCCAGTCAAGGTGTCGGAGTTTGCGGAGCATTACCGTCATATGTCAGCCGATTCGGACTTCCGTTTCGCGGAGGAGTTCAATGAGCTGAAAAACGTTGGTACTGACCTGCCCTGCACAGCTGCGGATCTGCCTTGCAACAGGCCCAAGAATCGTTTCACAAATATTCTGCCGTACGATCACAGCAGATTTAAGCTCCAACCCGTCGACGACGAAGAAGGATCGGATTACATTAACGCCAGTTATGTGCCTGTAAGTAAATTTTTCATTACTTTCAAAGAAATTGATTAGAAATTTCCTCGTTGGATTTTATTACCTTGTTTCTGCTTATTAAGAAATAAGAATTTCTATTTACGAGGAAGATCAATTGACAGTATCCACATTGGAGTGCGTTATTTAGCATTGACCAAATACTAAAACTGTCACACATCTGTTCGCTGAGTAGACTTTAGCTTTACGTAGTCTGATTTTCTATATTTAATTCAACTAAAATGGCTTTAGGGTCAAAATTCTCCAAGAGAGTTCATCGTCACGCAAGGTCCTCTACACTCAACAAGAGATGACTTCTGGCGAATGGTTTGGGAGAGCAACAGTAGAGCAATTGTCATGCTCACGCGTTGCATCGAGAAGGGCCGGGAAAAGTGTGATCACTACTGGCCAGCGGATACTCTTCCTGTTTATTATGGTGACATTTGTGTCACTATTCTAAATGAGGCCCATTACTCCGATTGGAGCATAACTGAATTCATGCTCCGAAAGGTAAGCATAAGCTATTTGTGTTTTGATGAGATCACAGTATAGAGAATATAGGTATATTACGGATTTATTTGTTCGACAGGGCGACTCAAAGCGCGTGATTCAACATTTCCACTTCACGACTTGGCCCGACTTTGGCGTGCCTTCGCCGCCTCAGGCTTTAGTGCGATTTGTACGGGCGTTCCGCGAGCGTGTGCAGCCGGATCAACGACCAATAGTCGTACATTGCAGTGCCGGTGTTGGACGCAGTGGGACCTTTATTACTCTCGACCGTATACTCCAGCAGATCCACGAATGTGAATACATCGACATATTTGGTATCGTCTATGCCATGAGGAAGGAGCGCGTCAGTATGGTGCAAACCGAGCAGCAGTACATCTGCATACATCACTGCCTCAAGGTCGTTCTCGAGGGCCAGGACATGACAGGACCGCCTCGGGAGATCCACGATAATCAGGGCTTTGAAGGTAGTGACATTTTTAACAGAGTTACCTGCGCTAAGACGGCTTGGCGCAGATTTATGGGGAAAGAGATTTTTTCGAGATTCGAGTTCAACTTTCTTACTGCATCTGATTATATCAGTGATAATAAGATAGTTATTTTCTTTTAAAGTTTCAAGATTATGTCGCTGAATTTTATGATCTCTTTTCACATATATAAAAAACTGGTGCTGGATCATACTAAAATCTTACAATTTTACCACTACATTTGGTTGTTGTTTTAGCTAATCATTAAAGAATAATTAAAGTTAAAGTTTAATTTATGAAACAGGATATTGACGTTTGTGTGCAAATCCTTTTTTTACCCTTCAAAAGAGAATGTTTAATAATGATGAATTTCTTGGTTTTTAAAACTAAAATATGTTTTCGAAATAATTTGTCTAAAACGGAGATTTAAAATTATAAAAGTTGAATAACTGAAAAAAAAGTTATAAACGATAGTTATATAGATAATTATGATAGGTGAAGTTCTGATGATAGGTCAAACATTTTTTTGTTTTAATATAAAACCCCTTCAATTATTCGCTCTTTAAATCTAGGAAAGAATCGAAATTCTGTTGAGAGCGCTAAGAGCCCAGTGGAGGCTGAGAATGAAAATGAAAAGGAAAGATGACATTCGAGCAGCGAGTACTACTCCGACGGTAATTTTTCAAAAACGAAAAGAAATATTTGCCCATTGCCTGGATTTTCTACTTTATATATAGTTCTTGAATATTTGCACGCTGTTATTTTTTTATTGCGTTGTCTCAGCAATTAACCTGAGATATTCAAAGTATGTGATGTTTTATTTCAATTTTTATCATCGTGGAATGAAGCATGACATTGTTTTGTCCTTTAATTTATTATTATTTTGTAAATATGTATAAATACATGATTTTATGTAGCATAGTTAATTTTTTTTTGTGGTAGATATTTAGACGACAAATACATAGTAGACAAGTATGAAAATACTGAAAAAATGTATTACATGTGTGTGTAGTTTAGTGATTTTAGAAATTTTTACGTATCAAGTAGTAATAAATTATAATGAAATAAATATTACCGAAATTAGATATATAAATGGTCGGTATTTTATTTTATCGAAACCAATAATTGAATTTTTTTACTGTGTTATGTTGATCAATAGAAATTAAAATCATTTGACAATGCGGCAGTGCCGAATGGCAATGGTTATAGAGAACAGTTTTCTATTTATATTCAGTAGTGTTAAAACTTTTCAAAAAATCGTTTAAATAAGTAAATTATTAAGCAATGCATGTCTAATGAATCACTTAAAATAAAAACTACACTGCGCTCGCAAATTAATGCGATGTCTGTTCTGTCTAAACTTTTATTAAATAATTATTTCATGCATTAAACAAACATTACGAATTGTATGAACAATTAACTAACTAACTAACAAAAAACACAATAATTAACGCATTACATTCATAAAACCCATATATAAATACCCATTGTCCAAATGTGTACGTACATTTTTATTCGTCCGCTGAACAGATAAATCGCCATATGCATGAGAAAAAAGTTGGCGTTGCTCAAAACTTTGTTCAGCACTAAATAAAAGCATTCCTTCCGAATGACTCGTGTAACCTTTTTGCATTCATTATTACAGATGACGAAGGTATCGCTGAATCGGGAATGTGATGAACGCGAAAGACTGATACCGTGCAGCTCGAAGGAGGAGGACTCGCTGGAAGAGGAAGAGGAGTTGGAAGAGGAAGAAGAGGAGGAGTGCCAGAACCTCAAGTCGACAAAGGCCAAACTGACGAGGCCCCAGAGCTCCCAAGACATTCCGATCGATTCGTCGCCGTTGATCGACCGGCGTCGGCCGAGCCGGTGACAGGATACAGGCGTCGAAAGGATGCCGATGGTGAACCTTTCGCGCGGGATAATCGACGACGACACACCTATTACGCATAAAGTAACCGAGAAGCAAAAGCCTCCGTCCATTATTGTCGAACGTTCGAGAGAACGTTCTGAGCAAACGTTGGTAGGTAGTCGAGGAGATGCGTAAATGACTCGAATAAGTGTAAAGGGCATGCAAACCTTTTTTTTTTAATATCGGCACAGTGACGAGAAATGGTTTTTATGATTGAGAATCTGATTCTCAATCGAATAATAAACCATGATTTATAATTGCCACAAATAAATTTATTTAGCTTCTAGAAAGGAGCGCTAATCAAATTTAATTTCATAACTTTGACAAAAATGTTGCAATGTTGATAATTTTAAATGTAAACATCGAATTTATTTATTTTTTAGCTCAGACTTGTCGGTTTCGTAAATCGATGAATATCTCCAATTTCTGTATAAATTATTTTTAAATCGGTGTGAGATTACTTATCATGTGTGAGATTACGTATAACGAATCTCTAATATGCCCATATCCGGGAAGGATTCATTGTTTTCTCGTACTGAGTGCCTCGACTACCTCGACGATTACGTTAATTTCTTGTAAATAATTAGTTACGTTATATCGAGCGATCAATTAGTTCTTTCACGTACATTCGTTAGTTAGTTTTGTGATATAAAATGCAATTTATAAATTCTATTATTGTAGCTCCTTAAAGAGCTATTATCCTTAATTAATCGAGTACATTACTTGATAAATGCAATTATTATCAGCTAATTTTAGAAGCTTAAGCAATTAGTTATTTCGTTAGTATAACTAATCCATTCAATTAGTTGGTACGTTACTCAACTTGTTATTATTTGTAAAGTTACGATTATGCCACTACTCAGATTCATCGAAAATCGTCTTGGGTTAAACTATCCGAAATTCAGACCAGCGATTTTCCGTGTGTATTGAATACTAAAGTATAAAACGTCAATCATCAATAAAGGACTACCTAAACGTCCTTGTAAAAAAAAAACGTATTTGGGCTCGAATTTTATCCCAATACTCAATACTTTCCCTTCTTAAAATTTAAAACGCAAATAAATAAAATAAACAGGCGAAAATCTGTGGGAACAAGAAACTCGCATCTTCGTAGAAAGCCATATTTGCTCGCGGAAGTATTACTTCGTGAACGCGAGAGTCGTAAAAATGAGTAAAATGAAATGAGCGTCTCTTAAGGTCGCGGAGAAGTTACAAGTCTCGGATTTTTTTCAAATTATTTGGAAGGAGGCGAGATTTCTAATAAAAGTGGGGATTTTAATAAAATAACCAAACGCATTGTATAATCGGAGAGCGCAAGTTTCGCCAACTGTATATGTGAAGAAGAAAGTGTATTTGACTTTTCTACTTCGTTAGTCGTGTACGAATGTTAATAATCACTTATTTCTTGGCCCGAATTTAATAATATGTTCTCATACAGAGTTTAAAAAGGGCCGTGAATATATTCCTTTTAAAGAATGTATCAAGAACGTATAATACCTGTGAATAGAAGAAGCGAGCAAAAGATTCTTAATTTTAAATGTGCGCTTCGAAGCGTGTTATAAACACATATCGCTAAACCGCTAATTGCTGAAGGTGCCACGGTCCTCGTCGGGCGTTAAATATGATTCTGAGTTACCGACAAAATGAGGGGAATAAGAAAATTTACAACTATTTTGTTAAGAGTGTACTGCTCAAACTTATTATAATAACACTACTCCGAGACTAACAAATTGTATAAATGTACAATATCAATGATTTTTAGGTATATTTTATTTTCATTTTTAACAATCGTAAGTTTGTCGGTAAATCAGTCTTCCTAGAATTTAAATGATTGTAAGCTATAAATAATAATGAATTAGATATTTGTCTGAAAGACATCGCTGTCGATTTAACAGAGAGAAAAAGAAGTTGCAAATGTCAAACATTCTATCGAGAATTGTATTATTACTATTATTACGATTGTTATTGTTTTGCAGCATTTTATTATTATTAATGAATAATATCATTATCGATAATAGATTAGTATTATTAAAGAAGTATCGTCATTGACATCTGTGTATCACTTTGCCATTTTTTATTGTTTGCGCTTGTCAATTATTCCTGTTTTCATTACTGAGAGAACGTCGGAGCAATGATTTTTATCGAACAGCCTTGTGAGATTCGTCAATTTCTGGTTGATAAAGCCTTTTCTATTAATTTAAAATTCAACTTTTTAAATCAGAGTTATCTTAACGTTTTAGTAGCGCGTAATGGAAATCCGAGACGAAATTTTCACATTTACATTTTTAACATCTTTCGTTTGATAACGCGCATTTTATTCTATGGCCATTTTGTTTTTCCTTTGAAATTATGTTTGTGTTTATCTTTTGACAGTGAATTCATTGCACAAAGATCGAAAAGTCATGACACTTTTTAGAGCAGTTATGTTTTCTTTTGTACTTAAATGACAAGAAGTCAGCGTGTGTTCGAAAATGTTACGAGATGTAATTAATTTTGTATAAAATATTACAACTAAGTTTGCAATTTTAGAAAAACAAAGATTATATTATCGCGCGATAGGCCTAAGACATATTAAAATGCCCTTGCAGATGTGTAATAAAGAACAAAGCGTAGATTCAATGCCGCTTGCGCGCAGATAATCGATAAATTATCGTCTGTATAGGTCGACGAAATATTCCAATTTTCAGTATGTGAAGCTATAATAGTTTGTAGATTGAACAAATCATGTTGAAGTTGCGACTTTTTCGCAATCGTACTAAATACGAATCTCGAACAAAGATCCACATAACGATGTAAACTAGGTGTTACGAATATCTCCACTGCGAAGAGATAAGCTACCGCTCTTACGTTATTCTGTGATAATTGATGAATTACAATTGTCTATCGATGTTCCGTCGCAGATGAGTAACATTATGCTCGTTTTTAATTTGCAATATCTCCATTGTCGGCTTTGAAAACAGAAACCCGAAACCGAAGGTCATTACTTACTGGAAAATAATGAAAAGTAAAGCATTGTACACGTCGGCCTTTTTTACGTCATCGAATGTATCTCAAACTGATATTACAATTTTTACTCAGAGAACGTTGTAAACAATTAATATTTATATATATTTAAAACAAAACTTCCTTTTTATATGAAAATTGCGTCATTTTTAAACTTTTTTGACATTTGTATAACTCGTATATTAATACAACGCTGTATATGAAGTACTCGTATTATATGAAATTCTGTTTTTGAGATTCGGACGTCGATGAACGCGCATAATAAACATGGTGTTCTTAAGGAAATCTTTCTGCTGCTAATATTTCTTTGCTTCCCACACTTTAATTTAGTCAGTACAAAAATTCGCCATCGACGGATTCAATTGATAATACGTTTATTGATTAAATTACAAAAATAAATATCCTGCTTCTCAGCAAATGGTAAAAAAATTCAATCTTCGTGACGAGTGCTGGCTACTGAACACGAGCTTTCGAGGTTCAGCTCTGACAGAGCCATGCCCGACGATAGCTCCGAGTCCTTGTTTATTTTCTGTGAAGAATTTTCAGCAGTCGAATCAGCCTTCGACATCCGACCTGTACGCAGATTAGCCAATTTTCTAATAACAAAAACAATGTAACATCTAGCGCCAAATTTGAAACTCGTTGACTCGCCTCTGATTTGGCCGATTATTCTAGAGAAAATTCCGCGCACATGCTCGTCCGGCTTGTCGGACGTATTATCACCCTCAATAGGCACTTTCCTCCGCAAAATTCGCGTCAGCGAACGACCTCGATACTGCCCGAGAGATTTTGATTTGTCCTCCTTATCGGAGAACCTCAACATTCTTGTTAAGGAATTGAATTTTTGCTTCCTCGACGGCTCCTCGTCGCCGCAACTCGCCGCAGATGCTGCCGCATCATCCGGCTGCGTAATAAAACGTTCGTCTCGTTAAATCGCTGTTGCGCATATTAGATATGCAATTTTTTTGTACCGCTGCGCTTTCGCTCAACGAACTGTCGTAATCGTTATAGTAAGAAATTGATGACTTTATGAGTTAACTTTTTGCATGTGTACAGTATTCAAGTATAAAGGATGACACATTCGTTGAATCAAAGCCGCAGTTCCAAAGGTCGAAATTACGCTTATACATTCTAAATGCCCTGAACGGTTATCAGGAAATTTCTTTATCGGGTATTCTGATTCATTGTTACTCTTGAAAGAAGCGATTAGCGATAAGTTTTATTTTTATACGTGTTATTGAAAATAACTGAAAGAAATATTAACGATCCTATTGACATCTATTCGATTGGATTGGATAACGATGCAAGCGTCCAGTAATCCATTGATCCGATGCTCGAAATCTTGATTTTTAATTTTGTAAATTTTCCAAAAGGTGCGTTGCAAATTATCGACAAAGTTACATCTAAAGTAAATGAAATACATTCCCGTGTCTTTTATACTCCAACTTGAAGGCTATGTAGAGGTGCGAGTGAAGTAGAGCAATTCTATTACGTTCAATTTTCAATGAGACTGAACTTTGTTTTCGCGTCGAAACAATTTTTCAGCAACGACTTCGCATTAGCTCTTTATCTCTTTCGCCACCGTTTTCAACAAAGTTCAAAATCGATTTTGCGATTCTAGTTAATTTTGTCTTTTGATTAGAAAAGTTTTCAAACGGTAAGAGCCAATGAAAAGCGCTACTAATTGAAATCGAAAGATCTCCCCTATAACTTTATTAATTTCCGGAAAATGTTTTCACAACTGCACCTTGTATGCCTTGAAGCCAGGCTAATCACGACCAGTCCTTATAAACATGCTCGAAAACCAAAGTAAAACTTCTTTAATCTCCAGCATCCGTAGGTGCTACCGATGCTAGCAATCTCCTCGCGGCCTTTCATATCTCCAGAACGATCGGAAATCGAAAGCTACGCGACAGTAGAAGAAGAAGAAGAATAGGAAGGCCTCACCTTTTCGCCGCCCGACTTGGAATGTATTTTCAGCATCTTTCCCATTCGGTCGAGGGTCGCGCTCTTGAGCCGGCGCACGTCTCTCGCCAGCGCGCCCTCCCCGACCTTTGATCCGGAAATCCCAATCTCGTCCATCTCCTCCTCCTTCGTCGAGTTCCTCGGCTGCTGCTTCTCCTTCCAGTCGATTTCCCGAGGTACCTCCGACTCCTCGGCTAGACTGTCGGGGGAGAGGATGAGGTTTTTGTGCAGTTTTTGCATACTCTTTTTTTTTTCGAAAGAACCGGGCAAATGAGATGGAAGGAGACGCTAATTGAGGGTTACACGTTTGGAAGGAATCGTTTTCTTTTATATGGGATTGCTCGGTATGTAGGTTAAAGTTTCCGATCAATATAAGATAGAATTAACATAGTCCCATCTCAAGCTCCTAAGCGCGAAACTGAAAAATCCCATAAAACATCGCGAGGAAAATCCAATTCGCTTCAGTCAAATCCGCTTTTATGATAATGGCAAGCCTGTTTACTCACGATTCCCGACTCGAGCTCGACGACTGCGTGTCTTGGTTCATCCTGTTGCGATATTTTTTCTCTGATGCTTTTACCGACTCGACGACGCTCGTATTTTAACAAGAATTTTTTCTCTGCTTATGCTTTTCCTTTTTGGATGATATTATTCAGTGGCGTTGTTGTTAACAGGTTCGTCGAGTTGCCGCACGCACTTTTGAGAGAAGGAAGACGAAATTTGGGAGGACGAAGCGACGTTCTTTTGTTCTGTCGAGGCAACTTTACATTTGTCGAGCGAACGTTTTGTCAGAAGCGAAATCTGCGAGAAAAAAGAATTGGAAGCTCGACGAACGTTTTCATGCTTATTTTATTTCAAACATTCATAACAGTTCTTCAAACAATGTATGTTACATATATAACAGGTTTGTTGCAGCGCATTTCGTTATTGGCGGTCAAGAATTGCATTCTCAACGATTATAATTCACGCAGCTTTATATGACTTATCCTTTTGTTCTTCATGGATATATTTGGCTTCTTTTATTTATGCTATTTATAGTACTTTTTTATACCCATTTTTCGATTGCATTATATATTCACGTTGATATATATATATATTGTTTAATTAGACGTTTGCAGCGTTATTATTTATTTTGTTGCGAGTATTCTTTCGCTCATAATAGAAAATATTCTTTGATCGCGTGTACCCTCCTCAAATTAGCACACTTACTATATGTCTATGGGTAGAATTGCAGTTTTTTTTTTTCATTTTGGACAAAATACTGCTTTATACTTATGATCTATTTTATGACTCACATTGCGAAACTTAGGTATAATTTCTATACGAATAATATTCTTTCACTACTTCGTTATCACGGTTACATTCACAGAGAACTTTATTCGCGTTTGGCTTACGTTATCTTCCTTAAAGCGAACATTTTTAAATATTTATAAAGGATTCCATACATTTTTCCCATTATCTCTTCATTACAAGCTTTATGCAAATTTCGGTTTTGAAAGCCTAAAGCACATAATAGAGCGGTATCTCAATTTTTTCCAGTTCCAATTAAAAATGACGTATGCGTATATTCACTTATTTAATCGGATTAAAATACTTTCGCGGGAGGTTTATATGCTCTAGTTGAAAATTTGGTCTCTATGTAAACTCAAGTACATATTTTATTCGTCAAGTTGCGGTGAGCCGAATTACTCGAGAAACTGCGTTAACAGGCTTTACGACAAGCGAAATAAATAAACATTCAAATAGAGTGTTTTCGGCAAGCATTTCTCAATCACTCGTATTTAATATTTTACGTTAAAAATATTTTCTCCTATTGTATGTATTTACAAAATTTGTTAGACAGCTCACTTAAACGTACTTAATCTATAATCGATGGGGGTTTACTTTACACATCCAACAAACACAATGACACACAATCTGCGTTTTACAACGAGATTCATCTTTGGCTTATTATCACAATATATCAAACAAATCATTAAGTAATACTGAGAAATACTGACGAAAAATACGAGCTCGATTCTTTTGATTCCCCCCAAGGAAAATCATCGTCGACGATTACATCAGTGCGATTGCGAGCCCATCGGCGGGTCCTGCCACTTGAATTCCTCCTGATAAGTGACGTAGACCATCCAGTAGCAGACGATGAGCAAGGTGAACGATGCCGGAAACACGATCCTGGCCGCCCTGTCGATGTGCGACACGCTGTTTATGTACCTCTCGATGCGTTCTCCGTGCTTGCGACAGCCGTCCGCCGCTTCGCGCTGACGTCGCTTTCTGAAAATTCAAAAAAAAAAAATAAAGAAAATTTCCCGCTTCGAGCTTTCGCTGTATAATACTCGCAGAAGTCGCGCGTTTTAATTAGCATCTCGCTCTGCGGAGCGTCATCTGATTATTCCCAAAGTTTTCCTAGGGAGATTCCCGCGGATAGTTGAAAATTGTTTTTTGCCGCCGCCGCGAAAGTTTGAATTTATCGCTGCGCGGTATATAATGATGCAAAAGCCAGTCGGGCGCGGTAAATTTTGACTTTTCTTTGATTTATATTTGTACGGGATCGAGAATTTTTGATCGATATACGTATGTACCTGAAAGCCATGTCGCCCATTAAGCAGTAGAGAAACTGCCGCCACTTGGGCAGCCAGAGTTCCGTCTGCGTCTGTCTCTCCATCGTCGAGGGTTTGCTGCTCACTGTGATGGTCATGGAGCGTCGTGGATCGGGAGAGAGACTGTACACTTGATCCTGCGAGCGAACGTAATTCGAATTCTTGTAAAAATTTTCGTTAATAATAATAATCCGCCGCGGACGAGCGAAAAAAGCGCGAACGTCGTCTCGATTTCGCGCGGTTAATCCACCGATGACCAGAGAAGTAAGGGGAGAAAAAAGCTCGGCTTTTATTTAGCCCGCGGGGTTAATTACGCGGCTTTATCTCGCGATCACGCTTTGCTGCCCGCATATTAAACGACGACAATGACGGGGTATTACGAAAGAGAGAACTGCGGAACGGCTGCGGGATTGTTTTGAGCGGATTTCGCCGGGGAAGAGAGAGAGAGAGAGAGATAGAGGATGAAGTGAGCGTTCGAAGACAAACAGGCCGTTCGAGAGCTGGCTTTCTGTGTGCGCAGCGGATTCCGAGTTTACCCTAGACGGTTTTTCAATGAACTTTGGCGGACGAGCGCTGAGAGGGGAAATTAGTTTTTGAACGGAGCTGTTGATTTTCCGGATTGCCCTGAGATGTGCTTCAAAGCTCTCTCACGTTATAGAGAGCGCAGAAGAGCGAAGATCCTCTCCGCCTGTTCGTCGTCGTGGTCGTCGTGGCTGTGGCACTGGTCAGTCCAGCTCCGGACAGCTCCGAGTGCACGCAAGCTGTCGCGGCTGTGGTGGTGCAGAATCCGCCGTCGTCCTTGTCCGAATCGGTTCCGGGCAACACTTCTCGGCCGATGTCCTCCCACTCGGCGTCGGTAGTCGCGGCCTCGTCGTCCTCCATGAACTCCTCCTGGAGGGGAAACTCGCCGCTGCCGACCTGCGAAGGGTTAAATTTTTTTTATTTTTTTTTATTTTTTTTTATTTTCTATACCAGTATTTATACGATTATAAACGTGATGCCGAGAGACGCGCGCTAAGGCGGGACTTTTCTTCTCACAATCGCAGCCGAGATTACACGGCTGAAGGGGCGGATTATATTTATGCGTATAATATAGAATTTTCTCTCGGGAACAGCCTGGTCCAATTTGCGAAGGCGGAGCTGAGGAATTCGAGTGAATTAATCAGGAAAAGTCTTCCGGTTCGTTTTTCCTATTCTTTAATTAGAGAACTGCTACAAGCGAGGATAATTCATAGACTGCCGCTTATGCGATGTTTCAACGTCTCGAGCGAATTTCTGCTGAACTCGCGGAACCGACATTGGATAAGGGATATACTTCTCTCGTTCTCGCCTCTTTTCTTTGGAGAATCGACCGACGAATGCTTTTCTAAGGACCGACTGTAATCAAGGCTAAACTCGACTTTGCGACTTATCGAAATATCTAAATATTCAAGCTCGTTTCAAAGAGACAGGCTCGAACTTTGCGAACGAGTTATACACGCGGCTGCGAACTGACCGAGAGCTAACCCCCCCCCATCAAAATCTGGAGTCGTTAAATTGAAGCCAATTTACGCCGTGGGTTTGACGATGAGTGAGTGAGAGAATTTACATGAATAAGTCGAGTCGACAGACTGTACGGGCGCATAGTTAAGTTTTCGAAGGAGCTGAATAGCAAAAGTTGATTTTACAACGTCGCTCGACTCGGGGAAATTAATTTTGCACAAGGAACACCGAGAATTCGCGAGGAGGCGAGATTTTTCGGGCTGAAAATGAAAAGTTCCATAATAAACGAAAATTGAATATACGCGAGTCATTCCTTGCGCGCGCATTTATAATCGAGTAAGTATACTAAAAAGGCCGCGACGCGAACAACGCAACGAGCGAATCCCCTCTCCGCTCATTAATACAAATCACAAAGTCAAACGGAAGCTTCAAACAGCGCATAATCAGGAACTCGTGCATTTCTATATATGTATATATATATATATATACCTTGGTAAAATAATGCACACCGGCGAACTCGAGCAGTGTAGCGATACAGTAGCCGAAGCTCATCAGCAGGAACCAGTCTAAGGCAGTGGCGTATTTGACTTTCGGCAGGTCCTTGCGCGAATCCAGACTAATCGTCGACAGAGTCAGCACAGTCGTTATTCCTGCGAAAGCGGAAAATCAGCGTTTTAATCGCGCGGTAAACAATATCGATCGTGTGCATTATGCGTATTCCATATACCTAATCCGACTCGATCGCTGGTGGCCTCGCGATGGATCCAGAAAGACACCCAGCTGAGCACCACGATGAGAACGCAGGGAACGTAGACCTGCGAGGAAAGCGGATATATCGGTTACGCGCTGCGATAATGAGTCTAGGATTACACAGGGTTATATTCTATGTTTGCAAAGACAACAAAAAAAAAAAAAAAAAAAATCGACGCACACGGAGTTATTAAATTCAAAGCTGCGCACTGCGACAGAGCTCAATCCCCCCGAGAGACAGAGACTGCGGCTTATTCTCTCACCTGGATGAGGAAGTATCCGGTGTGTCTCTGCAGATTGAAGGACACCTGGAGCACGGAGAACTCGCCCTCGCGCCTCACGAAAGTGAGATTCCGATAGGGATATCCCATGAGATCGAACTGCGACAGTGCCATGCCCGGCACGAAGTTCACGCTCGAGTTGTCCTGCCACTCGTACACCAGCTGACCGGACGTGTAGGCGTCTGTGTGTATGTGTGCGAGGAGCCATTTCGTTATGGAATTTTTAAAAATCAAACTTTAATCCTCTGTCCGGCAAACTCGCTCTGATGCTGTCTGTGCTTAAAAGCTCGGCAGCGTCGCGTTTTTCGAAATAACACGCGCTTTAAAACGGATTAAATTTAACGCGCGGCGGGCGTTACATAGCGAGCGATTATTGGTCCGAACACAGCGTTTCGGCCATAAAATAAACGCACAGACGGAAAAATGGCATTACGATTGGATCTCCTTCACGCTCTGATAAACTGTTTTGGAAAAATTATCCTAAAACTCTCACTGCTGCTCTCGCGGATGTCGCGCCTTATTTCGAGCGAAACAAAAAAAAAAAGAAACGGAAACATCAGGAAGGAAGTTTTTTTCCTCACCCAAGCCTCAGGGGGTGCAAGAGTATGTATGCCTATGCCTACGTGGATGAATTATTCTAGGGAACGCGTGTGTAGGGGCGAGGGATGCCAAGAATCGATGCGTGATTAGAAGCAGATGTTGCGAGGCGAGTTTCGGAGACGAGGGTCCTGTGATTTTTTTTTTAACGAGACAGGAGGCTCGCGAGGATTTTCATAGCGGTGCTTTTACAAGAGGGGGAGGATAGTTTACGCGCGAGAATATTTTTGAAAATTCTTGTCCAATATTTTGGTTTATTGCTCTTATTGGCTCTGAAATGTTGCTTTAGCGGGTAGATATGCGATGTTATGAAACTGAATTCAATTTTCGTTCTCCTCACCTTCGGAAATCAAAGCCAAAACGCTCTTCGCAAAAAAGTCCACGCAAACGACAAACTTTTGTATACGAGAAGGAAAACCACGAGCTCGCGCGAGGTGTCGCCGGCGCATATGAAAACTAAAAGAAAATACGTCCCGAGAAAAACGTCCCGCGTACCTGCATCGCGCGAGAACTTTTCCTCCGAGAATCCGAGCTACACACAGGACGACGACGACGACGAAGAAGAAGAAGTAGAAGCTAGAAATAAAATTTATTCAGACCTAAAGTTTGCCAGTTTCGGAACACGAGAGCTCGAGAGAAAGAAAAACGGATTACGTAAGTAATCTGAGATTCGACGGGATGTACAGGTGTATCCCGATACACAAGTTTCGCCCTATGCCAGAGTTCACTCGGAATAATTGACGTTAAGGATTCTCTCTTTTTCTTGTCGATCGAGATTAAAACGGCCTTTGAGCGTCGAATTCGAGAAATAGAACGCTTTTTAATAACACTTTCGCGCGTACACACGGCGAACTTATTACACTCTTAGGGAGAGAGTTCGGGACAACGAGCGAGCTTTAAATTTCAACTAAAAGCAACTTCGGTTCTTTGCCAAGAAAATTAACCGAACATAACTTGGAACTCGAGTTCTGCCTCTCTCTTTCTCTGGACACTAAGGACTTATTAGGCTAATGCACTCGGGTTTAAACGCGGCCAATATCAAAGAAAGAAAAGAACGTTTGTTCCTCTAACAAGCACCAGGCTCGAGAACTAAAGGGGGGGGGGGGATAAAGGACATCCGTTAGCTCAAAATCGTCGATCGATTATTCCAGCGACCGGTTGAAGCCGGTTAAACTTTCTTAATTACGAGACAGGGGCCGCAAACGTATACTTGATAAAGAAGCTGAGAGACTAGAAGAAACGCTCGGCTGTGCATACAACGAAGAAATCCGGAAAATATCAAGGGACACCGGATTTGCAAACGGCAAGTCAGACTCGCTGCAAGTTTTAATTAGTCCGGTCGCGAGTAAAACTCCAGCGTAAGGCACAACGCTTGTGAAATCGATCCGCGTATCGACGTCGTGTACGAGGAGACGTTTCATCTATTTTTGCCTGTTTTTCCGTAGCCTTTAAGTTCATTTGGGTTAGTTTAACGAAAAAACGCCTACGTTCGTATAGAAGCGCAGACAGCAGCAGAGAAACAATTTCGTATACAGGTATAGACGTTTACGTAGCAAAGCGTTGCCGGTATATACTCACAGCTTCCGAGAATGAGGGGACAGGATTGTCGGTCCATCGGGAAATTCCTCAGGTCCATCGTGCACTTCGCCTTGATGGTCAGTCTGCGTGTCATCGAGACGTTCCTCTTGAAAAAGGGACTCGAAAGCATTGCCAGCACGACAGGCGGGGAATTTTGTCTTTTCTTTTTTCTTATACTCATAATTTCAGTGACAAAGGGGACGCGCGCTGCTCTGTCGCTTGTTTCCACTTGCTTATTGCAAGAAGCGCAACGAGTTCCTCGGGGGAGGGAAAGAGAAATGGACGGGGAGCGTATGTATGGACAGTCGGAGGCGAAATAACGCGCGAGAAAGCGAAAGGAAAAGCGAGAAGAAAACGAACCTCATGGAGTAGAGTATGTCGCCCTCTTGAGTTATCCTCAGCAATTTGTTGGGTACCGTAATGGTGTGCACGTAGCTGTGTTTGCCGTTGTAGAAATAGGTGTCGGGCCGCCAGATCCTCTCGAGCATCTTGATGCTCAGACTGAGCGACTTTATTGGACCCAGGAAGCTGAGACGGGAGTCTCGCCAGTACTGGCGAAAGTAGCAGTCCATCGAGTAGTCCTGCGGGCGTTAAGCTTGCGGTAAACTTGGTTAAATCAAAAAGCGCGTTCTTTCAAAGGCGAAGCCTAAACTCCGGTAATTGGCCCTGATTATAATCGAAATTGCCGAGGACGACGAGGATAAGGAACGAGGAGAAAGCTGGGCAAAAACCACGGGAACGAGAACTATTCGAACGTAGCATCCGACAACGTCCCGTTTCCCGCCTCGCTCAACTATTCGCGAAAATGGCCGGGAGAAGGTCGAGCATTAATCTGCAAACCGCGAGGAGAGAAAAGCGCCAGACGGGCGCCGTAACCTCGGCTATCTCCCGGGAGTAGCTCACGTGCGGTGTATACGTTGACAGACAACGACGAGTTTCTACTCTGTGTAATAGTAAGACGTTTCATCGGGTGATTTCGAGGCAGCTTTTTTTTTTTATAGAGTCGTCTGTGCACCAACCATGTCGAGCTCCGAGATGGGTCCCATGCTGCGGATGTAGATGTTGGTCTTTACCACCGTCGGGGTACCTGCAAAACCAATCAGAAAAGGAAAATCTTCGGCTATTTGCCGACGAAACAAATATGAATGTCATGCCGAGAAGTGGAATTTTTCGCGTCTGGCCGACGTCCAATTCCGAACACTGTACGCGAGCGAACCTGCGCTAATGTCCGCTTACAAGAGCTCTCCCCCCCCCCCCCCCCAGGTGTGTGTATGTGTACACGACAAAAGAGACAGCCACGTATACGCAGATGCGGAGGAAACAGAGGGCCGCGTTTGACGGAAGCGATGGGATTGAAAGATAGATAGAGAGAGAGAGAGAGAGAGAGAGAGAGAGAGGGAAGAGAAAAGAGCTGGCTATCTGCGAGCGAACGACGTGTAGTGTGTGTTATACGGCGACGGTTTCGAACGCGGCTTTTGTGCAGCGGCCGACGAGCTGGCTGCAGTTCGGTTCGGCTTTCTTCTTCGGTTTTGCAATCGTCGGGCGGAATAACGATTCTGAGGGCTCGTTACACCGGCACACGTGCTAATAGGCGGTTTTTGTTTTCATGCAGCGAAACCCGTATTATATGTACACCTGTAATACGCGATCGTTTCTCTTCGAAAAGCAAACATTTTTTTCCCGTCATCACTCGAAATGTATACATACATACAAGCGAAATAGAGATCGAAGTACGCATCGCGATACTCTCTTTTTTTCCAAAAAAAAAAAAAAAAAAAAAAAAAAAAAAAAAAAATTATAGCTGCGCGTCACCAACTTTTTCACTCGCGCGTCCATATCCAGAGAGCTTTGAGCGCTGCAAGTTAAGCCAAAAGCTCGTCGAAGCTGTACACGCGTCACCGGCCGGTTTTGATTGATCGCGATCGACATCAGCCGACGACTAATTTATGCGAGCGAGCTATCCGCGCGAAGCGATTAAACGTTGGTATAATGAAGTCTCCACGGGAATCGCATCGACGAGCACTCGCGAGCGGTTAATAACGTCGCGATTAATTTTCAAAGGAGATCCGGCCAAATTGATTTTAATTATTCCCTCTCTATATGCCGACGCGCTATCCCTTTCGTTATTGACATCGACGCATCGATTAACCCGATGTATATATCCTATAGGCAAGACGCGTATATAGGAGATCGGCTTAATTGGCGCGAAAATTTCTGAAAAGAATAGTTTATAGGGAAAGCTGCGGGAATATCGAGCTATTATCTTCGCTCTTGCGGAAAACTAATATAGAAGCTGCATTCGAAGCGCAATCGGTCGATCATGCGCGCGCTAATCGCTTTTCAATGGGACTAAAAACGATGATGAATATCCTCGAGGGCTTTTAATGCCGGAGTATATAGAGCTATATATAGCTGCGAGGAGTAGTAGACGCGGCTTTTTGTAATCGCGCACTACGAGATATAACTCCGAATTCAATTTCGCTCTCTCTCTCTCTCTCTCTCCGAGATTAAAATCCAAGTGCAATGAGCTAATTGCAGTGATTGGTCAAAAAAGACAAACGTCCGTATAAAGCTTGCAATATACCTTTGCCGTGTGTGGGCAGCTGGCTGTTCTCGTAGTTCATGAGGAGATTCTCGAGGACCATCGTGATATTGCGCGAGACGATGTCGTTTACCGTACCGCGCGCCACTCTGCCGATCGCCAATGGACCCGTCACGTCCGACGTCGGATTAGGAACGAACTCGGAGCCGACGCTACCGGCGCTGCTGCTTCGATTCCTGCACAGACTCAGCGGCACGAGAAGCGACGCCAGCCTGAAAAAAAAACAACAAAAAAAAAAAAAAAAAAAAAAAAAAACAAACAACGTATACTACTGCGACTGATGGGCTTTTTTCTAAGGTATCATATCTGGCCCTCTTATTCATCTCGAGATCTTGGCAAGCTCTCTAGCGGGCGATCATCAGTTTGCGGTTAGCGCGCAAACGTACACAACTATGAGAGAGATGCGTAATTGATTAGTTGGCGCGAGCGCGACTGGTAGTAATAAAGTTTGCGTTCTCTTCTTGGCAGAAACGCGTGTCTCTCCCGAGTTTTTGTTTCTCAAGTTATAATCGAAATTTTCGATGCAAATTCGTAGACAGCTCCGTAGAGGCCGTTTTGAGGAGATTCTGATTTGGCTTCGGGTATACTATATACATACAGAGTATCGGAAAGTTCACTGACGTTCGAGCCAGTCTAGAGGGAAGAAAGACAGAAATGCGCCTCGAACGGTATAGAGCGGAACAGCCCTCGGGGAAACTAGTGCGAAAGTACACGTAAGTGTTTCGAAATTGCGCGGGCCGAAATGACAACGTTTTACCCGCAGTTGTAGAAAACTCGTGTATATATATATATATATATATATATATATATATATGCATAAGCGCGCAATCATTTCTGCCGTTCCGCGACGAAGGAATTCCTTGTCTGCGGTTTTAGTACAGGACAAAGAGGTGCGTTTATGCATACACGCTGAAACGCTCTCCGAGATGTGCCGTGAGTGTTATGCCGCGCGACAAGAAATGGAAGGAATTTCCCGCTTTTTAAAGATACGCGTATCTACTTTTCAATGCGGGTATTCCATTTCGCGCCGCATCTCTTGTATATAATACTCCGTGCTATTGTTATATACCAAAAAAGAAGGATAGGAGCTGGGAGGAAATAATTTGATTAAAGCCAGCGAGCACATAAAATTAGTCAAAATTGAAAGGACTTTTTTAATTTTAACAATTAATTTTGTTCAAACGCGATAATCAAATCTTTCGAACAACGTATTTTTGTCCCTCACACCTCGATCCCAAAGCTCCTTCAGGATTATATACGAGTACCGAAAAAAAGAAAAAAATTCGAACAAGAGAAAAATTCAGCAGCTCTCGAAGATACTCTGTACAATAGATCGATAGCTCGTCGCACGAGAGACGACTCCGATAAGTCCGCGGTGGTCTACTCGCTCAGCCAGCCGTGAGATCTCAGCTGCCTCTCGATCATCCAGCTCAGCCTGATGCGTATAGGCCGTCTCCGCTCTCTAAATAATAATCCCTCGAGTCGACACTCGCGGGATCGATATCATTACACTCGGCCAACTTTCGACAGATCTACTCTCCTTAGAGACTTATGTAAGCGACGCACAGTATATATGGGACATTCTACGGGATGAAATGCCATTTACTGGTTGGCAACAACTTTTTTCTTCTTATTTATGTGTTTGGAACCATGCAAAACCACGTTCCAACGTCGAAAAAGTGCCTTGTGACACTGTTTTATAGGCCCTTCGAATTCGTCGAAAAAGGCACAAACAGAAAGTGTACTACGGTAGAATGAAAAAAAAAAAAAAAAAAAAAAATACGTTGGAAATGCTTGATTTGGTCAAAAGTTACGCACAATTGAAAGTGAAAAAAGATACAAATTTCTTGACTGTGAAAGGTCCTGCATTTTTCATGATTTTTCCGCATTTTCAATTGTGCGTACTCTCGTTTTCTGTTTGTGCCTTGTGCCCTAGGCTATTTTTCGACGAATTCGAAGGGCCTATAAAACAGTGTCACAAGGCACTTTTTCGATGTTGGAACGTGGTTTTGCATGGTTCCAAAAACGAAAAAAGTTGTTGACAACCAGAAAATGTCATTTCCCGTAGAATTTCCCGTATACACATGCAGAAGTTCGTCGCACCGGCTGCTCGCTCTCTTTCTCTCTCTCTCTCTCTCTCTCTCTCTCTTATACATTCGAGGCTTGTACAGAGCGATTCGGGAACCGCAGGCCGCACCTGCCTCCGCTGTGTATATAGAATCGGAACGTAGATGTATATTAAACTCTCGTGGTTGTATGTAAACGTGTATTGGTGTGAATCCTCGGTTGAAAGTTGCCGATGCAGCAGCGCGACTCCGAAAGAAGAAGAAGAAGAAGAAGAAGAAGCTGTCGAGGACTGCGCTCTCGTTAGGACGTTGGTACCTAGTGTACACCGACAATATATCTCTCGGCGTCGTTGTCGCGCTTATCGGCTCTCTTTTTCCCCCGCTACAGCTGATACTGCTCGGCCTCAGTCTCGATTCCTTCACTCGACCTTCTCGACGTTTCCTGCTAATAGAGAGAGAGAGAGAGAGAGAGAGAGAGATACGAGTGGCTGAGAGAAGGTTGAGTGTTGGACGAGCTGAGCGATCGCTTTTTCGAAATTGTTTCATGCAGATTTTTTCTGCAGTTAGGGATAGTCCCTTGTAACTTCCAGATGTTTTGAAATTTATTCGAGAGCAAGGGGCAATCGATTTTTACGACTGAGATTCCAGCCGAGGCACATATGAGTCGAGCAGCTTGCGGTAATCTTTATCCTTTACTATCGACCGGTATACAGGGTGGAAGAAACGTGTATTGCTATATAAATCGCGTCCGAAACTAGCCACTAGTTTTAAAAGTTCCTCGCGCCAAAACAAACACTCATTACACTCCAACAGCCGCGCGATACCTCCTAATAAACTCCCAAATCGACTCTAACCGATACAGAGCAGGGCGTACATCGCTCGGCAATATACGCCGAGCTTGCAATTTTCGAAAGCGAGCGCCCGCGGGGGGCAGCTATACGGAACGTCTCTCACACACTCCCAAAATCGCAACAACCCTCGAAATCATCGACCCACCTTCGAGTCCGGAAGGAAGAGAACACGGTTTCTCGCTTTCGCGCAGTCTCGTAAATAACGGCCTGTACCGACGACGAGAGGAGAGAGAGAGAGAGAGAGAGAGAGACGTGCCCCGGCACACACCGCGCTTTTAAGTCGCCACTGCTGCTCTTTCGCTGAGCTTAGAAGAGATGAGATTCCGGTGGCGTAGTAGGGGACACGCGATTGGCCTATTATACCGAGTCCCCCAGGGGCTATCTTGTTAAGGCTGGCCTCATACGAATTAGCGACTACTGGCTTTTTCACGTCTGTTTGAATTGCCGATGGGGGTGCATTGAATTCGCAGGGAATTTCGCGAATCTGCTGGAAAAGGACGAGTGGAGAGGGTCGCATTGTGGTCAGACGCCATTTGCGCGGAAGCTTATCGAAAATTGAGACAAAGATAGATTTCGAGGGAGAGCTCTTCCGATAAGGAATCGGGAGAGACGGCGCGGGAGATCGATGATTTTAATCATAAGAAGCCTTTGCTATAAGCTTCTGTTCCTTTGTGACGTTTTATCGCGTCGTTGACGTTGCAGCCGGACAGGGACGAAAACGTCGATCGCGTGTGCTTTAATATCTGATGCTTTATTACTTTTCTCTTTCGGAGAATTGGGAACCTCTGCTGCGATCACCTTCGAAGCAAACGTCGCGAATATCGTTTGGACGAAATTTAAATATTCACACGGAAAAACCTAGGAAAAACAATTATTTCCTCTCGCGGCAGCGACAAAAAGAAAAAAAAACAACAACACAGAGCAGCCAGACGGATAGACACGTAGACCAAGCTCTAGAGAGAGATATACACTCGCGAAAGAGAGAAACGAGACAAAAAGGAAAACAGAGAGCTGCACGCGGCGCTTTTAATTTTTGTTTTTTTCCCTCTCGCACAGCCAGCAAAAGTTAATACCGGAAGCTGCAGCTCGCCGGGCCGGAAGTTTGCGTTTCGGCCTTGGCGCGAAAAAGCGCGCGAGGGGGAAAAAAAAGGGTTTAATTTAAATCGGCTCTCGACTGTATACACTGCTGGTCCTCATTAATAGCCCTCGATGGGCTTTCAAGCCGGTTTTTCGTTTTATTCCCCGGTATCGATATACTGACACAGTTAATAGATTTTCGATCTCTGGGGAGTTCTCTCGTATGCTTGAATTTTCTTTTGTTTTTTCCAAGCCGTGTGCGATTTTTTTTTTCGCTGCTCGAGAGAGAAGGAGATTTAATTATCCTGATTGTGCGATCGCTGGGGAAATCGCATCGCTGAGAGCATTTCGGACGTGTGTGTGTGTTTTTACCTATATGTATACACGTTTTTTTCTCGTCAGATGCAAAGCAGGCAGCGGTGTAAGCGATCGTCGAGGGGAGATAAGGTTTTACAAGTTTTACAGGATCCGACGTATCTGACGTTTAATTGATGAAGCGCCGACCCCGTGTACTTTTTTTTTCAAACAGTCTCAGCGGGCTTACCGGCAGATTTTATTCGATCCAACGACAGCCAAGTATGTAGATAGCGAAAAAAAAAAAAATTGTTTTTGATTTTTTAATCCATCGACGCCGACAACTCGACGACAGCAATTAATAGATCAACGTAAGCACTAAACGTCATCGACAACGCGCGTATATGGGTACTACTCTTTAAAGTCCGCGAACAAAAATTAATTAATCTCTCACTTCGTCTCTCCTGATTGACGTTTCATTAAGCGACAAAGTGCAGTACTTCCGACTGCAGTGCGCTCTCCTAATTATTGCCGGTATACACATCGGACTGCCGCATTTGCATTTACAAATTGCTTGACCGAAACTGATATCGTCGGTGTTACATTAGCCGAAGGAAATTAAAACTCGCTTTCTCTCCCTTCTGACAGTCAAATTATGTCCTATCGATGGAGATAAATCGAGCTTCGCTTATATACCGCCGCGTCGGCAATACGCGCGATATCGCTATACATCGCGTTGCACACGGAGTTAATTGAATTTCTTTGATTGACTTTTTCTTAAAAATCGCCCAGTCGAGCGCGAGAAACGTTTCAGCGTTAACGAGCCAGTTCTCCCTTTGAACCTTAACCGTTACATCGATCCACACTTGTACACCACCGACCTAATTTTTCTCGAAAAATTATATACAGAACTCCATAACCGAATCGAGCTTCAAACTAGCGCTAAACTCTCTCTATCTTTCTCTCTCGTAGTCGCAATAAAAATCTCCGGTTCGCGCATTAGCATAGCATCCTCTTAGCACTGCCAAATTCAATCAGCCTCTATCTCGCGCGCCGACAGCGAATAAAATTGCGCTTCTGCGTTACGCGCTGCAGCTCGTCGTAAACTTTTCAATCTTACAGTCGTTCTAAATCCGCGGCAATCGATTCCTCGTACACGTTAACGGCTGGAAAAAAGCGAAACAAAGTGTATATACCTGTACCGGCTGCTTTGCGGTCGAATCAATTATTGCCTCGTGATTTTCTCGCTTTGACACACACACACACACACAGACGTGGTAAATAAGTGAAGTAGCTGTTGCGCGAACTTTCGGCTTAATAATTTCGCGACGTTCCCGAAGACGTATAGTGGGACACGTAATTGACGGCGATAAAACTTTGCAATGAGTGCGAATCATTCGCTATACGATCCGTCAATCTTTTCGAATTTCGGAAAGTTGAGAGGAGAGAGCTGCGCTTTTCTCGCGTATCGAAGAATTCACGGGAGTATATCGAGAGGAGCTCATGGACTCGACGCTCTAATGGAGCGAGAACATTTTAAACGGCGCGTTTTTCGAAATTCGCGACTCCTTCGCCACATTTTCATCGGCCCTCGTGTAAATTTATACACTGTAACGACAATTGCATTGCTTATATATAATTGGCTCTTATTCGACCCCCTGCGAATTTCCGCGTTCATTGTTTCGAGATTTACGAATTTCGAGCTCTTACACACTGACGCGTTTATGAAAGGCTATAAATTCCGCGATAAAACAGCGCTGCTGGCGGATGTTTGCTGACAAAAAAAGATGCCGCAGAGAAATTTTCATTATATGAAATATTCATCAGCGTGAAAACGAGCTGCGCTTTTAAACGCGCGTATATACAGCTTATGAACGCCGTTGATCGGAGGATTTAAAAATATTTCATTAAAGAGAGAGAGAGAGAGAGAGCGCAGTTCGTTATAGGTATACGCATATCGCGAGAAGGGCGAAAAAATCGAGCGATCCGCCATACGCATCAATAATCGAGAAGATGCAACCGAAGCACGGGATAAACTCGCGGACATTAACGAGATCATTTTTGTATCGTAAATATAAAGTGCTCATTAAATTAGATACACGTCTCGTGTATCCGTAGCAGCCATGGAACAACAACGTCGCTTTTAAATTAAAAACGGGATTTATTTCTCTCGTCGCGATCTACGTCAAAGCACGCGACGATATACCTTTCAGGATTCCTTTCATTCATTCTACATTTTTATACAAGACACCTAAAACCATCTCTCGAGTCGTAAATAGGTTGTACACTAAAAATCATTTACTCCAAACGAAAGCTATACCACGAAAGAGGTCGTCGTTTTCACGCGTCTAAAAATACATACATATCCCTTATCTCTCCTTCCTCGCGCGGGAAATTCAAAAAACACTCCCGAAAAAAACTCCCTTCCGCTGTGTATAATTCATCGCTTTTCTCTCGCTCTGAAAACATAACAAAACTCCCTTCGCGCGTTTATAATTATATCATCTGGGCTGTGCAGCACGTCGATGCGTCGCGCGAAAACACACGGCGCGATTGTCGCGCGCGTAAACGAGGTCGCGTGCGCGCGCGCGCGATGCGAATGGAAGGCTCTATATATATAGTTGATTCTCTCACGCGCGTGTTTCCATAAACAATCAATTCATTAGAACGAACGCTGCGCATAGGTCCGATTTTTCGATGCGGGTGCGAGCTCTTTGACGTCGGGCGCGATCGGTTTTTTTCTTTTCGAATTTTCATTTCGATGGGCTGGAATTTATATATAAAGAGGTTAATCTTCTCTCCTCTTCTTTTACACCGGCGAATATTCGCGCGGAGGAAAATCCGAAAAAGAATCCATTGGGTCGAATCCCATCGGCGGATAGTTTTGCCGGAGGATCGCGCGCATTAAGCCGGCACAAAGCGCGCGTCTGACCAAACTCCGTGTAATACTACTGAGTAGACAAACACACGAGGGCGGACACACACACGTAACCCGCTCATTTTCGGCAAATCCGCATTAATCTCTCCGGAGCAATTTGAACGAGCAAAGCGACTTTGGAAACGACTGCGGATAATATTCTCCGAATTCTCGGAGAGACACAGTAATACCACCCCCTCGAATTTTTTCCCCAATAAGCAGACGCGCGCGATTCGCTCAGTACAGGCCCGCGGATCCAAATCGATACTCGCGGTTTCGGCAATTAACGATTCAATCGCGTCCCAAATAGACTAGTTCTCTCCGCTGCACACAGCGCCCGCAACTTAAAAGCCAAATCCACCACCCCCTCCTTCTCACTGTACGCCAGTAGCTGATAAACAGCCGCAGAGAGAGAGAGAGAGAGAGAGAGTGTCAGCAGTATCGTCTTTTCAGCGTCGCTACAAACTACAAGCGAACGAGGTCATACACGAGGTGCGACAACAACGCGTCCTTTTTTTCCACACCCCCGCGCGCGAGACGATATAAGGAGCCGTGAATATACAGCCGCCGGAAAACAATGACCGGGTATACGCGCGCGCTGCGGTTATCGAATGCGTGGAAAGCTCATCCGGAGCTTGAAATGAGATATGCAGGTGGAACATCGATACGCGAAGTACAGTCGATCGCTAATACCAATCGGAAGCGCTTTGAGCTCGGGAGTCTTTCTTCTCTCGGGTTACCGCAGTCGTCTAAGGAGCGCCGTGTTATTCTGCGTAAGCGAATACCGAACGTAAAAAAAAAAAAAAAAAAAAAAAAATCATCCGCCCAACGCAAAATCAATACTACAAAATTACAATGGAGCCGGCCAGGGACAAAGCCGTGCGCGCTATTCATCGGCGGATGAAAAATAGAAGGAGAAACAAACCGCGCACTTCGTATCGGACTCTCGGCTCTTGAATAATTAAGCTAGAGCTGCACCACATCATCGTCCATTTTTACATATCCGCTTCTCTCTCGTATTCCCCAAGAGAGAAAGACACGGCGATGCATATTTGATGCGCGAGCTTTTAACGGCGATGCGCCTCTTGCGCACAAACGCGTACACTGCGATTACCGGCCGGATTATCTCGCCCGCTCGTCTCAAAGGGACTGGCTAACCGAGAGCCGCGCGAAAAAAAAAAAAAATAAACAAACTCATCGCGCATCGGTTCATCGACCCCGATACGGTTCTCCAATACCAGCGCGCGCGCGCGATCGGTTCTCGATTATACGCTCGCGGCTATATATATATATATATATAGTATACGATATACGTGAACTCACAGGACGCAGCGGAGAAGCTCCATCGCTGTCCTTCCTTTTTTTCTCCTCTTCAAAGGGTGAGCCTCATCCTCGGGAGGTGCACCGTAGCGACGTAGCAGCAACAGCAGCCGTCGCTCGACGGCGACGAGCCATTTGCCCGTAGACGCGTATAGGCACCGCGTGGCTACCGTCGCTGCTCTACGTATCCCCTCTCTCTCTCTCTCTCTCTCTCTCTCGAATGCGCGCGGCTCTCAGCTGCCTTCTTTCGCTGCCAGACAGCGAGAGGGGCTTGTGGGTGTGCGTTTCTCGCGCAAGCTCCGAAAAAGTAGTGGGGCCTGTATATACGTGTACAAGCGGATGTCTTTTCGATTATTATTATTATTATTATTATTATTATTTTTATATACGGACGATGCGACGAGGGATCGTTTCGTTCCGCGTGAGCGAGCGCTTATTTCTCGAGTTATTCGGATGCGGCTTTTCAGCGGAACTTTTTTGGGGTTGTACGAATAATAAGCGCAGCGGCCGTAAAGAATTATGCAATATCGTTCACGTGCGACTCGACAAACACACGCGCGCGTTGAGTAACGCGATTGATGACGTTATTACGGACGCGACCAGTGAATGGGAGTAATTGTAATCGCGACTAATGACGAGGCAATGAATGCCGTATACTTTACTTGATTGGTCGAATATAATATTATTGTCGAAGTATACCGAGCGGACTAATTAATTTATGGACGGACTGTACTGGGACTGCGCAGCGTGTATCGATTTATTTCGTATTTATAGTTTCTAATTGAAACTAGACACCTAACAGAACTCGATATTGTTCTAAATTGAATCATAATTTATATATTCGAGAATAAATTACACAATCTCGTACTCGTCATCGCCAGAATGTAGATAAGCATCGTAACAAACAGCTCGAGGTGTGTATTATATGAATTTTTAGCGCGAGCTCGCGTCTAATATTTCAACAAGATTTCTGTGCTTTCCTTACATAACGCCCCTGTATGGATAAATACGAGTACTTCTAATCAAGTTAACCGCAGCGCCGAGAGCCTTGCCAGATGAAAAATCAGAAGGATATCGTCAAGGCGAGATAAGAATTCAATTTTTCAAACTTTTCTCGTTCCAGGAGACTGCGATTGCTCGATAATCCCTAGAATTTTCCTCCGCGCTATAAATCGAAAGCTTGATAGCGATGCGCCGAAAAAAGTATCGCCGTAGATTTCACCTTGGATGGCCTTTGGATGGATCGATGATGGATCGAGAAATATTTGAGAAACTCAATCGTATGAGAGCTGTATAACTCTTGTCGATTTGAAATTTCGGGGATGAGTATACGATTAAGCAGGTTTGGGAGGGATCGATTGAATATTAATTTACAATTTGCGAAACTTCATCAAGCCGCACAGGCTGTAATGCGCCGCGTTGTTAATATTTTATTGTACCTTTGCACTCTAACGCGCGATACATCATCCGTCCAGTCCATTACACTCGTAAATTAATTTCGTTAATGCAGAATTGCGCAAAAGTCGAACGCGATATAATCAGGATAATTGACGGCGATAAATATACTGGTTAAAATACGAAATAAAGCGAGCCACTGTTCTCAAACCTTAAAAGTGCAGTACACACGAAACGTGCATCGCACTTTTATCGCACGCGCCGTATTTCAAGCGCTCGCGTAATTTTTCCCTCCATTACCCATCGCTTCACACGTAGACGGGGGGGAAAGAAAAAAAAAAGAGAGAGAGAGAGAGAGCGCGCGTCAAAGCCGATATAGCGATTTATTCGTCTCCCGTATACACTTTCCCGCGGCGTATTAACGATCCGTTACATAGCCGCGTGCATCATCGTTAAAGCGCATTTATAATCCTTCCCATCGCTTTTTCAACCTCGAACTATTACGCGATGTCGCGTATTTCATCAGTATAAGCGTCAGCCAGTGAGCATCGGCCGGACAATCCGGCTCCAGGCTGGGAAAATAAGGCGAATTCATAGCTCTTTCGTGTATTGTAGAGCGTTAGCGCGTTACATAAGCGACAATGCGGCGGCTTCCTTCGCGGGAAGAAAGTGTCTTTTAAGCTCGTGTGTGTGTATGGAGGTCGATTTTATGGAAGGAAAATCTGGAGCATGAATTCAGGAGAACGAGTGCGCCCGTTACTTAGGGCTAAGTTTAAAAATTCACAGAAAAGTTGGGGCTTTCAGCGATAATTCGATCTTTGCGCATTTTTAAAAGTAAATCCCGAGAAGCGTATATTTTCAACGACGAAATAAATCGCAATATAACGGCCTATACATTCGAAATGAGCCTCGTCAATCCGCGGCGATACGACCATCATTATACCAAACCTATAAAAGTATCGCCCGCGATAATTATCGGGAAAAGTTTCAAAAAATAAAAGAGAATCGTTTGGTAGCCTCGAGTGAGTATATATATATATATATTAAATCACGCATCGCGCTGAAAGAACGAGTGCCAGTCGAGGGAATAAAAAAATCGAGTGCGCGAGCGAGGGCTGAAAAAAAAAATAAATAAAAAGCGATCAATAACCGCGTGTACGAGAGACAGCTAGCGATTATTACATTATACGCACGCTATATACACCAGTGTCTCGGATTCATCATATATATATATATATATATATCTCTCTCGCCTCGTCAAAGTCGTATTCAGCCGCGAAAGGTAGTGTACAACTCGAAGGGTATATGAGAAAAAAGGGGTACACAGTTCGACCCGCATTTCGCTGTTAGATCGTTTCTATACTACTCTGCGGCGATACGCACATATGGGGAAGTTGTACGCGAAGTAAGCAGCTATACAGTCTCCGTAATATTGACGTTGAGGCTGGCAGGATGCTTGCGAGCGAGGAAGCGTCTATGTTTTAGTTGCTGGCTGTTCGGATTCGTTCACCAGATTTCCCCTGTATCAGCGAGTTTTCGATTAATTTTTCCAGTGGAAATCTATATATAAATCAGATGAATTCTCCCTTTTCGATGATAAATCATCGCGTATACGGTCTCTCGGTCGACAAGGCAGCTAACCCTGGAAATCGATCCGCGGTAATAACCCGTCGATCGCTAGGTAATTAAAAAAGCTCGCGGCTCAGTCGTACAGATAAAGAAAGCTCCTTATATACATCAAGAGAAAGAGAGCGATAGTTCAGCTATGTCAGTCGAGTCTCGCGCGAGAGATGTCGCTCTCCTGGACACGCGCGCGAGTGGTCCAGGCGCGCAGGCGCCCGGAACGCTCTCTCTCTCTCGCGAGAGTCCTTTCCCTCTCCCCCAGTTGGCAGCAGCAGCCACTGCCAGCTCCATCGTCGTCGTCCCCGAGAAAGAGAGAGAGCTTGCGAGGGATGTACCACTGGGGCGCGATCGTTGTCCACGACGTCGAGCACAGCACTGCCGCGCCTGTACCGCAACGCGTAACCGATGAGCAGCAGTGCAGTGATTCTTATACTCTCGTGTGCTCGCACTCGTAGGCTCGACCTAGTGCCGAGATAGAGAGCAGGTTGTGCGCGGGTGCGATACACGCATACATGTAAGAATAATAATGTGCGGACCCGGAGGAGGCGGAGGAGAAGCTCAGCTCGGAGAGGATCGCTGCTGCTGCAGCTGCGCCTCGGGCTGCATGACCCTCGATGACGCGCTGACCTTAGGTAACGAGCTTAACGCTGTCTATCTAACGAGAATTTTTTTGGTAAACACCGCCGGTATTTCGAAGGATCGCGGAGCGATGCATAGTTGCGCGCATCGATTTTATCGGAGAGCTCTCGTAGGTATAGAGCATCGGATTCCTATAGCGAAAGTTCGCTGGGAATTCCTCGGATAATGTGCCCAGAGAGACGCAGAGAATATAAGAATCCGCGGGTATACAGGTGTGTGTGTGTATATATGGACCGCGAGGGAAAAATCGATGGGCAATGAATCAGCGGCGCTGGCGAACAAAGCTCCGCTGTACATCCCCCGCGCGCAGCTCCTTATCTCGCACCAATACATCAGCCGTCCATCGGTCCTAAGCATCGCGCATCTTTCCCTCTCCTCTGATGTATGATCTCTCGAAAGATTGTCTATACACACACACAGATGCTGCTGCTGCTGCGGCGCGGGCGCTACTCCTCGGAAGCTCATGCAGGCGCGGGCCAATGATGCTGCTGCGCGGCCTACTCTGACCTTGATCCAGATCTGGTGAAGCGCTGCTGATGCGCGATGACGAGGACCAGCGCCTCCATGGAGTCCTCGCCGAGCAGACTACTCGCCGGCGCGCTCCTGATCGTCCTGGCACTCGCTGACCTGTCGCATCGGGCCGCTTGGTACGTTACGTTTATCCTATGTACTTTTTTTATTGCGCTATGAGGATGTATGGGATTATTCGAATTCTTTTAAAGGACCACTTTCTAAAAATTCTTCTCGACGACCTACATCATTGTTTACCAATATATACGGCGCGTACAACGAACGAGCGCGAATTAAAATATATTGACCTACATTCCCCCGTATTAAGTGCTTGAAGTCGACGGGTGCTTTGTCGAAAAGTATCGTAGAAGAAAGTCCGAAATTTAGCCTACATCGAGCACACGTCAGCAATATTATAACGAGTTTTCTATATAATTGAATTTAAATCAATCAAACCGCATGTATAATCGCGATCCAATTATATGTAGCGACTCGTTAGGAATATCAGGACGTTTCGCGTTTTTCAATCATCGCCGGACGGGCAATTTCCAACAGGTGTCTTGAATGAATAATCAGAGAAGGCTATTACCTATACCTATCATTGTGGGCGTTCGACATTTCTGCTTCGTTTATTCATCGTAATGCCGTATAATAAATGAAAAAACGACCATCAGCTGCAACGCGCC
Organism: Trichomalopsis sarcophagae; assembly: GCA_024372645.1. Lineage (NCBI taxonomy): Eukaryota > Metazoa > Arthropoda > Insecta > Hymenoptera > Pteromalidae > Trichomalopsis > Trichomalopsis sarcophagae. The sequence continues at coordinate 1,154,163 of QLSS01000011.1, forward strand.
TCATGTATAATGATCGCCGCATATCCGGCCGACAGTTTTTTGCAGAGTGGCTCGACGGAGTTATCGGACAGGCTCGCGAACGTGACGCAAACGATCTCGAGGATCCTCGACGGCTACGACATTCGGCTGAGGCCGAATTTCGGTGGTAAGTCTCCTGCATTATATCTTACAAACATGCCCTGCACACACGCGCACACATATCTGTCAGCTGCGGTGCGTGGGAGGTCGGGAAAATATCGCCTGATCGTTATTCGCCGCGAAAGAGGCTGTTATAGTGCCTCCATCGGTAAATTGGCGTCGCGTTACACGCCGGCAAACGGATCCTCCTGAATATTCGATAAATTGAACTTTTCGCTGAACTCGAATATCCATCAAATGGGAGAAAAGCATCGAAACTCCGTCGCAATGATGCGTCGTGCGATGGCTGACCGATGGCTAATTCCAAGCGCTACACGCATATACAGCTCGCAAAGGTCTCTCCGCTGATAGACGCGAGCCGCTGACGCACTTAATGGAATTTGCTTCGGAGGCGCTATTCAGCACCGAGCGACACTCGATCATTAGCGCATTTAATTGAACGGCTCGACGAGTTGAAGTAAAGCGTTTACGTTTTATGACGCTGATTACGGTGATGATGATCTGCGATATAGGCTGGATTGCGACGGAATGTGATTTCGGAAAATGGTGATTAATATTTCGAGTAACGCAATTTCTTTTTCCAGGCGATCCTCTGTTCGTTGAGATGGATCTCACGATAGCGAGTTTCGACGCTATTTCTGAAGTCAATATGGTGAGCTGAATTTTTTTTTTTTGTTTTTTTTTTTTTACTCATACGTCAGATGTATAGAGGGTCTTAATTGGATTGGAGTAATTAGTAAGAATACACCCTTACGATTTAGTATACCTTTGAATTTCGCGGGATATTTCGTAAAATTGTCATGTTTTTAATTATATCATCAGCGACACACGGGACGTCTTGTTTCAGAGAATGCAGAATTAATAAGGATACTCGCATTGTTCCTCGGGGGGCTTTTGACTGCAAAGAGTCGAGGACACAAAATAAATTTATAGGTGTCGCGCACCTTTTATAATATTACGTTCTAAAGCAAGGCCATAACTAATAATCGCGATCGATCTCATCTAATATTTTTCGGCGATAATTGTAATCCATCAACATAGCGAACTATGTAACCGTTATCATCCAAACCTGGATCGAGATATAAGAGATAACGGTGACAACACGCACGGTTCGCAAATAACAAATACGAGAAAAAGATTATATAAGCAGATTAACTATCGGGACTTGGCGACTATACGAGAGCTGCTCACTTTTCACTCGATCGAGCATCGGGTTCTTTTTTTCTTAAAGCCCTCGCGAATTGTTCGCAAATGGTTAAACCGTGTATCCTCCGCTCCCCATCGTATAAAGTGGATTTCGAATCAGCGAAAAAATTAGATTCTCGCGCGCGAAGGTGAAAAAAAAGAGCTCCGAATAGAGCTGTATACTCGTATATGAAAATTCGAAACTAATCCGATAATTGAGCCAAGCTAAACTGGCACTTGGGCCGTTTTCGACCCACTTTCGACTAACTCTCTGGCCGTGAATTTGTAAACTCGCGAGGAGAAAAATATTCCCCGATCTCTATGTGCAACTTTCTGCTCTCCGAACTTCTCCCTCGCGCGTTTTCTGCATCACCGGGCGCACGCGCTTTTCTCACTCGCCGCGCGAGCTTTCAAAGCGAGCCGATTGTGACCGAGCCAGTAGTACAGCGTTGTTTGTTCGTTTGTTAGTTTTTTAAAGTGTTTTCAGTCGGGTTTTAGTAGGTATTTCACGTAATCGAATGCAGGTGGGCTATTATCAGACTCTCTCATTGTTTAATCACGCTGCGGGTGTTGGATGCGTACATACGAGATATCGAGCCGATATCGAACTTTTCTATTGTACATAAAATAATTACTTTTTCATTGGATTACTTAAAAGGCTTCAAAGATTATACCGAGAGCCTTATCGAGACGCTGCGCGGACGTGGGATTAACCCAGTTTTTCGGGTTACTCAATATCATCGAATCACGCAGCGACATAAGTTTGCTCGAGAATATTAAAAATCCTCGATACACCCGTTCGCTCGAAAAATCGCGACGGGGGAAAAAAAAAAAAAACAATTTCCCCACACTACAATATACGGAGAAAAAAAAAGACCTCGGCGATAACGTCACTCAACGACGCGATAGCACAATTACATGTACGCGCGTATCAGCGCAGCTCTGACGGACACGAGTATTTCCATACACGCGCGTATAACGTTCGGTCGAGCCCACCAAGCTCTCATTAGGGCCACAGCTGCAGCGAAAAGCGAACGAACAACAAACACAGCTCTCTATTGCGCTATATCTCGGAACTTTATTGGGGGGACCCCCGGAGTTTAACTGCGCGCAGCACGTGCGCCGATAATAAAATCCGATGTAGCTCTCTTTCTCTCTATACACGTGTGTCTTTACTGTGACGAAATTCCGAAACGATTATCCGATCGATACACCTATATCGATGCCCTGCGGATCTCGGCAGTTGATCGAGCTCTTGGTTATACACGTGTCATACGAAATGCCCTCCGGGAATGCGATATCACTGCAGAGCGGCATGACTAGGCCGATAAATGCACGTATAACCGTCTTGAGCTCGAGAGAGAGAAGAGGAGACGTTGATAAACGCGAGAGAGTCTTTATTTGAAAATATAGAATATGGCGCGATGAGCTTTGCCAGTTTTATTACACTACGGCGATCGTAGGGGATTTTTTTCAATATCAAAGTTTTATTCCGCGGCGTATAAGAAAGAGGCTGTTTCGAGAGTTACGTACTTGTGTCGTAAGCTCTGAAACGAGCGAACCATTCCGATCACGTTCGCGCACTTATGCTGTGGTTTTTTACCGCGCGAACGTCGTACGAGTATAACACACAAGCGGAGCTTCGAAATAAGCTCGCTCTTATCGTTGCAGACGTCGACTTTTCGGAAATAGAGACGTCGGCGAGTGTACGTTATACACGGCCTATATTTTTCCGCGCTCGCGCGCGCGCGGCGACCTTTGAATTTTCGCAGGATTACACGATAACGATGTACCTCAATCAATACTGGAAGGACGAGAGGCTGGCTTTCTCGCACGAAAAGGAGATTCTCACCCTCAGCGGCGACTTTGCCGAGAAAATCTGGGTACCGGACACCTTCTTCGCCAACGACAAACACAGGTGACTTGTCATCGAATTTTCATAAAATTCACTTCCAACACTCTACGCCTAAAAGCCATAACGCGCACTCCAAAAAATTTCCTTCAAAACCGCATCAGCGCCATTAGTTACGCGAATTCAATCGGAAGATCGAAGAGTCAGCCGCTACGTTAACGATCGATGCCTCGCGCGTATATATAGCCAAAAGATCGCCTTGCCCTCGAACAGCCACCGCGAGAAATCAATTCTCCCTTTTCGCGAGCTCGCGGAATGTGGGTTAAGCGGGACTCGTGTAAAACAGTTGCCGAGATAGAGAGAGAGAGAGAGCAAGGGTTCTCGGCACCCTGACCCCGTTTCGCGGCCTCGCTGCACACCTCTCACTCCCGTCAATGGAGGAAGGGCTGTGCGCGGGGCGCTTGTTCTCTCGCAGCTGTCGTCGTCGTTGTTGCTGAATTTTCACGTCCGCGGCTTCATTAACGAGCGCGGCTGATCGTCTTATATCTTAATATCCGAAGGAGGCGGTATAATATAGCTCACAGGGAAGAGTGTGCCGCTGCGCTTGTCCTTTTTTTTTTTTTTTTTTACGTTTGATTCGTTAAAACTATAACTCCCGTTACGTAGCTCTTCACGCTATATCGAAAAGCTCTAGACTAGAAAGTTGCAAAAAAAAAAAGTAGTTCGAACGAGTAACCCCGGGCGCTCGAGCGTTATATTTTAACGCTCTTTTCTCAAGAAAGCACGCGGGCTGTATAATTTTATTTCGTCGAGTGCAGTTCTCCGGATGACACGCAGGCGAAAACTTTGAAATTAAACTATTTTTCAAGTTCGCTCTTGACTCGTTTTTTTTTTTTTTTTTTTTCCCGGAAAGCACGCGAGTTTTAAGTCGACGAATGAAAATAAATAATAATCATCCTTCGATCCCCATAAGACTTTGTCCTGCGCACCCGTATAATCCAACGCTATAGAGAAAGCTTGTAAGACGCACGTTTTGCAGCTTCCTGCACGACGTGACGGAGCGCAACAAGCTCGTACGACTGGCGGGCGACGGCTCGGTCACCTACGGCATGAGGTTCACCACGACGCTGGCCTGCATGATGGACCTGCACTACTACCCACTCGACTCGCAGAACTGCACCGTCGAAATCGAGAGCTGTACGTTCGTATATACACACACACACACACACATATATATATATACATCGCGTCTCTCCACGTGTAGAGCCATTTATCTTGTTTTACCCGATGGGTTGCTGTTCCGAGCTTATATACGACGGCGCGCTGCATGACTCTCCGGTATTTCCAAGGAAATTGCTTCCGAGACACGTGCGCCTTAATACTCACTATAGCTCTGAGATACGCTGGCCGTTTTCATATAGCGACTAATTGACTTTGTCTCGCGGGGTTATTTCATGATTCGCGTATATATTTACGCCGAAAAGAGGACCGCGCGTATATAAGCGCGTCGCGACGATTGATTCGACGAGGAACGACCGCAGAACCGCATTATCTGTTCGCCGTTTTATTATTATGCGGGTAGCCTATATATATATATATATATCATACGGATAGTTCGGCCGATCGGATTACCGCAGCGAAGGTCCCTCGTAATTTCGCTGATGATGTACCTACGCTTATAACGGACGATTATAAGGTGAAAAAAATGTTCGCTCGGCCGAGATAGAGAATCGAATACGCGTGTGATTATATATATACCTCCTCGAAAAAAGAGCCAACGGCTCGGAAAAAGAGCGCCGAGCGCAAATAATCCGCGGCAAGAGTTTACCGCGGTGAAAGCTCCTTACTTCGCGATTCGTCGTAAATTTGGCGGAACGAACGACTCTATCTCTCTCTCTCTCTCTCTCTCGGACCATTTTATCTCCCGAGTGTGTATATGTGTGGGTGTGTGTGCGAGCAGACGGCTACACGGTACTGGACGTGGTGATGTCGTGGAAGGAGACGCCGGTACGGGGCGTCGACGAGGCGAAGCTGCCCCAATTCACGATAATCGGCTACGAGACGAACGACCGCAAGGAAAAGTTGGCGACTGGCATCTACCAGAGGCTGTCGCTCAGTTTCAAGCTACAGCGCAACATCGGCTACTTCGTCTTCCAGACCTATCTGCCGAGCATCCTCATCGTCATGCTCAGCTGGGTCAGCTTCTGGATCAATCACGAGGCGACCAGCGCACGCGTCGCTCTCGGTGAGCTTATATGCAGCTTTTATTTTGTTTGGATTGCAGAGAGAGGTATCTGGTATACGAACGAGGCGAGATATTGAATTCCATCTCTGTCTCACCGAGGGGATATGGGATTTTTCATCCGAGGGAGAGTCGACAAATGTATAAATTATTAGACTCACTTTGGAAACCTGCGGACTTCCAAAATCTTCCAAGTTTTGAAAAATTAATTCCTATAATCCATCCACTTTATCCCGACGAACTTCTTAAACGCGATTCGTGCAGTTTGCAAATTGACCCAGATACACTTGGAGCTTAACCTTTCAAAACGAGCTAATTCATGTAATAGAACTTTGCAAGCACTTACGCGTTTCGAGATGCTGTATATATATATATTCACGCTCGGCGTAACGCGCATCGATTTTTCTCGCGTCGGAGGACAATGAGCCTGAATATTCGCAGCTCGGACCAAAAGGGAATCCAATGAGCGAAAGGACAATAGCGTTACAACGCCGAGCGTGTAGTGCATTTTTTTTTTTTTTTTTTTCAACATCGCTCTCTCACTGTGTACATACAGGCATAACGACCGTGCTGACAATGACGACGATATCGACGGGGGTGAGGAGTTCTTTGCCGCGGATCAGCTACGTGAAAGCCATCGACATCTACTTGGTCATGTGCTTCGTCTTTGTGTTCGCGGCGCTGCTCGAGTACGCGGCCGTTAATTACACGTACTGGGGCGCCAGGGCCAAAAAGAAGAGCAAGAAGAAGGAGACCGAGGAGAAAAAAACCATCTGCTCTTCAAAGACTGGTTAGTGAGAGAGAGAGAGAGAGAGAGAGAGAGAGTGAGAGAGAGCCATCGCATACAGCTTCTATCGGTTGTAGAATAGATAATTCGAACGTTAATAAAAGCCAGATTATTAGCAAACCCAGCAAAGTATAATATAGCTATATGATAATAATAATAATAATAATAATAATGATAACGATCTCGCAGGAAGCAAAGCGAGCTCCCCATTTCCTGGCTCGACCGACGCCGACATAATCGAGCTGCAGGATCTGCGACTATCGCCGCTGCCCAGCATCAGAAATCGATCGGGTCTGGCGTCGGGTGCAGCGACGCCCGGCGGACCATCGTCCTCGGGAGCGAGGCTCGATCAGCTTCACGACCCCGGAAAGTTCCCCCCTAGCTTCAGGATCTCAAGACCGCCGGGATACAGCACCCACGCCAAGAGTCCTGGGCTGCGTTATCGGGGCACTCGGCATCAGAGGCCGAAGGTATAACGCTGGCTTTTGTATCGTATAATAGTATACAACGATTATGAGCTTTCAACTATACAACTTGCAACGTAATAATTAACATCCGAACTCCCGCAGGTCCTGCACGCGATAAAACGAGGAGCCTCGGTGCTGAAGGCCTCGATGCCCAAGATCAAGGACGTGAACCTCATCGACAAGTACTCGCGCATCATATTCCCCGTGAGCTTTATGCTCTTCAACGCCGGCTACTGGATCTTTTACGTGCTGTGAGCCGAAAAAGAGAGGAAGCTTACGTTGTACTCGTCGCATATACTGATACGCCGTGGGGTCGCCTATACTTATCTCGAGTTTCGAAACGCGAGCATATGTAACCTCGGCTATTGTGTACGAATAAAAATGAAAAATAATAAATCCACGTCGCGGGGAGGGAGAAACGAACTCTGCGATAAGGCGATGAGCTCGTCTAATGGAGCGAGTGAGTTTCGTGCTATGCTTATCGTGTGCTGCTTTACACTACTGGTGCGATGACGATTGGAAAAGAGATACGAATCCTTGGAGATTTTTCCTCGAAGCTTCGAGATGCGTACTTATATATATATGAATATCGGAACCATAAATTTCAGTTGTTGAAGGCTGTGCCGGAAGGCCGAGGCGAGTATGTCCCTTTTTGCTTTGTCGGGGTGACCGAGTTCAAGTGCACGCGATGTATACAAATAGTACAAATAACTCGAGTTTTGCTTTTTAGGTACGATGCACTCGAAGCTCGAAGAAAAATTATCGAGGTGAAGAAAGAAGCTTATGTTATGAAACGATATGGGAACACGTCGTATAGTTGTATATCAGGGGCCAGTTCTATGCGTTACGAGAGTTGTCCAAGTCTGTATAAAAGAAGCGGATATAAGGCCCTTCGCTTATGTATTTAATAAAAAAAGAGAAAAAATTAAAGCAAATAATGTTTAAAAAAAAAAAAAACAGTGAAGCCCGACGACGACGCAAGTGTGCGCATGTTATATGTCGAAAGTACTCGATTATTATTATAATTGATTTGATAATAGAGCAGGTCGCGATGACTCGCCGTATACCGTTTGACAGCTGAATTTTTCGCCTTCGAGCTAAACTTGAACGCGAATCGCCTTGACGATAAGCTATGCATAAAAGACGCAATGTTTTTCAAGTTGCTTTGCGAATGTAAAAAAGAAATGGCGAGCAGTGGGAAAGGCACTATTGGTATTTCCAAAGTAGCGTGTATACAAGCAAGGGGGCTCGAGCTTATAAAGATAAGCTATCGGTACACGCTGATTTCATTTATTGAATGATTCGATCGTAATATGTGTGTCAAGAGTGCTGAATAAAATGCAAACCTACATACTCCGATAAATGAAGAGTCGCAATAACTCGATTCAGCAAGTGTCGATGTGTGTAATAATAGCGCGATGGTTTTCTTTTTCTTACGATAGCGTTATATATATACTTATATTGAAACTCGGACGAGATTTATGGAGAAGCTTTTTATTGCTATCAAGCATTTGTTTTTGAATCTGACTTAATCAAAAAGTACTGCACTTTCGAAATCGAAAGTTCAGCTGTCAACGAGTATTTTGTATCCAGCCCTGATTAAAAAGCTGCCATAAGAAACGATTATAGCGTCGTTCGCGAATATTGATGTGTCGTTAAAAAAAAAGTACAGGAAAGACAAAAATACTCAGATTTTAAGAAACCGTAGAATCGATGAACGAATATTTAATGAAAACAAAAAACGACTCGTTTCAGAATTGTACGTCTAGAGAACAGTATATAAAAGCTTTGACGCATATGAGCATTGCATTGCTTCATTTGGATGTCGATACGTAATGAAAACAGTTTTATTTATATGTGCCAAATCACACTGACGAATCCCTAGCTAACCAAATTGCAAGTATATAGCGGTATCTATATATAGTTATGGTAAATATAGTAGCAGAAAATTTTGTAAGAGTAACCGGAAAACTCACTTGTATGTCAATAATTAGTGAGAAACATAGGATTTTGTTTATATGCTTGTGGAAGAATAACGACAGCTTTTCATTAGAAATAGGTATACGTGATTTGTCATATGAAATGTTCAAGTACAGTAAGTATAAAGCATTGTGTTGATTACATCGTGTATTCGAAACCTTGCATTTTTAATGATGTCATACATATAGGAAAATAATAATTTCAAGATCGATAAATTTTTATAAGAAAATTCTGAAGTTTATTGTAGGGTTTACATTTTTACAAAGATTATACAACTTTTGATGGAGATTATACTGCAAATTATTTACTAATAACGTTTGTGTTGAAAGGTGTTAAGTACGATGCCAAATGTTTGTTAGTAGGGCTGAAATTTCAAATCTATACATGAAAGTCTTTTTTACTTACAAAGGGCATACGTGTTTTAAAACCTATACCTACATATATTAGTTAATCACACCTCGGAGGTTGACGTTGAATATTTCAAATCAAAACAGCAATTGAACCGAACGATTAAACAATCTGACGCGGAATATATCATTTTACTCCACTAAATTTTTTCTTAAAAACACGTACGTCAATTTAGTTGTCACGAGACAAACCAATGCCATCGAATATAGGAACAAAAACAATACCTATACTTATCGATGAAATGCGAAATGCGCAGGACTCAAAGTTCTGAAGCGAGACGTCTATGTATAACAAAATAGCTTTAACCCATCGTAGTTATACGATTAGGTTAGCACATAAGGATCTATCGTACGTTGCGAATGCTTACACTCGAGTATAAAGCGCAGTATAATAGAAAGAAAGAGAATAAATAAGTGAAAAAAGGCGAACGACAATATGTTCCTAATCGAGCCTAAACTGTTGGCCGTGAACCGCGAACGCAAGACCGGAAAATTTAAGCGAAAATGCGGTACTGCACATTCACACGCACACACACACACACACAATATACATAGTCGCGCACCAGGAGAGCTACATTACTATATCGTCATTTTTGGTCTTTCTTCTGTTCTTCCCCCGTTATGCTCCTTACGCCCGTGTAAAATCGTTTTCCTTCTCTCTCAAGCCTCGCCGCGAGAGATAATAATGATGACTTTATCTACATATATGGATAGGCGCACATGTACTTGGCTCGTCCGAACGATCAATAAGCGCTCGGAGCTGTTGACTGCGCTTCTTCTTACGTTTTCAAGCGTCTATTAAACTTGTCGCGCACTATTTACGATATGCAGTTAACGCGGTATGTGTGTGTTCAAAGCCATACAGTGTATTCGCGATCGTTTCTGGCTTTTGCGTATTATTCTGCTACGGATTTTACCCGATGTCTCGTGTGTTTACTCGGAGAATTTTAGAGGAATCTGATGCTGCAATTCTACAAAAGCTTGCGTTATGTATATTCGTATTTTTTATTTACAAGAATAATGTTGAAGAACTTTGTGCACTTTTATTTTGCGGCGAACTGCGAAACTCTTTGTCCGCAAAGTGTGAATCATGAGATAAATGCTTCTAAGCGCTCTTTGTTGCAGTGTAATCGTGTAAATTATCGTTTTCGCATAGTAAGATAAACAAAATTAGCTCGATGTATATAGTTGGTTTTGGGTCTGTTTTAAAACCTGCTATATAAGGCTTAAAAATTGTCACAAAAACAAATGATTTGAATATTCGCGTCAGCTGAACGGTTCGAACTGTGACATGCATTTTGCTCTGAGTATTTTTAGTAGAGCAACTAGAGAAAATGAGACTTCGCGTATTCCGATAACCTCGTTAGATATATTGCGATTGAGTTTTCCGTTTTAGGATAGAACTTTCTTTCGACCTATTAACATGCTTCCACCTTGTAAATTCTGTTTCGATTATTGTGCATTTATCAGCGATAATGCGATTTTTTTTTAATTTCTTATCGTTGTTTCTCAAGTGCGAAAGAGAACTTGATCGTCGCAAACATTGTCACAAGTAGATAATACACCGAAACCGTTAGTTTTCAAGGTGTGTTTAATATACAGAAAGGTGTTGTTCGAAATTATAATAAGAAAAGCATATAATATCCTGTTTCGACGAGAAATATAATAGCGATAATAAAAAAAAATATATATATCGACATAAGTGCGAACAATCTAAAAACAAATAAGGCAGCACAAAACAATGAGGAATCTAAAATACGCTTAGAAGAAAATAAGAATCTAATAATCAGCAGAAATAATCGGATGAGCGCTATAATATAGACGAATTTTATCATCGAGAGAAAAAAAACCATATATAATTGATCACTTATCATTGTGTTCGGTAGACCAAAGTGAAAAGAAATCGACGTCCGGTTACGAGAACTTTTAAACGTACATATAGTATATATTTACAAAGGATCTATCGATGTTAAGGGTGTGTATAAAAGATAAAGCGCGAGCGAGTGCATGGATCGATGAATATATCTTAACTAACAACAAAAAATATTATATATGCGATTTTAGAGAAGAGAGTATAAGAGAAATTATACGACCTAACCTCTTGACGCCTAGAGTATAAACAGTGTATTTGTGTTTTAACGTCGAAGTAAACAAGTATCTGCACGTGAATAATTCAAAAATGTATTCACGCGTCGGAATATCCGAAGAGTTATCGTACGAATTAACAAAAAAAATATTATCAACATTAAAAACTTATTTGATTTTATTTTAATTTATATGAAACACCACACACTGCGACTTTGTAAATAGACTTTTAAAGCTCGTATAATTGAAGAAGCGCATTGAGAGGTTAAAAATAAAACGAAGAAATTCTGCAAGAGGAAAAGTTGTCCAAGTGTTATTGCCCTATACTCTTATCATTTTTCTTTTATAGATAATGCAAATAAGTATTAAAAATGATACGCTTCCTTATTTTATCAGTTGATTGTTGTAAAGTATAAGAGCCGAATCGTAGTTAGATATATATTACACCCTGCGAGGCGACTGATAACTATTATGACGTTAATGTGTCGCTTTGATAGTACGAAAATCAAGGACCTTGAAGATAGTCGTGTAGTATTTGTGAAATGTGTCGCATGAAAAAATTCGACTCTATTGCGACAGCGTTATAATCGAGCTGCAATAGTTTGCCTTGTTGGTGCTTCTTATACTGACGCACATTATTCGTTTTAGAAATTAAATAAGATTAGGCTTAATCAAAGCATTGCGCGCGTGCGCTGCCTTTTTAGCGAATTATTTCAATTTAGATAAGTCGTCGCAAACAAAGTCTTCGTTATACTATTCGCGTTATTTTACCGTCAAATCATTGCAATGGGGGGTATAAAGAGATTTTTTGAATTTTTGAACATCATACCCTTTTATACGATGATACTGTAATCACATTGAGAGTTCTGGAAAATCAAACAAACTATTGCGCGCGTAACGGGTGAGGAAAGATCGAGACAGAAGAATGGAAATTTTAGTCCGATTAATATAATGAACTTTTCCGCGACGTAATGTGTATAGGCGTTATTTTTAATGGCTGTATAGTAAAAGCTTCTCGAATATCATAGACATCCAAGATTTAAAAAAAGGATATATTCGTGCAATGATCTTTGCGACAAACGTTTTGCGTTTGAAATCTCAGTCGCCGCGTCTTCTCACGAGTATAAGCGCTTAAGCACAATGCAAAATTGATCCAAAAATTGATTGATTTTTAATTCAATCGCGAGAAAGAATGGCAATCTTCAGATTCAACGCATAACGCAGTGAACCAATTACTTAATCAAACAACGATAACAATAATCGGAATTACGTAAGGTCATCATTAATAGAACTCGAAATTTCGAAATCAATCAAATTTCATTGAACTATTTTCGGGATAAAAAGCCATGTGCACAGATAAACGCTTAACAATATTGAACGAAAACGTAAACAAAGGCTCGCGCATACACTTCGATTTATGATTACGCGTTTGACTCATTCTTGGTCACTTGCATTGCAGATAAACAAAAACAAGCACTCCTAAAAGATTATTGCTGACTGTAGCGAGCTTGATCTGTCAATATTTTGCATGGTTATGCGCGAAAATCCTCATGATGTAAGCTCGTCGAGTATAGTGCAAGATACGCGCGCGCGCGCAATCATTGGTTTACAAACACGACGACTCTTCGCTCAAAACCTCGATTAAATTCAAGTTTAATTCAAGAACAATACCGACGACCTGCAGGATGGCAAGTGTCGTCAAAAGCTGCACAATGTGGTAAACGACGACCCCCGCCATCTACAAACACGCTTAATCTCTATTCGATTTATATTATCTTAAAACCAAAACTCGCCCGCGCCGAGCATCGCAGTGTTCAAACATCGCTGGCCTATATTCAACAAGTTACAATGGCACTGATAAGTAGCTGGTATTTGAAGAAGACCTGCAGCTCCTCCGGGGCTAAAGAAAACAGTCTCACGCGACTTTTCCAAAGCATAATACTCGTGCCTACTTCGTCTCTATTCTATATAACACCGGCGGTATTTAGTAGGTACACACACACACACACACACACACGCGCGCGCAGAGAGACGGCAATTATCGGGAGCGGACGTTATCTGAAGAGGACGATTAGCTCGATGACTGATGCCTCCGCGTATTGTTTCCTCTCTCTCTCTCTCTCTCTCTCTCTCTCTCTCTCTCTCTCTTTTCTCTGTGTAAACGATAAAACTGCTTCGACGCACGCTGCTCTGTGCTTGTGGAGGGGAACAAAAAGACACACGCGAGAGCGGGGCAATGCAACTCTTCTCCCCTTCATCCGTGACAGCTGCTGCAATGTGCGCTGTGATATTGTATAGTATACGTACACGCACGTATATAGGTGTTGGTTCTGTTTACGCGCAAGAACGAGCATCTGATCAATGCCAGTGTTATACTTATAGATATATTCTAAAGATCGTTATACTTTCCGAACGTTGTCTTTGTCTCAGAGATTAACTAACGAGATATATTAGCTGTAGATTATTATGTAGCGAGTTTGAACTTTTTTTTTTCGGTTCTAAAAACGATGCTTTTCTATCTCGGCATCGCGGACGAGGACAATTCTCGATGATTCACTATCCAATACAAGCTCGCCTACGCGGGAGATCCTAACGACTCTTAAATTTCCACTCGCAGTGCATAAACACGGGGAAAAGCCAAAGTCATTATATTATAGCTTTTTTTTCCTTTCTTTATATTTTTCGCGTCGTCTTCTAGCGTCGTATGTCGAGCGAGGTATTGACGCGGAAAAACATACGACAATAACATTGCACCGATGCGCACTTCTCGTATTAGAAAATTTTGATAAAGCCGTCAGATCGATCGATGGATTTATGCTAAGCGAGGGTAGATCTTCCGGTATAAACAAAGAATCGGTCAGTTATATGCGTCAAGCAAAAGTTGAACGTTTCGATAAAATCGATGCGGCGCAGGAAGCCGATGATAAACGAAGATATTCGAACGATATATCGATGTTTCATTCTTCTGGATTTCCGTAGAAGCATTTGTTAACCCCCGAGAGATCCCAGATAAATGATGCATCGTCGGTGCGTCATAATCCGTCGAATTTTATTTCGCCGCGAATTTTTCAGCCTATTTCTCGAGCCGTCACGAATATATCCGCTTATATTTATATCCGCCTCACGCGCTTAATTCACTATCTTACGCAACACATTTCGATGCTTTGTGGAAATGACTGATCGCGCGAATTCGTTATCCCAATCTACCGTAATCAATAAAATAACGTTTTACAACGAAAAAAAAAAGAAAAAAAAAGGATTAACGCGAAACGGTTGACGAGTGAATCGCACTTTGGACGATTAAAGAATTTCGTCGTACCGCGATAAATTTTGATTGAGATTATTAGCGCGTTGCCGCGGCGATGGAAAGGGAAATGTGTGAACGTGTTACGTGGATGATCAGGAAATGTCAACGGACAAGACGAATCTTTGGCCGATCGGGTTATTACGTGCGTTGAGAGTAAAAGTGCAGAGCTATAACGCGCGAGCTCGAAACGCCTCGTTAAGGCGTGACGTAAGCTTTTTTTTAGCACCCTCGTGATCGCACACAAAGAAGTAATCAGAATGTGACTTGCAGTGACTTCATCTTCCACGATACGCGTTTTACGTAAGCGAGGATTTATTTTTGCACTTGAAGCAATAATTATACTAAATAAACGCTAGCAATGCATAAAGTTCACTTATCGTCGTCAACTGTACAACAGAAGATTTTTCTTTTTGTCGTCAATCATAGAGAAAACGACATTTGGCTCAAAATTACAGCTTCGTTCCAAATGAAAAAAAAAATCTCGATTCATCGCTAACAGTATTTTACTCGAAGCCTCGCGCGTATATCGTTTATTCGAAGATAATTAGCGGAAGTTTTAGCGAGTTATCGCCGAACGAACATAAAATCCTCGACACACGTGGTTAAAAGCCCCTGCGATAATGCACTAAATGCAAAAAACAAAGCTTAACCAATGTCATCTTCAATTACGCTCCGGCAGACGGATGTGATAAAAAGCAATATACCGATGATCGCGTTATCGCTCGCTGCAGCTGTTATGTAAAACCGAAATTTTCGCGCGCGCCTATCGCCATTATGATATATGACGCGTAATGTTTATATGTGGGACTGAGGAAGGCTTTTGTGATGAACAAATTAATACATATATAGATATAGATTGAATGCTGATTTATTGTTGAAAAATCAAAAGTTATATGGTTACAATTTTAACGTCGATCTATTATCTCTCCTTCTAACTCAGATTGACAAGCCAGTAGACAACAATGATTAGTGCCATGAAGAATTCGGCAATGAGGAATAGAATATCGTTCACCGTGATTAATTTTTCAGCATCTGCTTCTCGTGCCATTATCGCCTGCTCGACGCCGAGTTGACGATCTCGTTCGGTCCTGGCATCCTCGTGCGCGACCAGAACGTCCTCGAGCTCGGAGAAGGTTTTGCAGGTATGAAGCCCTAGCTCGTAGAAAGCGTCGTCGGGAATTCTGTACACTACGTACTTAACGATCATCTGCTCGGCGAAATCGGCCTTTATCGCCATACGTCGTATGCGATGCATGTACTGCACCAACGTCTCGCCCGTCTTCGGACAGCTGCTTCGAATGTTTTCGTAGATCGCGAATCTATCCATCTCAGGGTTGAACTTAATGTCCAGCTCTCTCTTCAGCTCTCTCCAAGACCGTACATTTTTGTTAGTCCGTAGCCAGTCGTTGGCGGCTCCGGTGAGCGAACGCTTGGCTACGCAAAAGGTCTGAAAATCGTTCCATCCACCGGCGTTCGCCACCTCGTCAACTCTTATTATCCAGGACGTTACGGACTGCAGTCTCGGGTTACCGGAGAACTTGGCGATCGATTCGGTCTCGTCTCTGTAATACACTTTCGGTAATGTAATCTTCACCGGCTTCGTCCAGACCGACTCGTTCCCGGTAGGTTCAGCCGGTTCGGTCGTTGACGATTCTCGATAGCGAGTGTAAAGATCGCTGCACGTCGGTACTCGAGACATGATGCTTGTGCTCTGCTTGGAAATTATGGTACTACCTGCGCAGATGCTTCTCTTCGACGTTCTGGTTACGGTCTCGTTTTTTTTTTTTTTTTTCCGAATTGGCGCTGTTGCGCTCTTATAGGTGCAGGCTCAAATTCACTTTTTTTCGATATCTTCACTTGCCTTGATTCACGCGACGGCGTACCTTCTTGTTTTCTTCGTGCCTCGTTCTCGTTTAAAATCGAGAGAAAATTAACAGAAAACACTTGAGAAGCTTGGTGCGACTAGAAGAGGATTCGTACTCGTCGAAGGTCGTTCTAGAACTGATATTCCGTCTTGGCATCGCCTCGGTCCTTTGCACGGATTAGTCCCTTCGAGGGGTGGTGGGTGGGTCTACAAGTGCAATTTGGCAGCGTCGCATCGGTACACAGGTAGCCGGCCGACCGGTATTTTTCGGTAGACGAGAGCTACCTGAGTAGAGGTAATCGCATGTACACCCGCAGTCAAAAATCTACTTTCCTATACACGTGCCCGCATGATGATTCTTAGCTCTCGCTTTGCTCAGGAGAGGAACAACACTTTCTTACACACATAAATAACAATGCTGTTCTAAGATTGTACGTACGCCCGTAGAAAAAATATAGTGCACCATTCGCAGCCAAAGTGAGATAAGCCATGTGGTGCGATGGATCAGCAGATTCCGATTAAACAAAAAAAGAAAAAAAAAAGCTCTCGGATGTTGGAGGGCAGAGAAAAATAAACAATGACGTTAGTGTCGTGCGACGAGCGTTTCCTCTGGCGGGGCGATGACGTTATTGCCGCTGCTCGCTTGAATATTCCTATATGGTCTGTGTCGCTGTGTGCGTGAATTTACGAGACGACAGAGCAACATCGTGCGCAAGTGAGAGGTGGCGAGACCGGTAGTCTCTCTCTCTCTCTCTCTCTCTCTCTCTCTCTCTCTCTTGCGAAAAAAACTCACGAGTCGATGCGATGTGTTTGCTTTGGGCTATAGATTTTAAGAATTTTAGGCGGAGATGAAAAATTTACATTGATTTAGAGTTATTATTAATTTTTTACACGGGTCGTAAAGCAAGTTTGAAAAAAGTTTCGTAATAACAATGTTTTTTTTTTTTGTTTTGATTCATCGGAAATTTCGATGCATCGATGAGTACGCATAATTCCTCTGGCGAATTAGAATTTGTAATTTGTTTATGACGCAGAGTAGTCGAGGAGCGAGAGTGTACAGGTCATTCGCACGCAGCTATACACATGCGGTATACTTAATAGTAATACCGTTAATGGTAAAGATTAGTTTTTAATTCCGAGGTATACACGTGAGCTCTCGATCACGAGATACGAGAATTCACATTAACTTCGCATCAACGTCGGAACTTTCTTACGATCGTGTATTCAGACTGGGTAACGCATGTTTTAGAGAAGTATAGAAAAAGAAGCGAAGTAAATAGCGCGTACATAGGAAACGCACACATGACTTGGTATAGAGTGTTGACTTTGAGCTGTTATCGCCTTGACGTCTTTCGAGGTTATAAATATATAGTGAGATAGAATACTGTAGGTATACAGTATGGAATTTCCAATCATTTTTAACTTTTTACACTGATTATGCATTTTATTTTATGGCTTTAAATTTGAATTTAAATAAGAGACTTGGTTATTCCCGCTGCTTTTTTAGGCACAGAGGAAGAGGAAGGTCTATATAATGCGCTTCATCAATATACAATTTATACAAGTAGGACTTCTGGTTTGTTCAGCGTGTGTCCGTGTTGAAAGCGCACTTAAAAGCGATGACAATTTGTTTATTTTAGCGAACCTGTCTGAGCCAAGTTCCGTAATAATGGATTATTTTATCGCGAATTATTTTTGTATCGTTATACTTTCTGTTGACTAATACAATGCTGCCTTGTATCATTTATTTTTATCAATTTCCGTGATTCCAAGTGCAAAAAGTATTGGATAACGCGCCAGTTCGTCTGGATGATCGACTATATCTTTTATTATTTTTATCTCCAGGATTGTAAGGTCAAATTTACGAAAATTAGCCGTTTACAAAAAACTAAGAAACTCAACGCGATTAAACCTTTAAACCCATCCTTTCCCAACGTCTATTTCGGGCAAGCTACACTTGCTCGAAAAACTCGCGAGTTTTCTTTTTCTCTTTCTATTTCGATCTCGGCCTAGCATTTTTCTCCATTTCCTCTTAGAATAGAAAACCCGATTTAAATTTGTTCGCAGTATAAGTCGAAGTCGTCGCTCCCTATATTATCATACCGACCACACACTAACACATCGCTTATATTGCGAATAATGTATTACGTCAAGGCATTTCAACCTAAGCTCATTAATCTATGCACACTGACGTAACGATTACTTGTATATGTATTGCTTTCGACACACTGTAACTTCGCAATACTTGTACAATATGTATAGATATTGTAGTCAATGTAAATGCATCACGTTTCATCGTGGAATGAAACGAAAAATATGAGGAGCCAAGATAAAAAAAAAAAAAAAAAGAACAAAATCAAAAATACATACGTGAAAGCCTAGAATAAGAGAATCTGTGCATCGGACTAAAGCCGAGAGTGCATTCGAGAGGCCCATTATATTTCCAAGCAATTATGACTCAGCGTTGCTTTTCAGCCTTGCTTGCCCCCTCTTCGCGCTGCCGCAGAGACTTCTTCTTGCATTCGGGTTTTTCAGGAATCCAAGTCTCTCCTTCTGCGAGGGCTAAATTACCTCCTCGCCTAACCTAGAAAAGCAAAAATACAAAAATCATACAACTAATAACCAGTTCGCGCAGCGGGTCCAGTGATTTCTAATCGCTCGAAACCAAGTATTACACACAAGCGATATAGCGTGAAAATTCCTCAGAAATACCGAAAGCATCGTTGCTCGCGCATCATGCCACCCATAGATTTATCTCTCTCTCTCTCTCTCTCCCCCCTCTGCGGAAAAGATTCTAGAACGTTTCTCCGGTTGGCCTTTGTCTATAGCCGGCGGCTAGTAGGTGTGTCGTGCCTCCAAATATTCGGCTCTAACGCGCTCGACGACGGATATAGCCGGCGCGCGGTCAATATAGAGTGAGACGGAAAATGCACGAGCGAACGCGAAGCAACCTTACGGGATAAAGGTTGGGGGCTCGTCTCTACGGCGCACAAATAAACTGCCGCTTTTCTATCCCCACTACTCGTCGCAGCTGTTCTCTCTACAGTCTACTCCGTCTTCCTCGCCGCTCGCGTGACTACGTATATACACACACACACACACCGATACGCGCATAGTTACATACTTATATATATATATATATATTACGCTTGCCTCTACACGTGTGTATACTCGCTTGCGTCACTCGGGTCCGCGATCCCACTTTAAACTCGCTCCCTCGCACACAGACTCGACAACGTACGAACGAAGAGATGTACGATTACCCACACACACATATATATAGCGTATACAGACACAAGAAGCCACTGCGTACAGAACCGCGGCCTGAGGGGGGAGAGAGAGAGAGAGAGAGGAGAAGGCGCGTCCCTCACCACACTCGCTCGCTCGAGGTTTTATAGATGCCAATACTAGCTCGCTAGCGTGCGCCCGCGGTTCAGTGTTGTCATAGCGTGCTCGCGAGACGGTCGCGCGCGTTGCTTGCTCTGTCAGTGTCCGAATTTTTTTCTCTTTATTTCGTTTCGATTTTACGACAGCCTCTGAAAGAAAAAAGCGCGCGCACTTTCACACGCAAACGGCAAAGTTACCTGTTGCAGATCTCTCCTTGTACAGCAGGAAGAAGAAAAAACAAAGCGGCTGCCCACTGTGTGGCATGGATAGCTGTGGAGCAGCAGCCCATTATAGTTCGCTTTCGACGTAAACCCGACGGCCTGTGGCTCAACTTCAGGGTTATACGTATTCGCACTTGCAGTGCAGCAACTATATATACTTGTCAAATCGCGCGCGCGCGCACCCGCATTCTGTATATATATATATACCTATACGAGTAAAATTCAGTGTGGCTAACGAGTTCTCGCAGCCCCCCCCCCCCCCCCGCGTGTGAATCGTCGGTGCGAGTAGTAGATCGCTCCGCAGGTACACATAGATCCGAAGCGGGAGAAAAGTGAAATAAAAACTGTATCCAAACGGCAGCGAAACGGCGGGGACGTACATAGTGCCGCCGTTGCGGCTTCTCAGCAATATCTTCGTCCGATATTCGCCGATCGAAAACGTAGCTGTTGCCGCAGCCGCTTTCCTCTCTTCGTCTTCGAAGAGCAGCACTGACAGCGAAGATACTGTACTCCTTCAGGCCGAACAGCGTATGATGGGCCATAACATTCACGATGAAGTCCCCATGACAACGGTAGGTCTTACTCTTTGCTCTCTCGAATTCTCGGAATCCAGAAAGTGTTTTCATCCTATATATATATATATGATGATTCATGCTATTATGCGCGCGGGGTATAGGCTCGCGATGCGCACATGCGTAATGTGTTGTTGATTTGATAATAAGCAGTTCTCTATACTGCGCTTTTAGGAGCAAGTGACACGCTTCTCTCTTCCTCTCTTTGTCTTTGTGGAGAGTCCATACTTGTATACTCGTTTTGAGGGAACGCGAGAAATCGTTGACAAACACGATCGATACAGATGCTTTGATGCTCCGGTTTCGGGCGTGTATATACACATGTATATATATATATATATATACAAGGACCGCGGCACATAACCTTTCGTTCGGCGAGACGATTAAAAAGGAGTTTTTGATGATTTTCCGAATTTTTGGCCCGTGACAGTCGTCATTTCGAGTTGAGTCATTAGTATTTTATTAATTACGCTTGGTTTGGATTGTTGAAGACTGATTTTCATGATTATTCGAGCGGCTTTAGTGGGTGTTGTCATATACGCGCTTCACGCACTTTGGAACGTTCCAGATTGTTATTATGACGAATTTTTTGCAATAAATGAATTGCAGTTTTTTTGTTGATTTATTATTTAATAAATTATTTTTCAATAATATTTCAATGATTTAGTAACTTGTGCAGCATTAATTTCTAATTGATATATTATAAACTTAAAAATAATTGAACTATTTGACATCGCTATTAAATAAATCTTTTGAACGCTATTAATTTTAAAAGTTTTCAGTTCAATTGTAAACAGTTTCTACAGGATGACTAATGCTATTTTGGTTGTTATTTGTAATCAATAAAGAAGATTAATTAAGACACAACAAATGACACTTTGGTATTTGCTTTCAGCCTGAACTGATAACAAAACACGGATACATTGGCGAGACTCATCACGTTTGGACAGAAGATGGCTATAGACTGGAGTTACATCGCGTCTTAAGAAAAGCTGAGGGGAAAAATTCAACCAAAATTTCTACAGAAAGTAGTCGTGAAAAACTAACAGAATTACTCAAATCAGTAGTAGACTCACAAGATGATTCACAAGCTTCGATATTATCAGAAGCACTAAATTTACAAGTTACCCAAGACTCTAATCCCCAAGTTAAACCACCTATATTAATTAATCATGGACTGTTATCAAGCTCAGCAGACTGGGTACTACTTGGACCGCAGAAAGCTCTTGGTAAATATTGACGTCTTATTTATTTTTATCTTGAGCATAAAATAATATTTCTTTGTCAATTCAATACAAAGCATGAGAATTTTATCTATTGCTCTACACATATTTGTAAAGAAATATTAATGGTTAATGTCAACTCAAATTTGCAAAACTTTGTTCAAAACATTAAAAATTACTTAATAATATTTTTTAAATTTTTTGCAGCTTATGTATTATGCGACTGCGGATTCGATGTGTGGTTAGCCAACGTTAGGGGAAACACATATTCTCAATGTCACAAAAAGTACACAACTAAAGACAGAGAATTTTGGGACTTCAGGTACAAATATTAATTAATTAATCATAAATATCCAGCTATTAATAAATAAAATTAACCAACGTTTATTTTTTCTTTCAGCTGGCACGAAATTGGTGTTTATGATATACCAGCTATGATAGATTATGTTTTGGAAAAAACTAATCAGCCAAGTTTGCATTATATTGGTTATAGTCAAGGAACTACTACTTTTTATGTGATGTGTAGCGAAAGACCAGAATATAATGATAAAGTTAAAGCAATGGTAACCATGGCTCCAATTGCTTTTCTTTCAAATCAGCGTAGTCCGCTTATAAAATTTATCGTTCGTTTCTACATTCTCATGGAAGTGAGTTGAATTCATTTTTTATTTTTTAAGATTGATTTGGAAAATTCATTCCATATTGACTAATGAAATCTTTTAATTTTAGTGGGGATCAGCTTATTGTAATATACACCAATGGTTTCCTCGGAATAAGTTGCAAGCCAAAGCTCTAGGAACATTAATTCGAAATACCCCAGGCCAATTAACCAAGAGCTTTTATAGTTGTTGGTTCTATCTAGTTGCTGGTTTCGGCAGTAATCAGCTAGATAAATCTATGCTTCCACTGATATTTGGGCATTTTCCAGGAGGCTCTTCTGCCAAACAAATCATTCACTACAGTCAAGTTATCCTCACTGGTGAGTCTTGTGCTTTCGATACTGTTGTTGAATTCTGGCATGTTTAATGACAGGCAAATAAAAATATAAATATTAATTTTTGTGTTTCAGACTCATTCAGGAAATTTGACTATGGTACATCTAAAAATTTAAAGCTTTATGGTAGCACACAACCTCCAAAGTACTGTTTGGAGCGGGTAAAGGTTCCTGTTGCCGTGTTCTACAGTGAAAACGACTTTCTCACGCATCCTGAGGACGTTAAGAGGCTTGTCGAGAATCTCCCGAACGTCGCTTTGAAACACAAAATCGAATACTCTAAATTCAACCACATCGACTACCTCTGGGGCTGCGACGCTAAAACGCTTCTTTATGATCACGTAATCGATTTCATAAAGAAATACAACTAAGTGACAGCTCTTCCATGACGAACCTCACAAATGTATAGTGACGCTTGCGTATAATCTATTTTATTCGAAGGATCATTGTCAATTAAACGAGTATTTAGCAGAGTCGATCGAAGACTCTGAAAGACTAGCGGAATGGTAGTCATTCCGATCGTCATAGGATCGGTCTGATCTTTCGCGCCTAGATTTAACGCGGATCTGTTGAGATTTTAGTCATTACGAGAAAGTAAAAAGGCGATATATTTGAATTTCGACGCGCACATTTCTCTTATTAATTTATTATATCATATTTAAAGAAAGACAATAATTGTTCTGTTTTGTGTATCGATTAATAACGTTAACTGGATACATTTTTACATTTGACGAAACATATCGCAAAGTAAATCACAAATATCAAGAGCGAACTCGTAGATAGTTTCATTTTCTATGTTCTTCTTGTCAATACATCATCGTCAGTATTATAAAAGAATTTTCTAATAGTTAACAATGGCAATCGAGAACGGATGCGAGATCGCAAAAAAGCGCAACGAGATTGGTTTGAATCTCTCGTTACTCGAGTGGCAGGGAAAATCGAGGTCAATCGTTTCCCTGTGTGCGCGTCTTGACTGTGTGCATGTATACAGTAGTTGGTTTGCTAGTGAAGGAGAAAGAGAAAGAAATGTATATGTATGTTGCATCGAAGAAACTGCGAGATTGGCTCATGGGCCTTGGCGAACACGTGAGCGCGCGAAACGTGTTTGCAAAATTTCAAGTATAAACAAAAAAGAGCATGAAATTCATTTTTCGATCTACTTCTACAGAGAAGCATTGAGAATTTACACTTGAGCTGCGGCGACTTACGTTGGAATGTATTGAACGATGAAGATATAATAATAATTTTTATAATCATAATTTTTCCTAAATCAATGTCATAATCAAATAATGTAAGCAACACGAAATATTAGTTTCATCATGATTACCATATTTGTGATAAGCACACAAGTGATTACATAGCATACTGTTGTAAAAGAGAGATCATCTAATTTAATATAAACATCCTTGTAAATACTATATCGAGTATTTATTGGTGTATTGTTAAAGTCTAAAATATAATAAATCATTTTTACATAAATATTATAAAAATAAAAAGTTTATTATTTTCTTCTCACGCGTAGGTATACTTCAATATCGAGCTACTTTTAAACGCGTAGTATGAAATTGCAGCAAATTTCAGATGGCTCGCGCGTGAGCATCCAGAAAAGCACATCAGAAAAATCTTCGATTTCTTCTCGATTCAATCGGACGTTTCACTCTTGGCGCTTTCACTTCACGCGAATTTTTCACGTGAGAGTACGCTACCTTCCAGATACCTGCGGGGAAAACGTCAGTGCGGTCGCCTAAAAATCAACGGCACTTGTTACAAAATCTGATAATTAGCAAAATCGCTTGAGCTTTCTCTTTCTCGGCATTGGAATGCGCCTGATATTTTTATCATCATTATTAGCGGTTGCGTATTATTATTATTTTTTTACTTTTCACTTATTCTGTGTACGTGTAATTGTAATCAATATTCCAAAAGACTTTTTTAAGCAGCGCAAAACTTATATGTACCGATTTTTAATAGGGAAATGTGTAGCAAGAATCTGTCATTTCATCTAAAGGCATTTTTTTATATGGATCATTGTACAAGTATTCGTAGGTGTAAAAAAAATACACCAAAGATTTCCTAAAAGTGCTTATTTTACTGAATAACCGCACAAAGCCCAATAAATCTCAGTAAAAGCATATTAAAAAAGCAGCTGTGAAACGTCAAAAGCGTAAGGTGTTCCAGTTGATACCTATGCCTTATATAGTTTTTCGTTTATGCGTTAAATTTGGTATCACGTTCAAGCTCCGGAGAGCACAATAGAAAAATTAATGTTTTATCATAATTAATAATTTGGGAGAAGAATGATACGAGTTAAAAAAAAAATTGAAATAAAATCTTTTAACAATTGTATTCGTTGATACAATTAGACACAGTCGAGCCGGCGAACCGCGCGTACTATAAAAGTACACTGTTGCCGTGTGTACACCCTGCACATACACACAAGCACACTGCACGTCATATAAGATAACGTCCAGTAAGGCAGTATAAGTATATACCTAGCACTCCGCGCGAGTCTGCGCGTGGAGGAGTTAGGTGTTCGCGTTTTTCGTGAAAAAGCCTAGCCGACGGCGCCACCTTCCGCAAACTACCCAGTCCCCCACACGTACACCTAGTGACTGCGCGCGAGAGAGAGAGAGAGAGAGAGAAAGACTACGTATATATATATTCGCGATAGTATAGTCGCGCGACGATGAGGTGCTAGCTGCACACCCGTCGTCCAGTGATCCCTTCCTTTTTTTTATTACATCGCCTCTAGTAGCAAAGTCGCTCTAACGAGTAATTCGACTAGCGATCGCAGCTCTGTAACTGTTGCCGAGTGTATAAGACTAGTGTCGGTGTGTCGCTTTTTCACGCAGCAGTGCGTCACGGAGCAACGCCGGAGCAGGAGCCATGGAGGACGATCTGCCGACCGAGTACGATGTCATCGTCGTCGGGACAGGTATATTCGTCTCTCTATACCTTGCCGAGAATTATAGCATTACGCTTTCTCGTATCGATTTCCCGTATATACGTACGCGAGATGTCTATACCCATCAGACAGCCTGTCAACGCAACTTCGCGGATGGGGGGGGGGGGGCCTTTAAAAATGTCGCGTTTCCGCCCGTGGAATGCAGCTCTCTCGCGAGAGCGGCCTTGATGTTGCTAAGAGAGAAAAATCACGACCCCGTTGCATCCTAGATTTTTTGAGCCGTCGAGACTTTCTCATCCGGCCGGACATATGTAATCCGTACACAGAGTCAAGAGGGAGTGAGAGAGAGAGAGAGAGAGAGAGAGAGAGGATGGATTATTGGAACGGAGCGGCTCCGCACTTTTCTTTTGCGCCTATCGATTTTTTTAATCGCTCGGCCCGGACACGACTCTCCGCTTACGCCTGCGGGATTTTCGCCGATGCATTTTATGCGGGTGTATGATGATTCCAGGCGTCGAGAGGTGGTGGCCCATACGGTTGTTGTTATGACAAATCGTCGGCGCGCACCGCCCGCGAGTGGGTGGTTCGTGCTGTTGCGGCTCCATTGTTCGCTTTGAAGCAGACTGGCTCTCTGATCACTCCTCGGGAATCTTGCTGAGGGATTTTTTTACTTTTCGGATGATTTGCCTTTTTCCCTCTCTTGCAAAAAATGGGTGTGGGATGGTTCGAGAGTAGAAAAATTTAGACGGTGACCGTTGCATATGGTACAATTTTTTTTCCGATTAGGGCTAGATTTGACCTACAAACTGGACTATGAGAAAAATGAGCAATGTAGATTTGATGAATTTTCTGTATTCTGTTACTTTGTCACTAGCTCATTCGTTACTTTTGATTTTAGGAATGACCGAGTCTATTGTTGCTGCGGCAGCAAGTAGAATCGGCAAGAGAGTTCTACACTTGGACAGGTAAATGTCATTTGACGAATAAGCTGATTGGTTGCATGGAAATAAAATAGAAGAGGCTAATCAAATGACTATTTTGCAGCAATGAGTACTACGGAGGACTCTGGGCAACCTTCAATTTCGATGGGTTGCAAAAATGGATGGAAGACCTTAAGACGAGTAAGAACGACACTAGAGACTTCAAGCCAGACTTGGAGGATGGCGAAAAGTTCTTGAAGGCGAGCAATCAGTATTCGACCGTTGAGAATATCGTTGAAGAGTGGTTTGTTTCCCAGTAAGACATTAATTTTTTTTTTATCTTTAATCCGATGAATTATAGGTTACTTACTGCTCTTCGTTTTCAGTGACGCAGACTTGCCTGCAGTTTCTACAAAAGATACCCAAACCGAAGGCTCAAGCGATACCAGTGCTGAAGGGACTGAAAAAACCGATGAGGATAAAACTGACAAAAAGGAAACGAAACACTGGAGTATAGATCGTATCAAGAAGGAATACAGAAGATTCAACATTGATTTGGCACCAAAAGTAATAATTTCAGTTGATTAATCTTATCTTCACTAATTCTTGTCAGACTAATTACAAGTTTCATATTGTCACAGCTGCTTTATGCTCGAGGTGAACTAGTGGAGCTCTTGATTTCGAGCAACATTGCTCGGTATGCAGAGTTCCGAGCAGTATCTAGAGTTGCAACATGCATGGATGGCAAACTTGTTCAAGTTCCTTGCTCTAGAGCTGACGTTTTTGCCAACAAAACTGTGGGTGTTATTGAGAAGAGAATGCTCATGCAGTTACTCACATCTTGTTTAGAACAAGGAGCTGACAGTCCAGAGTTTGATGGTAAGTATAACTAATTTGTTAAATTTATTTTTTAAAGAATCATATTTTGCATCAAAATTCATTCTGCATTGGTACATTTCTATATAAGGAGTAGTAAGAGTATGTGCTTTGCTTACCTTATTAAAATTGTATTAGTCACATAAGTACTGTT
Organism: Trichomalopsis sarcophagae; assembly: GCA_024372645.1. Lineage (NCBI taxonomy): Eukaryota > Metazoa > Arthropoda > Insecta > Hymenoptera > Pteromalidae > Trichomalopsis > Trichomalopsis sarcophagae. The sequence goes on from QLSS01000011.1 coordinate 1,181,729, forward strand.
ATGATGACAGCATAGGTGGACTTAAATTAATAAACACATATTTTCACAGGATACCGTGATAAGACCTTTGTGGAATATTTGAACACCAAAAATTTAACACCAATTGTTAAACACTATGTGATGCAAGCTATAGCCATGGCTACCGATAAAACGTCTTGTAGAGATGGCGTTAATCGTACAAAGCATTTCCTTAACAGTCTTGGCCGTTACGGAAACACACCTTTCTTGTGGCCTATGTATGGTAGCGGAGAATTACCGCAATGTTTCTGCAGGTGAATTAAAATTTGTTGATGTATACTTATAGATTTATTGCTCTATTTATAACGAAAAAGGTTTTAATAAATCTTCATATCGTTTGCACAGATTATGCGCTGTTTTTGGTGGAGTATATTGCTTGAAACGTCATCTGGATGGCGTCGTGGTTAATGGTGAAAAATGTAAAGCTATTTTGACTGGAAAACAAAGGCTATCTCTTGAACATCTTGTTGTTGGGCAAGGTCACCTGCCTCCAGAAATCGTTGCTTCGACTGGTGAAAACCAAATTTCTCGTGGTATTTTTATTACTGATAGGTAAGATATCAATAGCCATTTCAATTTTTAAAAAATAATATAACGTAAATTCAATGAATTTGCATTTTCAGATCAATCATGCAGGGAGAAAAAGAAAATTTGACACTTTTATACTATCCACCAGAAGAAGCAGGTCAAGAAGCTGTAACGATTATTGAACTAGGACCGCTTACGAACGCTTGCCCACAAGGACTTTGTAAGTTTTTATTGATTTTATTTATAATATTACGATTTTTACTAATGTTTACTCTGAACTGTAATGGTTTTTTATTTTGTATTACTAGTTATGGTTCACATGACATGTAAACGTACGAAAACAGCTCAAGAAGACCTGGCCTATGTTGTCAAGAGATTCTTACGCGCTAAGACTCTGGAAAGTAACGTTTCCCGTACTCCGACGGATTCCCATACACAGACTGTTGCTCCCGATCAGCAGCAAGCTCAAGTATAATAACGTTTATTGTACTTTGTTACATTTTTTCATAAAACTAGAGATTATAGACATTATTTATTTTTAGGAGGGTAGTCGAGGAGATAAAGATGTAACTGCCGAAAACCCGATGCCTCAAGTATTATGGTCCTTGTACCTTAATTTACCAGCCAGTGATATTAAACTTAATGAATCTGCTCCAAGCAATATTCATCTTTGTTCTGGTCCTGATCTAGATTTAGATTTTGATTTTGCTGTCAACCAGGTAAATTACTTGTTGATTACTCACCAATTAATCAACGATAATTTTCCAAAAGGATTAATTTTAATGTGATTCGATGGTTTTCAGGCAAAAGAAATTTTCAAAGCTATGTACCCGAGCGAGGACTTTTTGCCACGAGCTCCCGATCCAGAGGAAATCGTCCTGGAAGGAGAAGAAGCACCAGGACCGAAATTTGAAGGAGACAATACATCGGGTGAAAACGAAAAACAAGACGACGAAAAAGCAGAAAAGGAAGGATAAAATACGCATGAATTGTGTACTTGCTTAATCTCAATGATCGCGATGTCTTAAAGAATTTTAGCTTTGAGAATCATTGAAATAAGTCAATCAATTCCATTTTATTGTGATTTACTTTTGACTACTTTTAATTTTTGCTCAAACTTTGGTTGATTATGAGATTAAGGAATAGCACTGTAAGAAATGTTTATTGCTATATACGATCTAAGAAAGGCCTGCATTTCAGTATCTTCTAACATAGATATTATCAATCACTTAATATTACGCGCATTACAAATGTGAGCCTCGAACGCAGAAACGCAGCGAATTGGAATCACCCTACAGTTCATATCTTTGAATATGTTTTTTTCTTACTTACACTTACAAAAATGGATTCTACACGAATTTGTAGTGCTATCATTGTAACCATGTGCTTTTTCACATTATTTCGCCGAAGAAAATATTTTCAATTGTAAGCTATTTGTCGTAAATCTAAACTAATAATCTCATCTTGTATTCTTCGTCTTATACAAATAGCTTGCTACTATCCTACTACTAAGAACGACAAATGTATATCTTTATCATTACAAAGAGTGATCAGCGACTGTGCTATAAGCATCCTTACAATAAGTCTTTTGGCTAACGACTGTTCGTACATCTTTGTCAAGAATTACTAAAAGACTCCACGCTTTTTGGGTATCTGTATAATTTATACATTAACAATCCCATTGATTTTATTTGTACCCTGTGCACTTTGTCAAGTCTGCACAATATTGTAACAATCAAAAGCACTTTGCTTTTCCCTGATTGGAAAATCTTGTTCGAGATTTCATGAAATAATTATACTGAAAAAGAACAAAGTCTGATAAACTATAACTTGTAAATGCTTAAAAAGTTTGCATTTTCACAAAACATTTAATAATAAAAATTCTATCGAATTGTCTATATTTTCTGATCAGGGCAACGACAACACTTATGATGTTGTGATTGCTGCAAAAAATTTTTAAGGCTGTGAGAAAGTAGACTTTCTTAAATTCATCACTCTTATGTAATAAGATCGATGAACCGAAACGCCACGTTGAACTAATTTTCAGCAAGACACTGATCACTCAACTCTCTACTTTTGATTTAAGAAAATTCCAAAGATATTCAGAGTACACGAATCCTCGTGAGAAATAAAATGCTTCTGTAATTCACGATGAATAATAGCAAAATTCATTTAGTGACTTCAATAAAGCATTTTCCTTTTTCGTTGGTCTGAGACGTACTTTAATTTGCTGTGATTCTTTTTTTTTTTTAATACAAAATACAAATATGCGATTTGCTTGAATGATTTAATGTTTTTTTAATTTCTTCAGCGAATGACATTTTAGTCAGATTTCTATTCACAAATTTATCACCCATTAGAAGAAAAATATATTTTATAGGCGTTATGTGGTATATTTCTGTAAATGTATCAATTTTAACTTATTTATGATTATTATACGTCTGAAGTATTGCATTTTTTTAAATAATAAAGAAACGTGAAGATGACTCAATAATTGTTTTATTTAATACAATTGATCTATTAATAATTAAATATTATTTTGAATTATAAGTTGTTGGCGCCTTTCACTCAATCTTTTTCCTGCGCGGTAAATAAAGCAAACGTATTATGGCGTCTTCCGATTTTCCCGGGAAATCCGATGTCTTCTGCTACGAGGCCAATATTATATTATAAGACTCGTAAGTAACCTATTTCCGCAGCCGGACTACAGGTCCTGTCATTGGCCGGTTTTGATGACAGATGCCAAGAACGTATTAATACTAATCATTTAGAACGAATAATAAAGACACGTTGTATGAACTTTTCACGTTGCATACTAAAAGTCGCATAACTTTATTTTTATCATAAAAAAGAAATTCGTTTGGATATACAAATGAGTATGCGTAGAGTAGAGCCTATTGGCAATTGGAAAAAAAAATCAAAGAAATAATATTTCTTTTTCTATTTCATAAACAAGTCCTAAACAAATCGTTAAATTACCTAACAAGCCAACACCTCACATTTAAATCCCGAAAACGCGTCAAAACCTCAACGACCGCGCGCTGACGCAGTCGTCGACCAATCACCTCCCGCAAAATATCCGAACCTCGCGTTCTATCTCTCTCTAACCTCTCCTTCGAACATAGCATATAGTCTCTCCGTCTGTAAACGAAGCCACGACTGTCATTGGCTCAAATAAGCGCGAGAGCAGCGCCACGTCCGGCCATTGGCTGGATTCAAGTGTAACGTACCGCCAGCTGTTGTACCCAATTTCCATCGTGTTCGAGCGAGACAGAGCTATATACGCACGATTCTAAAGCAATAAGCATCGGGTAAACGCGTGCAGCAGTAAACGGCCGCCGCAGTGCAAGGGTAGGTAGGTAGCAGAGAAGAGCCTCAGGTCGGAGAGTAGCCCGTCGCCGCCGCCGTCCCCCAGGATGTCCCAGCATAAGCAGCAGTGCCAGCAGCTCTGATACGCGCGGAGAGGACTCTCCTTGGGACTGTTTATCCCCCTTTCGTGTGTATTGTACGATACGGAGCGTCTCTTCCTAGACGAAGCGACAGTTGGTCTTGTTGCCGAGGACGAGAGAGAGAGAGAGAGAGGCGTGTTGCACCAACGCAGCTCGAGGTGAAAGGAAGGATCAACTCGGAATAAGGTCAGGATGGCGACGATACGCGTGCACGAGGATCAGGAGAATCGTCGGCTTCCCGGCAAGGAGAACGTCGGACTGGCGCAGCAACAGAACAAGCGGGCCGTTCTCGGGGTGCTTTCCAACAACTTTGTCAGGAGCGCCAAGCCTGTAAGATCTCGTTTTATTTGCAATGTTTACTTTTCTTCTAAACTTGATCTTGCATTATTTTACTCGTCCCGTCGTTGGGATGCACGGCCTTGTAAGTTCTCGCAGCCTTTTTTTCAAAATACGACGGTTGGCCTGTGTGTATGTAGGGGGCTATGCGCGAGAGAGAGAGAGAGAGAGAGTGAGACGGAGCGAGTTTTCGAGGGAAAGACGGTTGGCTGATTTTTCGAATTTGAATTGACGCCTTCGGCGTGGGTTTGTGTTTTGTCCGTTGAGATTCCATGGGTTGATTAGGTAATAGATTTTTTAGGCGATGGTGGCTTTCCGACGATGTTTTTCGGTGGTTCGCCGAAATACGCGGGAGTATATCGCGCACGAGGGTGGCGCTTTTTATATGGTGCTTTGGTGGTAGACATTTTGAATTATCTGGGTGTTCGGTGTTTATATACGACGGGGGCTGTTTCCGTTGGTAAACACACTAAACGTTTATATACGCATATGCGAAGTCATGATTTTATGAACTGCGTTTTATCAGTTTCCTACATAATGAATCTATAATTTAACCTTTGATTAAACGCGTGATGAGAAATTTCATTTAAAATTTGAAAATTATCAGTTGAATATTGCAAACCAAATCTCATAAATAATTGTTTTACAGGATGCTTGCAAAGAAAATGAAAAATTTGGCAAAGCAAAACAGAACAACTATGTTGCTCCTTACATTGAGCCATTCACCATCTATGAAGACAAGAAAGAGGAGCCAACGTTCCAAATCTATGAAGACAAACTGCAGACTGAATCTTCTATTGTTTTGAGAGATGCGCACGAAACTAAAAAAATTGAAGTTAAACAATCAACAGAAGTGAAAGTCACAGTGGAAAGGGAGAAGCCTATCTTGGAAGTCAACCCAACCATACAAAGCACTGTTCAACCATATAGACCTGTTCTTCAAGAAATTGAAGAGTACAAACACGAAAATGTCCTTTCACCTGAGGAGGGTCCTATGTCTTTAGACAAATCGCTTCTTTTAACAGGATCCAACCAGAAAGATTCTCGTTCTAGAAGAGAAATTTGTAAAACTAGCAGATCTAACTTTTATGACATTGACGAGTATCGGGCTGACATTTATCACTACTTCAAAAGTGTCGAAGTATGTAAAGCTCACTTAATAATATTGCTTGCACAAAGATTGATCAATAATGACTTATTAACGAATTTCTTCAATTCATAGGTAATGCACAGACCAAAACCAGGATACATGAAAAAGCAACCAGATATTACGTATTCAATGCGAACAATTCTGGTTGATTGGCTAGTCGAAGTATCTGAGGAATATCGTCTACAAACGGAAACGTTGTACTTGGCTGTATCTTACATAGACCGATTTTTGTCTTACATGAGTGTAGTTAGAGCCAAGCTGCAGCTTGTTGGTACTGCTGCTATGTTCATTGCTGCGTAAGTTCCATTTTATATTAATACATTATCTAGAAGTCGTTTAATCTAACAATGTGAAATTTTGTTTTAATAGAAAATACGAGGAAATTTACCCACCAGAAGTCGGCGAATTTGTGTACATCACGGATGATACTTACACAAAGAAACAAGTCCTGAGGATGGAGCACTTAATTTTAAGAGTACTATCATTCGATCTTACTGTTCCTACTCCACTAGCTTTCTTGATGGAGTACTGCATCAGCAATAATCTTTCGGAAAAAACTCAGTATTTAGCGATGGTTTGTATTCGTTGTAAATAAGTGATTTAAAATAACTTGATTTTGTTTTGTATACAATTAAATTATTTGTATTTTTCAGTATTTGTGTGAGTTGTCACTGTTGGAAGCTGATCCTTACTTGCAATACTTACCAAGTCATTTAGCGGCATCAGCGATTGCGTTGGCTCGGCATACCTTACGAGAAGAGGTTTGGCCACACGAACTCGAGCTGTCTTCAGGGTACAGTTTGCAAGATCTTAAAGAGTGCATCAACCACCTTCAAAGGACATTCAAAAATGCACCAAATCTACCTCAACAGGCAATACAAGAGAAGTACAAATCTAACAAGTATGTACAATTTTATTTCATATCAGAATACTTTATCACACGAACTTAAGTAATCTGGATATCAATTTCATTTAACAATCATAAAGTTTATACTTAATAATTTGTTTCATATTTATTGTTGTAGGTATGGACATGTTGCATTACTCTTACCAAGGAGCAGTGAGCCATTTGAGTGCGAAGACTCAGAGAGCGCCTAGGATAAATATACGTAGTCCGAATTTGAATTGAATAAACACCACTCGTCCGTAATGAAACCGAACGTAACGAACCTCCAATCAAGGAAGCCTTTGTTGGTCGAAGATATACTAGGAGGGGATCTAGGCAAGACTGAAGGACTGTTTCTTTTTTAACAAAAGAAAAGTGCATAATGTTTTAGCACATTGTTAGTCATCCAGGTCGATCGTTTATGCGCGACTTCTTTCATAATGCAACATCGATCTGTATTTTGGGGATGATCTCCATTTATCGCAAATGCGTGTGTAGGTGTCGATGCAAATTTGAATAGTCGTTTGTGGAGCTCCATCATTACATTAACGAATGAAGCTCATGAGAGAAACATTATTTTAAATTTGTTGAAACTTTCATAGTTATAAATTTTTTTTAAAAAACTTTTTAGTCGATGCTCATATACCATATACTCAGTCACTCAAAAATTTTTGTCGTTGGTGATTTTAATCTTTAGACTTGACGATTATAACTGTGAACAAAATGTATTTTTTGTATTTCTATTTGACAGTATAGGAAACTTTTAGAATATATTTAGGAAACTTTTGTGATAAGGATGTTCTGTGGAACTTCGAAAAATTTACTGAAATTGCTTTTGCGCCATGTTAATAAATGTTGAGTAACGAAATTTGTAACTATCTACACAACTGGCATGATTTTATTAAATTTTGCGAAACGTTTTTAAATTCTTTTATATACAATGAAATTTCCTCGTGACATGAATATTCAAGAAGTTTTCAGTATGCTAAATGTGACTGAAATAAATCTTAATATTAGTTTTAAGTCTTGAAAATTGTTAATCAATTTGATGCGTATCAGCTGCATAATTTGATAAAAATTATATAATAAGTAATTTTGTATCCAAGTTTCTTCGAAAAATTAAAAAAACAAAAAAAAAAAAATAAAAAAGAATTTACAATCAAGGCATGCAAGTACAACTCATAGATTTTTAAAAGCTATATAATCAGTTTGCATGTTTACAGTTTTTTGTTGCAGTCTCAATTAAATTATTCGCGTTGTTCAATAAATTTCTAGCCGAAAAGATCTTTCTAAACTTTTTAAATTAAAATATTGATAATATTGTAAAATAATATATTTGCATTATTAAATTAGCTATCTTCGATGAATACATTTACTATAGAAACACAATTTGTTTCACAATTTTGTATTCATTAAAGACTTTAATTGTTCCAGTCACTGCATGATTAACGATAACAAATATGACAAATCTTTTTTATTTTTTCTTATACATCTGTAATTTTGAATCATGTTTATTTTGTTAATACTTAACTTTTCACCAATTTTTTTCATTATCAAACGATTTTTAAAGCTTCATAAAATAAAAAAAGTGTGTGAGTGAGATTTACAACCTTTAAGGATTTAATGTCTAAATGAATGATGAGTAAAACGTACTTGAAGATTGAACGAATGTTTGATTACATAGTAAGTTGAATTGAAGAAAATATACAAAAAAAGTACGCGTGACAGACGTCCCACTATGTACTTATGAAAAATTGATTGAGATTTGCAATCTCTGATTTTTTGGGGAAATCGCGATTTAGAATAAAAGTCTTTTATAAGTGTTTGACGTTTGTTCGATATTGTAAAAATTACTGTATCCGCACCAAAGTCTGTCTAGGTGAAATATAATGAATTATTTCATTGCAAAATATGTTATTTCTTGCAGAATGTCTCTGTTTTTACTGACTTATGCCTTTTTCTTACAGCTCTATTAAAATTAAGTATCTGAGCTTATTTTTATGTATACAATTCCATATTGGTACAGTCGATTGCACTGCGACGGAATACGAGACTGATATAAGTGTAGTAACATGTAAACGACAAGTGAAAAATTGCACACGAGTTACAGCGTATACAATTTCGCCCACTTGTTATTTTCAATACTGGCTCATTTGCAGTGAAATGGTGTGCTATTTTTCCTGTCTCTTAGCTTACGCGAAATTTTGCTATCATACATATGATTGTGGCTTTTCTTATTCGTATTATTTAGAAACAGATGTTTATTGAAAAAATTATACATATTCTCTAGAAAAGACCCTGTTGTGTCTTTCAGATTCTTTCACATACAAGTTCATCCAAAATGGTATAGTCTATCGCTATTTTGTAATGCCGCATTCAAGCCAAACAAGCGATAAAACGCGCAGTCTAATCTATTTTTTGTCATCTCGACATTACGCAAAAACCACCTACGATAAGCGCGACGTATTGCAAACATATAGTTTGTTAATGGCACGGAGGGACAATCGATTACAAATGCTCATTACATCGTTACTTACAAGAAAACTAGATCTGCAATTTTCTGCGCTACCTCTGCAGAACCTGAAATGATCCAAACTGTTCATTATACCCGAGCCAGCGTCTACTTTTCCTAATGATACTCTTGCATAATTAAAACGGCTTTTTTGTCTCCGCCCGTTTCTTATCTATATAAGTATGTACTTGCGTTCGATCGATTTCTGTATGTACTTTATTCGCGCGAGATGCTCTAGGATTTAATTTAGTGGAGAAGCATTTTTCTTTGTACAACGATGCGATCGATTGCGTTATTCTCGTGCGTTTCAATGTGAGCTAAGGGAAAGAAAGTCAGCGGAAGCGACATGTGGAGGTTTTGTGCTCTGATATTCATTAACTTGGGTATTCTGGTTGATTGCCACGAGATTGACGAATTAATTTCCAATCTTGTCGCGGAGGCTTCCGCCGGTCTGTTTTTCCCGGTTGCGGCAGTCGGCGCGTTGCTTTGCACAAAAACAGGTGGGTATGCGTATACACGAAGCTCCTGTGACGATGGCAACACGAGGTAATGACTGCTTGTAAGGCTGCGGGATTGTAGGGGTCGACGAGATGTGCTGTTTCTATTTTTGCTTTGTTTGTTATAAATTTGTATCAAAGGGTGTCAAATTGATTTTTACTGATGTTATGAATTTATTTTTTAGAAGAAGCTGTAGAATTCTCGAAAATCTTGTCCAAAAATCATGTACTCAATCACCAATTGAACTATGACGATTTCGAAGCAAATATCGTTCAATATCCAGTGCATCAGACGACGATTTTCCTTGATTATGATTGTCCTAGGGCATCGGAAGCTTTGCGTAAGGTAAAAGTGATTGTAATATTGATACAAATTTTCTTTTTTTTAAACAAACGGTTGTTATTATTTTGATAGGCAAACAATTCAGGATTGTTTTCTGCTCCAATCAAGTGGTTGATCCTTCAAGACTTGAGAAATGCTCCAAACGAAAACTGCACAGAGACAGACTGCATTTTGAACATCTTCCACGATTACGCGATGTTTCCCGACAGCGAAATTCTCATTTTCGAAAGAACTTCAAAAAATTACGTGAAGATATTGTCCGTGTATCGCCCAAGTCCTGTACGGGATATGATGATCGAAGATCGTGGATTCTGGAGCAAAGAAGACGGCTTGAAAATGAACGATGCGCACGTCAGCTCTCGCAGAAGAAGGAATCTTTATATGACCCCATTGAAATCTAGTATCGTGGTGAGTGATTGATGATGCATACAAATGTTTTGGGAAAAATTCTCAAAGATTTCAACGAAAGTTGTTGTACTTTCAAAAAGCGATAATAGTTCGATACTTTTCGCGATAAAAAATCTGTATCACCATTAATCAATTTTTCTAAAAGTTACTTTATTAATTAATAATCAATAACGTTATTCAGATATGATGTATTTGCTCTGCGGTCTATAGGTAACGAATCCTGACACGCTGAATCATTTGACCGATTATCGCGACGAGCACGTGGACACTATCACGAAATGTAATTATGTATGGCTTCATCATCTTGTTGCTGCAATGAACGCAACGTAAGTGGAATTCATGTTACGAAATGGATTTTAATTTGTATCAGAATCGATCGCTCTCAATTGCCTTTAAATGTCCTATTTCTACCGCTTCTCTGTACATTATGCATAGAACGAGCGAATTCTTCATCTACTTTTGATTAACAAACGAAAAAAACCCAACGACAATGCTGCTGCGCGTCCGAGATAATAGAGCTTCATACAGAGTCAATTCCCAATCAGCATTACACATCTAATAATAGCAAAGTTCAATTGATTTGGGATTGCTCTCGTTTCGCGAAAATGAGTCAATGTTTTTCGCGAATTTCACTCGACGTGCCTTAGATTATTAATCACTTTGTTATAAAGTAGCGTAATAACAAGCCATGCTATATACGTATATCTCTTGTGTCTGGTTTACATGGAAACAGGGTTACATACAACGTGGTGAACAGCTGGGGATATCGCGATAAGAACGGTTCCTGGAACGGCATGATGGGTATGCTGAGCCGCAAGGAAATTGATATCGGCGGCACTTCGATGTTCCTCGTCGGCGACCGATGGGCTGACGCTCATTACATTCCTTTATCTACACCGACCAGGTATATGTAGTACCTATAGAGTATCTGATAACTGTGTAATACGCCGGTCGTTGAGATTGGTGGTATCGCTCCCAATTTGAGCGTCAGAGTTGTTGAACCAAATTATGTTTCTTGATAACAAACATGATTGACTACAACTCGTGCACTATTTATTTATTATTTATTATAGTATTTGTAAAATGTATACTTCATTTTTTGTTCGACAAGGGCAGCGTTCATCTTTCGCCAACCACCACTATCTTTCGTTAGCAACCTATTCACGCTGCCGTTTCGCCCTTCCGTGTGGATCGCGATAGGAATCTTGTTGATCATTATTTTCTTGTCACTGGTGATCTCTACAAAATGGGAGTGGGTCACCAAGGAAGTCGATTCGTCGGGGACTCCGCCACCGAGCTTGAGCGATAATCTTCTCCTCGTTGTTGGCGCTATTGCACAGCAAGGTAAATTATAATTTCTTTGATGGCACTCGTGAGGCTTTTTTTTTTTTTTTTTTTTTAATGCAAGAGATGATCAAATGAGAAACAAATGGCATGTGACTTTTTGTCCTGAAATTTATGACATACGAGCATACTTTACGATGTAAGCATTCGCTGTACTATGTTTAAGGATTTGGACGCAATCCACGTACTGTGCCGTCAAGGATCGTTTTGCTGATGCTCCTTCTGGCGGCTCTGAATTTGTATGCCTCCTATTCGGCCAACATCGTCGCTCTCTTACAATCTACTACGACATCGATTCAAACCTTGAGAGACTTGCTCGACAGTCCGATAAAGTGCGGTGCTCAGGACATTGTCTATAACCGTTACTACTTTAACGTAAGTTTTACGCAAAAAATGTTGGGAATAATGTTATACAAAGAAAGTTCGGGTTGCAATAAAATGAGAACTCTGTCAGTTAGAAAAAGACCCAGTGCGCCGAGGCATTATAGATCACAAGATCGAGCCAAAAGGCGGCAAGTCGAACTGGATGTCGGCGGACGATGGAATTAAGAATGTGAGACAGGGCTTCTTCGCATTTTTCATGGAGACGGGTCCCGGCTACAAAATCATCCAGGAAACATTCGAGGAGGACGAGAAGTGTGGCTTCCGTGAAATGTACTTTATCGAACACTTCGATCCGATGTTTACGATCGTCAAGCAGTCACCTTACGTGGAAATAATGCGAGTCAAGTAACGCCATAAATCACCTCTATTGTCTTGTCTTTTCTGATTGGGCGAATAGAGTAATTGATTAGTGGATTTTTTGCATGACGATATAAGTTCGTTAAAAATCGAAGAATCTGGCCTGAAATCGAGAGAGATGTCGAAGTTTTATACGAAGCGACCCCCTTGCAACGGACTCAGCAAATTCATTAGCGTTGGGTTAAACGAATGCTACTTTGCATTCTATATAATGGGATATGGAGTTTTGATTGCGTTTGTCGTACTTTTTGCTGAATTCGCGTGGATGAAGAGGTAAGCGCAGATATAATTGCATTTTTTACATTATAATGAGAGATTGATTTATCGGTTTTAGTACTGCAGCCCGACGAAAAAATAATCTTGAAAAGATTCATTACGACGAAAGTCTTCAATCGTTTGGTTAAAAAGTAACAATTGTATAATTTGAAAATATTCTTTCATGCTGATAATAAGTATCAAGTAGGTAATCGTCAAAGGTAAAAACGAGTTGCATTTATATTATATTATAAAATATATTGTAAATATAATATTTTGAGATGTTCTCCTATCTTGGTGTGCCAAATTCCCTGGTTTTACTTCTTATCCACGTATATAAAAAAATGAAAGCACATGTCGCACTGCAGCACTCTATACCTATACATATACCCATCTCGCAAGCTCAGATCGCAGCATCCACTGATTAACCGTTCAAACAAGGCCTAGCCAGGTACACGCCTCCATCAGAGCCTCGCAAAAAAGAGTCATCTCGCTTCGACACACAAACAGAACCAGAGAAAGAGAGAGGGAGGGAGAGAGCTCGCGTAAAAGGCCCCCACACGAGCGCCGACTCCCACAAGGCGCGCAAGCTCGTAAAATTACCATACGAAAACTATAATCTCGTTCGGCCTATCTCATTCGCAGAGCCGCAGAGCTAAAAACTCACGTCCTGAGAATGTAAAAGTCGCGGCCGCATCGAGCGGCATCTTTATTAGCTCGGCTAACGACGCGAATGGCCAGTAAACGCTATTACGAGGACGAGCGCGCATGGAAAAAGGAAGAGTCGGCGAGATAGACGGAATAGGCAGATACGAGAGTCCCGAGAGGGAGATGAAAGTATGTCGCGTGCAGGAGTCGAGAGAGCGCATAACTATGAGGTAGTTATGTCGCAGCAGGTGGTGGTTACGCGCCCGGATGTCGCGGACGTGTTTGTTCTTTGCTCCGTTGAGTCAGCTGTCGTAGGTGGTTCACCGTTAGTGGAAAAATTCAACATTTATTAATTCCGGTGCTCTCGATCAATTTAATCGATCATAGTTTCATGTCGATTTCAATTAATAATGCCATTATCGTTATTTTCAAGGATCCATTGCCATCGAGAATTCACGTGCAAGCGTATAAGAGACTGAACCAACTTAATGAGAAGAAAGCTTCATAGACAGCCTCATAAACAGCAATGATAAATGCCCACTAAAAAGTCCAAGCCTGCACAACTCATCGCATGAAGTATAAAGATGTTCCATAATTCAACAAGAATGGTAAACGGATTACAACCGCCGTCGCATCGATCAGTCATAATTCCACGCCCAATCTAAATCATATATGGCCCTATATGAATGCCCACACCGCAAAAACATTTTTTGTTTTTGCGGTTGCCGCAATTTACTCGGTCACATTACAAATTAATCCAATTACGGACCTCCCAAAATCAGCCGATGTCGCGCGCTCTGATATACATATATACATATAGGTATATTTTATTCGCCGCTATCATACCTCGCGTCTGCCTAAGCATATTATATACCTGCGCATCATCATCATCGAAAAAAAATGGGCTCTTTTTCGACGCACCTCGGGAGGCCTCTACTCGCCCACACATATATATATATATATATATATATATATATATATATATATATATATATATATATACGTATGTAGCTTAGTAGAGGACGCGCTCGAGTTAACTATTGTTTTGAACGCGAGGCTCCCATGGTAACCGGTTGGCGGCGTCCGCCCCCCGAAGTCTATACCTGCGCTTGCCACATAACCCTTATCTCTTTCTCTCTTCTCTGAGCGTAGCTTTGTCCAGACCGCGCTCTCTAACAATTTTCTCGGGGAGGCGCGGCTCTCAGGGTGGTCTCCTCGTTTACCTTTTCGCTCTTCCTCGTCGATCCTTTTCGTACTCGCACACACCCAAACATACACATAGCCAAGAGCAGTGCAGTATTGGGCGATGTGGCGGCTGAAGTAGTGCTTGGCGATGTCGCTGTTCAGGACGAAAGAGTGGTGGCGCACCGAGTGCGGCGACTCCAAGGAGAATTTCGACGGCCAGAGCTTGCTAATCGTTCAGCAATTGTTTGGAAGAGGAGGAGACGGCGATGAGCAGCAAAAGCAGTCGAAGGAGGTGATCGTGGTGGCCAGTCATGCCGGGTATTTGAGGATATACGCACCGGCGAACCAGTGGATCGACGAGGCCAATGCGCCTGGTGCCTACAAGTCTACTGATCTTGTTGTCGAGGCCAAGCTCGCCGATTGTATTCTCGATGTCAAGGCCGGAAGATTCGTTTCGTGAGTATAACACTCGTATGTTCTTTGTTATAGTCGACTGAAATGCACATTGTAGCATAATTTTTTTCATTAAAAAATAACAATTACTTTTTATCAATCTAAAGAAATGAAATATTCCATTGATCGTCTAAATATCATTTGAGGAAGTCGGGGTTCATTCTATTTATAAGTATAGACTGCAAGAGCGCAATACTTTTAAGCAACACGCGCTATTATCATTGGGTTGATACGTTTTTATAGAAGGGAGGAATAACACTTGCCGCGAGAGAAGACGACGCAATAAGCATCAAAATAATTAAAGCTTTCCTGGAATATAAATGAATTAATTACGCGGACATTTTCAATTTTTCTTTCGTAATCGCTCTTGCTGCATAAGAGCCTATCGAGCGATTGATGAAACACGATGACTCAACTTTTTATTCTTTATCGGTCTTCAAATAAATACATGTTCTATTTTATGAAACCTTTGTACTCGACGATATGATCTAAATATAGAAAAATAAATAAATCCTGCCACGTGATCAAACAATCTAATATACTTCTGACTGTTTGTAGGGGTTCGCAGGAGACACGACTTGCTATCCTTACTCCAACGAAACTCGTGGTTTACACTGCCACGTTGACCAAAGGCTCAACTGAACACGGTAACAGCGCGCATTGTTTTTCCATACATACACACCTGTCAGCTTGCGTAATCTGAAATTACGAGAGGATCTAATTCAAGATTGTAATTATTACATTACGTATCAAGTCCGCTCTTTCGTGTAGAATTTTCCTCCTGGAGGTAGTAGAACGCACGAGGCATCGGCTCTTCGAACCTATAATAGCCAGCCGCACGCGGCAAACCCGTCTCAAGAAAAAGCATCTATACTCTTGCAAATCGGCGGCGCCAGCACTTGGCACCGGATAAAAAAAAGTTAATCGCCGCGGTGCACACCGAGCGAGCGAGTCAAGACCCTGGGCGTAGCCCCCACATAAACCACGTGTATACGTATACGCATCGCGTAGCTCGATATCTCTTTGTCTCGGCTCGATCTCTAATAGATCGGCGTGCGAAGGAGACGCAGCGAGAAAATGGAGAAACTACGGCGGCAGGAAGCGCCGCAGCCGCCGCCGCCGCCGCCGCCACGCATCAAACGTTGCGTGTAATGCGCTGCGCACGATATGTGCTTGCCTGGAGAAGAAAAAAGATCACCGCGCGCGGAACGTCCAATTCTATCAGCGGCGCCAATCGCAATTTTCTCGACTCTTCAATTAGTCCGATGAGTAGTGGCGTACGCACGCGCTCCTTCTCTCTATACTTGCAATTACGTGTATGTATGTACGTATCGTGTGTTATAGGCTATACCTCGTGTCTTGCTTGAAGACTCGAAGTTCACCGCGCGCGCAGCGACGACACTGTGGCGGCTGCGGCGGCGGAGTGTAGGTACACCGCATATGGAGTATCGAGTGTGTGGATATGAGCTTACTCGCGCCTCGGGATGATCGACAGCCTGGAGCCTGCACGCGCGTTGAGCTGTGCACGCGTTAGCTTTTGCCTTGAGGGACGGTGTGTTGTGTATACGATGCGGGAGAGCTTGATGCCGGATTCTTTTTATGCTTCAGATGGGTTGATGGGATATGAGTCATCCGTGGTACACGTGGAATTGAATTGTCATTTACGTTCCTTTCTTACCTTTATCGATATTCGTAAACGATAATTGAGCAAGAGTATCTTTTAGTACTGAATTTCACCCCATCTCTACACTATATCTCGCATCCGCTCGTTAACTCTTCCTCTTCAGCACTTCACTCGAATAATTTCCCTTGGTATAATATCCTCTCTCTTTTTCTCTCCATGCCCGACTAAGCGATCGTTTCATAACAAAACGTCGCTGCACGATGTTGCCAGCAGCTCGCGGTCATTAGAGAGCAAGCTGCATGCATGCATATACGTATACTCTCGTAATATTGAAATGTGTACCGCAGCCGTGAATGAATCGGCCTGACCTATATCGAGGTCTCTCGGGCGCCACGCAGCCGCTCTGGTCCATCCTATATTGCACGCGCTCACGCACGCGACGGACACGAGAAATAAAGAGAGCGATGCAGTTGCGAGCGGCGGATACGAATGTTTGCCGAGGTTCTGGGTGGATGATAAGTTTGCGTTCGACAGCTGGAGAGAATTTAACGAAAATATTAGAAACGATATTCTCACTCGAGATGTCAGTATACCATAAGTTTGTTTGCAGAAATTCTATTTCTGGTTCCGATGCATAAGGAAGTCCATTGTAAAGTTCTGATGCGCTGAACACGCGAATGAATGTAAAAGTTTGAACTTCTTCTTTCTGGCATTCTCGGAGACAAAGCTAGTGCGCTAGGAATCTTGACTTTAGAATCTCGCTTTTATTTCGTACTTATTTGGTAAAGGTTCTTCGTAAGAGAGATCCTTCGCGAAAGTACTAACAATAAGAAACTTCGAGTATTGTATTTTCGATAAAATGTAAGAGTGCACCGGAGTCTTCTCTATGTCTTGTCCTAGATGCGCGCCGAGAAAACAACGTTTACCGAAGATTATTAAAATTTAATCCATCATCTATCATAATGTATCATAAAAATAGAACAGACATATACTTGCGTTCCTCGTCCTGTGCAACATATTTTCGCAGAACGCTGCAGTCTCGAGCCATTTTTCATTTTGCATAGAAATCATTGCTTCTATGAATTCGTATATTCTCGTATTAATTCCAAGAGTTATGAAACGCTGACGTCCAGCGCGGCGAGCAGCTTTATCATCGGGAAAAAATTCGCGACAATGATTCTGAATAATTTACAAGTACGAGCGCATACACGTGCGTGTAAGACGTCAAAAAAAGATGATAAATCAGGATAAGCGAGCCGAAGGAAGTGACAGTTCGCACAATGAGACGAAACAAAACGTTTATTAGCTCGACTCACCGGTACTGCATCTCAAAAGGTTTTACGGCAAAGCACATTCCCGAACGACATTTTTATGCAAAACAGCGTGCAGCGAGACAGCGGCGCGAGTGTGCGCGTATGTGTGACTGAAAATTGTACGCTTGGCTGACTCGCTCTCGCGAGTCGCGCGAGAGCCGAGCAGGTGCGATTCTATTTTTGCTTGATATTTTTTTTACGTTTAACGTCTGCTTTTAATGTTTTAATATCATGGATCTAGTCTGTTATGTAACGGCACCGCCGACAATCCAAGTTGTATTTATATTTCTTCTAAATCGCACGATATATCTCCGCTATTTCTTTCATCGTTGCGTGTTATTAAATAAGAGGAATAAGCGGTGAATCAAAGTGATGCAAGAAATACACTCAAAGCAATGTATCCAAAAAAAATATTCAACTAAATCGCACACTTATTCTTCTCTAACCGTTGATGCCCTGTTACTGGCGACACGCGCCTACAGCAGCACATCTATCGTCGACAGTCGAGAGACACATCGGCTATCCCGATACGGCTCGAGCCGCTCGTATGCAAGCATCGACGACTCTCGTAAATATTCGCGCGTCACGGGCGAGGATCAAGACTCGATGGATGACAGAGCCTTGAAGATCACCGCTGCAGCCGTCGTAGTATTGTCGACTTGCATATTTTGCGTCACGGCGAGCGCTGCAAACGTTATTCTTATTTCAATGGATGCGCGTGATTAGATTCGCGCGCCGGTAATTGGAGTCTGTTGCGCGAGAAATCACCGGATCAATTTTATTCGTATAACGAGTAAACGCGTGTTGGTGCATGAATTTTGATCGTGACTAAAATTTCTAGGATTGGATGGGAAAAGGACTTTATTGGATGCAATTAAGAGCGACTGATTTATTGTCACCCGCGGCTTCGATATCAATTAGCATTCAAATGGGTAAATGCGCGTCCAAGAAATTATTGTACTAATCTGTCATCTTGATTTACTTAACATGATAAAGACTTGAAGTTTTTCAAGCGGCGCATTAATATAGTCTCGCCTCGGTCAATAGAGCCTGCGCTTATAATCCTTTGAATTAATGGTAATTTATACGTCGAATCGGGTAATTGATTTTTCGAAAACAAATAATATCTTTCAAACTAGGGTCATTTGCAATTTGAAAACCACGTCAATTGTCTCAATTAAAATAAAAAACGTTTTTTTTCCTCTATTAAAGTGAATAATTATTCTTTTTTAACGACTCGAAATTGGTTTCAGGTGACAGATGCAGCCTACAGGTGGCTTACGAGCACCAGCTTCAGCGTTTTCCTGCCTCGCTGACCATCGGTCCTTTCGGTGGAGCCAGGGGTCGAGACTTTCTCTGCGTTCAATGTCTTGATGGTACCTTACTGTTCTACGAGCAAGAGGTCTATTCGTTTAGCCGTTCGCTCAAGGCACGACTGCTGCCCGAACCACTAGTTTATATAGCGCGTAACGATGTTTTCGTTACAATGGGTTCTGGCTGGGTCCTCGAATGCTACAGGTGATTTCGCATTTTGTTAATTTATTTTCCAGTTATAACCGCGAGTTGAAAAATACAAGAGGTTTTACGAAATGTATTTTAGTTATTCGCTTGAAAAAAGATCAAGGATTCGCGCATCGCAAATTGTTCGAAGACTCTTGAGAGATCCGTAATAACTTGACCGTTGTTTTCAGACTCCCCTTAGCATTAATGTGAGATGTGTGTACTCTTTAGCGTGCGGTTATAAACGCGTCCAAATATTTGCGCTCTACTCGACATTCCTGCTGTACGATAATTACATCATCTTGAATCCTCGACACACTTTTTTCTGTTTTTCGTGCATTTCTTTAGACGTTCGTCTCTAATCTTTAAATAAAACCGACTGATTTATCATCGCTTATAACTTTTCAATTCTAAATGTAAATAGAAAATAACAATTTTCAGGTACCAGAATATTGCCGAAGTCGGTCGTAAAGAAGAGGCTGAGGGGGTGGACGTGTCGAAGGGTATAGTGCCTGACTGGAGTTACAACATCGGTGAACCGATACTCGACATCAACTCTGTAATCCTGAGCAGTTTCGAAGTCGGGATCGTGGTTCTCGGCGAGCGCACGCTATACTGCCTCGGTGACGCCTGCACCTCCATCAAATCCGCAAAGAGGCTAGAATACAGCCCTCTATGCTTTCTCCCCTACGTCATAGGTATAATTTTCTCTTTTCGAACGTCTTGTTTGCTTGTACGTAAAAAAAAAAAAAAAAAAAAAAAATTAACTCATCAGCTTGTACAGCCATATACGCAGGTATATTACGTCTTAATCAGGTTTAATGCGCGCATACCTGCGAAGTCGCTCGGATAACGCGGTGGGTCCGTACAGCGACTCACTGGCCTGGAAAAAGTATCGTGACGTTTATTGTCAGCGCGCCGCAAAAACCATCAACTCGCAATGCACTTGAGAGGATGATGCGCACTTCGGGCGAGGCATTAAGCGGCGCAGATTTTGCACACATATTTCTCTATATCTATACGCGCGAGAGAAGAGCGAGCGCTCGTTATAATCGTAAATCACCGTTGATTTCAGAGCCGGACGGCAAGCTGATGGTGATCGTGATCGCCGATACGAGCACGCTCATGATTTACGAAGGTACGACCCTCAAGTGGTCGGCGCAGCTACCTTTTGCTCCCGTCGCCGTGGCCAGGGCGCACCTTCAGGTAAGTCGTCCCCCCCCCCTCTCCAGTTTTTTCTCTCTCTCTCTCTCTCTCTCTCTCTCTCGCGCGCTTTTGAAGCCGCAGTGAGAAATGGAGAGACGACGATGTTCCGGGGTGGCTTTTTGCGAGAAGAGAAAAGTAAACGAGGTTTAAGTGCGGCACGCCAGTTGAAATGATCGGAGAAAGCTTTGTATCTGCCTCTCTAGATCTCTCATCTGCGGGGTTTCTTCGGTCGGCGCTTTTGGTTATACCTATACGGCTCGTGCCTTTTTTCGGCTGCTGTGCTTTGGTTACACGGGGTTGGCCGCATTATGAATGTTTGCTCTTGGGATTATCAAACTAGAGAGGATTTGTAAGCCGAAAATTAGAGAGGAACTTTTTGCTTCTTTAGTTGGATTGGAAATGCCGTTGCAAAAAGTGACCTTTAGTTTTCAAGGTTTACAGAAGATGGTCTCTAGATAACAAGTTACTAACTTGAATCTTAATTTATGGGGCATCGTAAAAGAGAATCTCTGTTACAGATATTATAAAATATTATTTTTCGCCAACACAGGCCATACTGCCCTTATCTGAAATTTGAGCACTCCTCGCAATCTTCCTTGCGTCACTGAAATCACTATTACGCGATGACCTTCGTTCGAGGGAAATCACGGTCCCGGCCTTCCTCTCTGTTGGCCGTACTATCTGTGTTCCTCTTCCGCATATACGTCCTCGCGAAAGCGTCCTTATCGATGGCGTTTACGCCACTTTTATCAGACGCAACAGGCTTGCACGCGTCATACGCGTGCCTGAATTGATACTGCCCTCGCTTCATATACAGATATATTTATATAAGTATAGTTACATTGGGTGTTTGCGTATCGATGACGGCGATGCGACTGACCCGGATACGATTTCCGAGAAGAAGTGTGTAACGCAAAAGCTGCGCACATATAGCAATCGGTTTGCACTGTACAATCATATTTTGTTTGTATAATATACTCGCATCTCATGCCCGAGTCGAGAGAAAACTCACGTTTATCAGAGCTAACGTATAAACGGCATAAGCAAATTCAAACGAAAATGAAACTTCAAACGAAAGCTCTATATACATAATGCAGTATCAAAGTTGCGAGCAGCAATTACCGTATCTCTTTCCGCTTCTCAGAACCTGGAAGGCGCGATCGTGATCCTGTCGGAGGAGGGTCGCCTGGAGGTCTGCTATCTCGGCTCGGAGCCGTCGCTTTTCGTCGCCCCGCCGATCCACCGTCGGGGATTCGATTACGTCGCTGCCGAGAAGGAGCTGCTCAAGCTGCGCCGACTTCTGAAGAAGTCCTCGTCATCGGGTAAGCCATCTCCTCCTAATTGCGAGTATCATGTTTAATGTCTCCGCCTCGATCTTCATTATGCGACCGATGATGCAGCCCGAGAGGCTTTTAGCCGGGAATCTTTCGATTCGATAGTAATGGGACTCGATCGCACGCACTATACCATCAGCCTCTTCATTTGCTCGGCGAGGCTAATTGATTGCTCGACTAATTGTCGCGAATTAGCATTGCTTTCTCGTTTGTCTTTTTATTATCTCTTTGTAGACGCGTATTGTAAACCCGAGAGCGACAATTTTGTACTTTAGATCCCATTATAGCTATCTTTTGTATGGCTGCGACACTTGAATTTATAGTTTCGCGTGTGGTGTAGTAGCAATAAATTGTACCGAAGCAAAGCAGGCTTTGTCCGCGAAGATTAACCGTCTCTTGTTCTTTTTATCAGATGCCCAGGTGACGAATGCGATGATGGAATCCGAACTCTCGATAAACGCTATCGTATCACCGGAGCTGTTGCCGTCGCCTTGCTCTTCGCGAAACGAGAGCACCGAGGACAAAGAGGCCAGGCAGTCGAGCATGTGCAAAATCAGCGTCGAACTCGCGTCCTACACCACTCTGCAGGAAGTTCAGGTTTTTATCGAGGCAGCCAAGCCACTCGTTGTTTCTAAGGATACCCTGGACCTCTCGAATCTTTGTAAGAAAACTTCAACTTTTACTATGTTATAAAATGAATTGGGTAAATGTATTCATGTGAAAATTTAACCTATTTATCGAAGGTGAAAAGTACACGATGGAGACAACGGTGTATCTGGAGAACGAGTCCCTGCCGCTGGCCTCTGAGCTGCAGATTACGGCGACTTACGCGAACGAAAGCGGTAATCTTCGCGTCGTGCAAAAGACTGTACAGCTCCCACTGAAGATGCTGCTGAGGCCCTGTCCCCCCGAGAGTACAGCAGCCTTCTCCGTCACCATCAAAAGTGCCGAGCCCGTTCTCAACTTTAGTCAAATCTTTCCAGGTAGGCGAGGCGTATATAAGAAAGATTAATTATGCAGAAGAATTATATAATTACGATCAGCGGGAAGTGAGTGTTATTAATGTGAGCGTGCTTGGGTGATGCATCGATGTGGGAGAATGGCTAGGAGATCTTTAAGATTAGAGTTATTGGCAGGAAATGATGACAATTTAAGGTGGCGGGAATTCGCTCGCCGCCGGATATCTACCGCTGTTATTTATCAGCATGAGATTCTGATCAATTAGTTTTATAGAACAATGGAGCAAGTGCTTGAACGAATAATATTTATTAGCATAGAAACCGCTAAGTAATCAAGATTAATTGCTGTTTGTAGCAACAAAATTGCTATTCTTCAAAAAAAGTTTGTATACTGACTGTGAATTCGTATATTTTTGCAAGTATCGCGCGTTGAAACATGCAGCTACTCTCGAAAACAGAATCAAGTATACGAGAAGTAATTAGTCGATCACTGCCCTAAAAACGCAATAAGGGTACGGCGTGCGTCAAGCCGCGCAAGAAAAAGCTTCGCAAACACGAAAACACCGCACGAAGCGATACAAGAAAGACAGAATACGAGTCGAATTGACATGCACGCGAGCCTTTCAATTAAATTAGCCGCGACGAATCGAAAATGCAGCACATCTCATCTTGGGTATAATTCCGTGGCTTTTTGCGTTGTATACCGTTCAGCGAGTCCTGATGCGTCGTCGACTCTTTCTTGTTTGCCGCGGATGCGTCCGCGGAAAAAGGGCAAAAACGCGCGCACAGGTTGAGAGGAAGAGAGAGAGAGAGAGAGAGAAGGAAGGAGAGTAGCGCAGCCCGCAAAAACGAGCGTCGGCTGTTTTTATGTTCGTTGCAAAAAAAAATTGAGTGCAGTGGAAATATTTTTTGTCAGGTTTCGCTGCTACTCTCAAAGTAAACATTACTGTGAGAATCCGTCGGTAGGAATGGATTACAAAAAATTAAAGTTTTACTAGCGCGCTGATTTAGCGGATGTCACTTGGTTTTCGGTTTTACGGCCGTTATTAGAGTTTTAATAGTAAATTAGGGGTATTTTATAGGTGACGAAAAAAGTTTATTCGCTCGACTTCTGAAATGCGAGTCAAGCTTATTTAGTTGTAATTTTTTTTACGAGATTCCATTGCAACAGGTTGATGCGGTAAATGGAATTTTTATTTAGTGGCAAGGCCAAACGCAGGAAATCTCTCATTTTTTACGTTGAGAAAATAAACACGATAGGAGGCTCGTCAATTTCACTTCGACACCTACACCCTCGATCTTATTATAATAAACTTAATGATCTCCCGTTTGTTTCTCTTCGCAGAATTCATCGGCGAGTACTCGTCGCGCCAGGTGACGAATTCTCTGGGACTACTGCACGCCCAGGCTGCTCAAGTTGTGACAATCGCCTCGGGTCTGATGCTGAACAGGTATCGCGTGCAGGCAGCCGACGGTACGGCTCTGCCACTGGTAATCCACCAGCTAATCTCCCGACTACGCGACAAGGCTCCAGCCGCCGCGGATCAACTTAGCTGTAACATAGCCCAACAACACCTACAACTCGTGCAGACGAAACTCGATGCGCACTTTGCGGCGAGGATTAAAATTCGGGCTGCTTCTGTAAGATTTTGTCTGGATTCGTTTGATATTTTGTTCTAAAACATACCTTCTCGAGCTGCCAAAGTCCATCTTAAAAAATGTCTCAGAGCCATCGCAAACCGCAGAGTCAAATCTGCGAAAGCGACAGATAAGCGCTCAATAACAACATATCCCCGGTGGCGACTCGCACGAAGTCCAAACAAACATCGCGCGAAAAGTCCGCAGCTCTTCGAGACGGCGTGTGCACAATACACGACATATATGCGATACAGCATGCGGCATTTACGCTCGCCGACAGAGAGTCTGCTGGCTCGCGATTTATCATCGGCGATTAATTAGCCTCGTTTTTCTCCCCTTTTTGTCGGACGCTCACTGCTCGCTGCGCAACAAGTGCAGAAGGAGATCGGCCTGCTGACGACCCAGTTGAGAAACATCGAGAAGAGAATGCTGCGCGGCATGAGGGAGCGGAATTCCCGATCCCTCGCCGCTACCGGACTCCCGACCCTCCTCGACTCCACGTATCGCGCGATCTTCGCGCTCCTCGACGAGCTTCAGGCTGCCCGAGCGGTAATTGCTCGTTATATGAGTGTCTGTATGCGATGCTGCTGCTGCTGCGCTGCGTTTGGCTCGTGCTGCGCGCAGCGGTGCAGCTACTGCGAGACGGTGTTGCTGCTGATGTTGAAAGTGCAGGGAAAGGGGGATCGCGATTTATTTTTCTGATTTTATTAATAGTTTGATTAATACACTTTCTTTTTGGGTAATTCATTGTACATTTTTGCGCTGTTTATCTTTTTTTTAAATTGATTACAAGCATTAGATTTACTTACATCGTGTGAGAAACTGGCTTCACTTCGCCGAAGATTCAGTCATTAAACTTAAGAATCCAATCATCCTGGTACAAAAATCAATGTATTACAGGTAGCCGAAATCGCGGTCATTACGCCCTTTCATCTCTCGGCGCGATTATGCAAACGAGTTTTCGTATTCTCGTATACGGGTAATACCGAAATTTCATGATTAGCAGTAATGGAGCCGTAAGGAAAGATTTTGGGAAGTTGTAGCACGCGGCCGCTCGCGTCACGTGCTTCAACTTTACTTATGGCAGTATAGTAATTGAAGCTTGGAGTGTGTAGGTCGTGGGAACAGCGCGAATTAAGTTGTTGAGTTTCGTACAGAATATAAAAAATAATATAATCTATTTAACTGGAGTTTGATAGAATTCGATTAAAAAAGTAATGGAGACGTAATTTTTAAAATTGTACACGAACTTCAGAAAAAATCCTTCAGTTTATCATCGAATCAATCAGCAGCAGCATCGGCTTATTAAACGATACACGTCTCTGCACACCTTACTTACTGTCTTTCCTCCTTTGATTGCAGGAACGTGAGCGCACAGCACACAGCCTACAGTGCTCCTTGAGGTTACTGCTCCTGCTGCTTCAGCTCAGCGTGAGCGAGGATAAGTGCGCGATGCTCCAGTCGGCCATTGGATTCAAGCCTCAGCTGCGCGACGAAGTCGTACGTACATATACGTATCTGCAGTCATATTATATTTGCACCTAGTACGGGAAAGACTCGTCTCGGCACCGATTTGCTTTGGCACTTTATGTGTTGGGTATAGCACGCAGTGTGTGTGTGTGTGTGTGTGCTTCTATTAATAGACGTAATTTCACTGGCGCTAGGCACTTCCTTTTCTATATTTAGCCCGGTTTACGGCTGCTTAATAATCTTCGCCTTTAATAATAAGCTGGGGCTCGTATCGGCTTGCTTTATTTTTCGTATTGCCCGTTTGCAAGCCGCTTTCGTTGCCCACTGCGAGAAAATTCTCTTTTAGAGCTTATTGGCCTATGCATACGTTATATACGCGTATATGCGTACGCGTTAACGGTAGCTGCGATCACGGCAGAATGTTATTAATTTTAATAACTGTAAACAACTCCGCGGTATTATTTATGCGTTTTTAAATAGCTGTTTACGCATTTTTGCAGCTCGTTATATCGCACTTGCTGCTCGTTAGAATATAGTTTCCAAGCAGCAACGTTATTTATCGCCGCAGAAAACTATACACGGGCATTCGACGCACCGAAAAGCAATTTAACTTCTAATTACGAGTCGTTCACACGACCTCATCGAACAACGAGACCTTCATTCACACAAGCCTCGCACATATAACGAAAATCGCTCAAAGTACTCCTTTCATTCATGCAGCTCGCGCGCGCGCGCGATCAATTCGCAAATAAAATTAACATGTCAGCTGCCTCGACATCCCCCCGTCTCGCGCGTAAATCTCCGCAGGAAACATTTCATTCTTCGCGGCGGCTCGATCTTTTAAGTATACTCATACTTTTCCCGCAACTTATTCCATTCTCGCGTCTGTGTAGCAGCGTGTACGTCGTTTCGTTTCTTCTCTTCGCGCTCATTCAATTTTTGCTGCCGCTCGCGAGCGGGATCTCTTTTTCTTCTCTCGCGCTCGTGTGTACGTCCACTTTGCGCCGCTGCCGATAGCCGCTCGCCCGAGTGTATACGTCCGGTTCCGCGTCAAGTGCTGCGCGTATATGTGCAGAAAATAGAATGGCTTTGAGGTTTCGCGTAAGTGGTTTGTGGAAGAGGATTATCGATGCGGCGGTGGTCTTTATTTATTGAGATAGAGCTGCGTGTGCGAGCGCGCAGTGTGTATTTGAGTTTGCGTTGTATCTCCGAGTGGAAGTTTTCAGTTTCTTCGTGGATTACACTTGCGCGAGTCGTATAAATAATTGTGGGCTAAGTACTTGAAACAATTTGGTTAAAGTTTTTAACTGTAATTATAGGCACGCGGCTACCGTGATCTAGTAACAATTAAACTCTTACTCTTCTGGTTTACTTACCGAAACGCAACGAACCAGCCGATTTCAACGTTTATAACACAGAGAGAACGGAAAGCTCCATACTCGTCTCTCGAACGATCCCATTCTGTCGGGAGCCGAGAGAGAGAGAAAGAGAGCCGTATACTCAGCGTCGGCCTTTTGCTCTCGACTGCGCTGCACGTGCAGCGCGCAACTTTTTTCCTTTTTCTCCTGGACTTGCACGCGAGCGCGCAATTACACGCGTACGCCTGGCGGTTTTTTCGTCGGCTCTGCACGCGACAGAGAGAATCGGCCCTTTCGCACTAATCTCAATGTCCTTCTGCTCCTTCGCGCCGAGGCGCAATCTTAATGGCGACGATTCGTTTTAATCGTGGCTCCCTGTGCCCGTATGTAGTATAGAGTCGCCCCGCTTCTTTTTTATACAGGCAAAACAAGAGGAGTAGCATGTGTGTGTGTGATGAGGATGGCTGGGCTAATTTGATCGGCGTGCCTCTCTTCTGCGCTCTTGAAGTTTCGCGAGAGTGCAGCGATGGTAGGGGGAAGAATGTCGATGTTGTTTTGAGTAGTTTTAGATGTGTGAAAAGTTGTCGTATTCATCCTATCGCAACAGGTATGTCATGTCCGCATGAACATTTTGAAAACTGGGCCAAAGAAAACAAAGCACCGAAGCAAGTATATCTCGAGTAAAAATCTCAGCACCACTGCACAATTTTCGTAATCGCACAGAGTGAGAGAGAGAGAGAGAGCTGCAACCGCTTATGCATAATCGCCCGGCACGCCGGCAGCATCTCAGCATGGATCTATCGAATTAAAACGTCATTACGCGAGCTCTCGATAACATCTCTGAAGCAACAAAACTTCTTTTTACCGCAGGACTGGGAGGAAGTGACGGACATGGCGTTGATCGGCCTGACACGCGCTCTCTCCAACAAGCCTCAACAGCAGCAGCGAGACATCGGCGGCGCCGATGCTACCGCGACGCGGCAACACACGAGCTGGAACAGGTTCGAGTCGGTGCGCGATTTGGCGAAATTGAAAAAGCGCCTGGCGCACGCCCTCGAGAAACTCTCGGCAAGCGGCAGCGGCGCCGGCATCAAGGAGTCGCCCGCGGAGGAACAGGCTGCTGCTGCTGATGCTGCCACCGGCTAATCTCTAGCATCTCGAATCGATCCGTCACGAGAGCACGTACGGCCTTGATCGTGATTCCTCGCTGTCGTTTTACATCATCTTGTTTTTTTCTTCAAAGGGCGCGATTATTTTGCGAAGAATGTGCAGAATTCTTAATTGTTTCGCGCTCGAGCCACGACGTTAAGTGCGCGAGAGGCGGTAATTTTATGGCGAACGCGCCTCAGCTGTAAAATAATTAATTTACGACGGGCGTTGATTATCCCTTGAAGGTTTTCACTTCGTCCTCTGCGACGCGCGTGTAAATGTTGTAAATACAATAAAGTAATTTACGTATTACAAACAAAAAATGTACATTCTCATTCTTCTTCGAGTCCTCGTGTATAAGCATTCAACTTTTCCACAGCTCTGTCCACTTTGGCACAGAGTCCCTCTGTTGATTGTCGGTTAACTTCAGCTTCTCTTTAATTTTCCCTCTCTCGGCGATTGTCGGTTCTTCGGCGCGTCCTCCTTTACATCAGCAGTAGCGAGTCGAGAGAGAGAGAGAGAGAGAGAGAGAGAGAGAGAGAGCGAGAGAGAGATGAAGAAGCCCGCACCGATGAGATTTCATCTTAACGCCGTCGCCGCCGCCGCCGAGCGCGCACTCGAGGTAATGAAAGGCTCGCGCGCGCGCGCGCGCTGCGGATGCGAAATCGAGAAATTGAACAGAGAGAAAGAGTGGATAAGGATCGCGCGCGGCGGGAACTGTGTGGATGTATCGTAAGTGAGGCTGACGGGCGCCGCGGTGAGTCTCGAGGACGGAGATCTGCGGAAAAGTAGTCGTAAGGTGCGAGTGACTTGGATTGTTTGAGCGAAATTTATTTTCTTCAAACTTATGTCATACATCATAGGCAACAATTAAAAGAAAATGCCCAACAAGCCATAAAACACCAGGCTTGCACCCAGAAAACAGCCCGCGCTGCAGCTCATTCCCACAATTACTCGCGGAACACAATATCACGTCGGATTCAATAACAATGCAGCGACTCCCGCTTATATGATTGATGAGCAACGCTGCACGCAGCTATATACTCGTAATGCGGGAAATAACGTGAGAAAAGCGCGGCATCTCCCGTTTCTGGCCGCAAAATCGTGTCGCTCGCGCGCTCGGCATCATAAACAAAGATTTACGTAATAGCCGCCGCGCAATCAAGGAAAAGCTCTGGAAAAATCCAATCGGACAGAGTGCTCAAGCGCGGATGCAGCGTCAAAGATTTGCGCGCGGCGCCAGTGTCTATATAACGTGCCGGAGGTAAAAAAAAACTCGTGACGCCGCTGTCGAGGATTGGATACGCGGAGAAAAATCGCGCGGGGAGATGGAAAAACGTGAGATAGGTGCGCGCGGAGTATATAGAGGCTCTTGTTGTTGCGGTGTGTAGGTGTGGTTAGTATGGAGTCGCTCTCTGCGGGAGAGTTATCGGTTCGCTGCAGTGCTGATATACACGGTTGCGATTCTCTTTATTTTTTTTTTTTTTTGCTGAGTTTGCGATTGAAATTGTAATTGCGCGTTGTGATATGAAAAATTCAGCCTTATGATTCAGGCTTACATGCGTGACAATATTCAGATTAGGAAAGGGAAAAAAATTATCGCCCCGACTAAGCATGCGTAACAAATCGCGCAGGTTTTGAATTCATGTATTATCAATCAACGCTTATTGGAATCGGATAATATTTTAATCGTTGGCAGGTTCCAATCGATTACGAAATGTCACGCTGGCATAAGAGTTAATTGAATTAGTACTAATCCTGACGTGTGATGCATTTTTTTTATGGTTCTTAGCGCGTAGAGTCTCGCGTTTTGAGAACAATACGCAAATAGCGAGCAAATTTCCATTTGAAAGATCGGCGTACGGCACCCGGAAAAGGGAAGAGGGTCAGGGTCTGACGTCTCGCTTGACTACGCCATTATCGACGTTTTCCCGGCAGATACTCCACGGCATCGTTTCAAGTGTGCAAATAGCAGTCGACTCTTTTTCCCCCTATTGTGCGGCTATGGAGTTAACGAGCTGCCAAAGATCGATTGAGTGTCAACTAGTTGGCGCGCGTAATTAAAATCCACGATTTCTGCCGATGCGGCAAGAGGCCAATTCTCTCCAAAATCATACTTTTTGTTTTTATACGCGGACTCGTTATGTAAAAGGATAATGGATTCGACTACTTTTTCCAGAACTGAGGCGGGTTGGGGTGGTTTTTTACGATTTCCGTAACCGCTGATTTTCACAATTTATTTCACGCGCGCGACGGATACAATTAGAGATAATTAGGGTCGCGCGGCGCTAACAGGTATTTGTATTTCTTTTTTATCGTCTCTCACGCAAACTCGAAGCTCCGATCGCAATCTCCCAATCGCAGCACAAGTATCCATACGCAACGAATATAAGATACATCGATAATTTCCAATTAACACGTTATCCGTACACGTTATAACGATAACTCCAGAAGCGATTTCCATCTAAATCCTCAGGATCTCGTTTCGCGCTTCCGACACCCTGATAAAAGCGCTTAGCCCGAGCTCATCGGAACTGATTACATCGCGAGCGAGAGGTGCGTTCGCGTGCGGATAAGTAGAAACTCGCGCACCGGATGCGACGCGAGTCCTGTTTCTCGCATCCCTTGAATGGGATAGCCGCTTTCAGGATGTGTGTCGACGATTCTCGGATGTGTTTGTATTGTGAGAAAAGCCGCTTCGAATCGTTGAAGTCGAGAGAGAAAAAAGAACGAAAACACTCGAGTACTGACAAATCGCGACAGCAGAAAAAAAAAATGACGAGACGCCTCCTCAGCAAAACAGACACATCAATTTCGCACTTTTGAACGAAGCGTCGTCTCGTCTAACGCATCCTTTCTTCCGAGAATCTTTACAATATGACTCGCACATATTCTCGCAAATAAATTCCTTTTCGGTCAGCGAGCTTTTTTTTCGGCGTCATTAGGAAAAAACGCTTCGTCCCGTGACTGTTCGTCGAGAGAGAGAGAGAGAGAGAGAGAGAGAGAGAGAGAGAGAGAGAGAGAGAGAGAGAGAGAGAGAATCGTCGACGAGAACAAGCCATTCGACATTTTTCCTGTTGTCGATCGACCGGTGAGACGCGATGAGTCACAAGCGACGACGTGATTCGAGTTATTGCCGTTCAGCTTACGAAAATTCCAAGGAAGCTACTTCCGCACCTGTGCTTTCAGCTTCTCGCCTTACAGAAGAACAAGTCGTCATTCGAAGCTGCTTCTTCCTGGAACCGTTTCACGAAGTATACCGATGATTTCACTTTTCGTTCTTCGATATTATACTTTTCGATTACCTCGAACGTCGAGTAGAAATACTACCCAAAGTGTATTTAAAAATACAAAGCACCGGTTCGTTTGTTTCCCCAAACTGCCTAAAAATTCATCACCACTAGTCACCACCATAACACGAGCCGAACCGACAGGTGCTCGCCCGCAGACGACACGCGCACGTGTCTACAATAATAGACGGTGAAAGCGAACAGTTTTGAACTGGCCTCTTCTCCGCACGGCTTAGACTTTCCGATTCGACGATAGGTGGCGCAGGTTTGGTTTCCCCTATCCATCATCAGAATCAACTGCTTTTCATATAGGCTCTGCTCGAGCAGTTCATGCTATAACTGCTCGAATCTAGATATTAAGGTTTTGATATGTTCTCGGTCGGGGCGATCGGATCCGGAACCCCCATGTATTGTATACACCAAAACAAGAAACGATTATTCTCTCGTGCAGCTCTCTAAACGCGCTTAGAATTTCGAATTAGAGAGAATAAACAGAGAGGGAAAAACAATGGCCTGCGGAGACAGACACACGCACACACACACACACGCACGCACGTACACAAAACAACAGCTGCTCTCGGCTATACCTACACTCGTTAGAGCGGGCGACTTTCCCTACGCGCGCGCGCGTCGCTATAATAAGGTCGGGGCCCTTGAAGAGAAGAAGAAGCCGACGCAACGTCTGGCATGCGGCCGCTCGAGCTTTGAAAACGACCGCCGATGAGTTTTTCGATATACGCCTTCGGCGCAGGGGATTTTCCGTTGTGCAGGTACCTGTAGTCGGGAAGCGTGCCCTTGTGAATTTTAAACGGCGAGCTGCGGATCGACGCATTTCTTGGTTGAAAAAAAGGGAATATCGGTTTAGAAATAATTAAATAATTAATAATAAATTAGATCCACGCAAACACCGATGACCAACGAACAAAAAAGAAGCGGTCAGTATTTTCACTCCTCCATCTCTTAAAGATTACGTGGAAACTCGCCTGTATACAGCTCGGTATAATCGTTTACCTTCCCGGAAGCGGCTCACACAGGAAACACGTAGAGCGCGCTGCACTGCCGCAGACATCGCATAGTAGCCGTCGATCCGGCTTAGGAATCCTTTGTAAAATGCCTGATGATAAAATTCCGCGGCTGCCTTTGGGGACGCTCGACAATTTATCGAGCCTCTCGAGCCTTATTTTTTCCCCCTTCCTCGTCGTCTTCTCCGCGCTGCAGCCCCTCGAGAGGGAATTCCTCTGCTCGGAGAGAGCTTCGATGGAATTTCCTTTTTTGCGCGGCTTTTCGCGGACTGAGAGTACACAGGGGGGGGGGGGGAGGTCAGTAACTTTAGCGAGAGCTGGCTTTTAATTGCCGGTATAAGGAGATGCAGGCGTGTTGCACGTCGTTTTTCTCTTCCAAGGCTGCGAATCGTGTCGAAATGTATAATGGACGAGTTTGATTTACAGCCCGAGATCTTTTATCTGTATATATAATACGATCGGTCCTAATTTTTTGATGCAAGGTACGCTCCGCCAATTAAAATTAAAAATCGTCGAATAAAGCACGTTCCACACTCGATTCTAACGAGGCTGAATTTGATTCTGGCGCAACCGCAGGATTCGCCGAATCAGAGACTTGGGAATTCACGAACGTCAAGTTACTCCGCGGCATATCCCGCTGTTTCTCTCTCTCTCTCTCTCTCTTTCTCTTTTAATACCGACTCGAGGATTTCATGCGTCGAACGCGATGATCGCTTTCGAGAGATAACGATCTATGATAATTCGGGATCAATGGGACAGTCGAGAATACGAGCTCGCGTGTAAGCGGAAAAATCTCAGCGAAACTGGAACTCGTAATCTGCTCCAGTCTGAAAAATTCGCAGCGTCTGCACGTGTTACATGAAAACATGGATAATGATATGTAAATATAGCTATAACGAGAGAGAGAAAGATCGTCGCTAATTATCAGAGCTATTCGATAAGCGTCGCGGCGCAACGAGCGTTATATATTACAATATGCGCGACGTCGGGGTAAAAGTGACTAATGATCGACGATATTACTTGCACTTTGTGCGTACTGTACAGCCGCGCCGCGAGGAAACGAGGTCGACGATCGTGTTGATGTGTGAGCGCGTTGGAAATTTTTGTCTCTATCGTTTTAAGAAAAACGTAGCGTTTCAGGATTTTCGGCGCATCGACAGCTCGTCGCGAGAAATCAATTTTGCTCCGACGAATAGACGGCCGTATATACATAAAACGGAATTCCGCGTACGTGTTCATCTACTTTATGCAAATGCCGAGCGATAAAGAATTTCAACAAGTTTATTGCCCGCGCTCGTCTCGCTCGATTCTCCGTGTGTGTGGGTATAGGTACGAAAAATTGACAAAAAACTGCCCGACTCGCCGATTTATCCTCATTGCCTCGCGATATATCATTCAGCGAAACTATCGCGCGGTGTGGATATCCCTCTCGAAAAATTTATCTCGCCGTCGGCTAATGCCTTACGAAAATTCGTATTCAATAAAATTTTACGAGCCATAAATCGCCTCCCGTTTACGAACGACGATTCGCTACGTACATAATATACTTTCCCGACTGCAGCACATCAAGGGTAGGTAAAGCGTATCCGAAAAGCGATCTTTCAGGCTCTCTCTCTCTCTCTTCTAAAAACATTAAAAAGCCATCAGGGGAGAGCTCGAAAATCCAAAAATTGGCTAAAGCCAGTCGCGTGCTCGCAAGATCCTAATCCCCGGATTAAGCGGCGCGTGTTTGCGGATTACTCTGCGGGCCGGCGCTAATTAGCCCCGACTCCGGGAATCCCCGGCTTTTTGACTCCGAGGCGTCTAGCGAGCTGCATCGTCACTACTACTGTAGGATATGGGGAGAGCGTAAGAGAGGGACAACAAGTGGGTGGAGTCGAAAACGGGGAAAGAGGAGGACCCCTGCAAGTTCATTCGAGAGCGGCTCGGAGGCCTTTGTTTTTTCCCCACCCGGGATCTCTCTTTCTGACTTGCGCTTTTTTTTTTTTTTTTTTTTTTTTTTTTTTTTTCGAGGAGGGCAGAGTAGGGGGGAGTAGTATCTCCTTTTCGCCGGGACTCTTCATCTTTCCTGCGCGCGTATACATACGTTTATTCTATTATACGCGGCAGGCGAGTGAACGATTAGGGTATCGCGCGCTGATGAGCGAAGCCGCGATTTTTATTGTCTTGTTTGGATGATTTATCTCTATCCTTCGAAAAGCCACGAAATCTCCGAGCTCACTGGCATCTCTGCCGATAATAATCGATGGTGCCATCCCGCCTATGCCTCCCGGGAGACAATAAAATTTTTTTCGCGCAGAACAATGAGAGAATACTCTCGCGTGTGTATGTGGAACAGTACAGCTCTCGGCGTAGCAGCAGCAGCAGCAGCAGCAGCAGCAGCAGCATCCACTTAGAGGCGGCGAGCTTTTCGTGGAACTACGCGAGAGAGGAGAGTAGATTGCGGGCGCGTGCATTATACGTGCCGTGGCGATTCCCCGGTGGTCCACCGAGTTACGAGAGACGGGCCCGAGACTCCCAGGAGAGGCAAAGAGAGGAGCAGAAAGAAGATATTTTTCGAGAATCCGTGAGAAGGATACCCCCGCGAGTAGTCCGCTCTCTTTGTTTTAGCGGCGAGAGGAGGAGGAGGAGGAGGCTTTTTTACATTCCACCGCCGCGGGTCGTTGGTTTTAGCGAGCTCCTGCTTCCCCCCCCCCTCTACTTCGATTTTTTTTTTTTTTGCTTCGGGTTCGCTCGTTCCGTGTCTGCGTTGTTCCTCTCTTTTTTCCTCTTTCTCTCTAGGGTGGAGTCGGCTCGTGCGTGTGTGTTTTTTTGCCCGCTCCCCGGGATTATATCGTCGTGTTATGACTGATAATCGATGACTAAATCGAGCGAGATTCGCGAAACTAATTTGAGACGGCGTGTTCGGGTCCCGCCGCTTTCTGTGTGCGCTCGTCCTTCTTTTTTCTTGGCTCGTTGGATTGAGTGGTCGCTTTGGATTTTTGCCTTCGAGTGTATATATATATATATATATATATATATATATATATATATATATATATACCCAGGGGGGATGCGCTGTAATTTTCGGATGAGCTCTCTTTCTCCCGTCCTTTTGCTCGTAATTGTATAGGACTGCGCGAGATGGGGATATGTTTGTTCTGCTAATTATATACGAGTATAAATTCCTCGAGCTGTCGTGAAACTTTGTATTACAATAAGTAAGCGGATATAATTTTCCTTTTCTTCTTCCAACACACACTGATGCGTAGACTCAACAGAGCCAAATATTGATAATCAGCCGATCCGACGCACACCGCACACAAAGTCTCGATTTCAAAGAAAAAGAGCCGGTGTGCTCATGCTCATCATCACCCAATCACTCCTTTATCTCATCCAAACCTGCCTCGGTATATTTTCTCAGACCCGGAAGGGGCTTCTCTCGCTCGCCACGGTCAAAGTTGCAAGCAGCGAGTATAAAAGCAAATACGCCGCGATTTTTCTCCCTCCCTCGCGATGTATATTTGTTTCCGTTGGCCCACCAAGTTACTGCGCATCGGCGCCACATTATGTATGATTTCTCCGAGAACAAAGCGAGAGTAAATTACGCTAAAAAATAAGCCGAAACCGCGAAATAGAATCGTTCGAGTTAAAAAGAGATCTGCGATCGGGCGAGAAATAGACTGTTTGTTGGTATATACGATTATGCGAAAATCGATGGAAAGTTTTTTTTCTTTTTTCTATTTTGAATATTCGCTTTTCGAAAATTTTGTATAAAGATTCAATAATAAAGAGCTGGCTGATATGGCTTTCAATAAATACGGAGATTAAAGGGAGGGATCGCGGCCGCGGGATTTATTACGTTTATTCAAATAAGCCGCGTAATGACTGCTTTCGATTACAAGAACGAAGAGTAATGGGCCACACAAAGTTGGGGTCGACGTGTATATCAGCGAAAACGAAGTTTCGGGGTATACGCACACACACACATGAGCGCACAGCTTTTTCGGAGAATAGAATTTTCCTTTCCGCTTATAACGATCGTCCGTGTGGTATATTTGCATATATCACCTGGTTTATACCAGCCATTTGTACGCAAATACGCTATACCGCGGCCTCTGTATATCCACTGGTTTATTCCGCGCCGCGAGCGCGATCGAGTCATTGTTAGAAATCGGAATAATAAGGCGATCGAAAACATTTCTCGGTAAATTAATGGGACGATTTTATATACACACCTTAAAATATCCACGTTACAATCGCGTGGTACGACGACACACCTTTTGTACACACACACACACACGGGCCAAAATCTCTCGGACGATTCGCTCTCCTCCGGCATACTGTGCCGTGCAAATTATGCACTCGTGTACGAAGAAAGATCGACCAGCTGTCCGCGGACTCATGAATAAATCCAATTTCATTCTACGAGCGCGTAAACCTGTCTCGCTAGAATTTCGATTTGTACATAAACGCGAGAGAGGAAAGAAGCGCTTGCGCGTAAGTTAGCTCATCTTCAATTTAGGCGCCCGCGCGAATATTTGTGAGCACGAGCGTTTTTCTTGTTTGCGCCGTGTTTTTGTGTACTTTGATTGCTTCCGATGAGATTTGCGTTACATATTTTTCACGGGTTATAGGAGTGTACGAGGGGGATTGAGCGATAAAGTGTGCGTTCGATGATTCAGCTGATTTATCTCGAGAATTATTGCTGTTTATACTATACTACTGACCATCCTCGAAGCTTCCGGCTCTCCAAAGATAGGTGGCGCATGGGCACTTTCATGCTTTCCTCATCGTTATCGACGAGCCCATGGCATATATAGAAGTGTATGTCACCCATGCCGAAAACATCTTTTTCTTGGTCTGCTCGTGCTGTAACTACCCAAGTTTATCTTTATCGCTACACTTACTCCGAATGAATATGGGATACACCAATTCGTCATCGATGTGAATCCGATATCGGATCCAAACGCTTCACTCTCCGCGCGCTAAAACGAAAAAAATTAGCATATCTTATTGGCCCGATACGCGATAACGCGTGAAACCTAAACATTCGCGCGGTGCATTTTATATGAAAAATTTCCTCTCGTATATATACACATTAGCATATTCCTCGACGTCAGAGCACGCGCGCGTATATGCAGTTTCTTCATTAGGCTTGCAGAAATTTGAAAAAAGCCGCTGCCGCCTCGCTACGGTGATAAATTCCCCGCTTCCTACGTAAAGTTTTATTTCGAGCTTGAAAAAAAAAAAAAACATTCCTCGCGAGAATATGTTTTGTACGGCGCGATTATCAATATTCATACGGCGTGAGCACGTGCGCCGCGCGATATATTATGTTTCTCGCGAATCGTCGTTGTAGCGCGTAAAAAAGTGTCTTAACACGGCCAAGACTATCAAATTGTTAATAAATTATCGCTCCGATATATAGGTGTGAGTCTGTAAGCTTTTATACGCTTGCCTTGCAATACAGAGTCGAGGAATTTTAGAATCGATCGAGCCGAAAATACGGAGCTCGATTACGCGAATCGGCGGATTTAGAAATCGTTCGAAATATCCGCTCGACGGACGAGAATAAAAATCGGCAATTGTTTAGGAAGATACGGGAGAGAGGCTACAGACTAAACGAGAGAGAGAGAGAGAGATTTATACAGCGAAGCTTTTTTTCGCGCAATCGCGAGAGCTTTCACGTCAAACAGCTCGTTTGTTTTCTTATCTTTGGAAACTAAGGCATAACCTTTTGTTTCGATGCTTCGCTCGAGAGCAGACGTTCTCGAACGATTCTTCCTCAGAAATTTCGAAAAATCGGTTCGAACGAGAAAAAAATCGGT
Organism: Trichomalopsis sarcophagae; assembly: GCA_024372645.1. Taxonomy (NCBI): domain Eukaryota; kingdom Metazoa; phylum Arthropoda; class Insecta; order Hymenoptera; family Pteromalidae; genus Trichomalopsis; species Trichomalopsis sarcophagae. Next base: position 1,220,155 of record QLSS01000011.1, read on the forward strand.
AAAGCGATCGGATCAGGCGTTGTCGCCAACAGGTCTCCGCCTGCCCAAGCTTCATCTCTCTCTCTCTCAGCGGCATATACACACTGCAGTGGCACGTGCAGCCGAGGAAAGATCGGTTCACTCGAGCTGCACACGCACACACAGCAGCAGCAGCATTAACACAAGCCGGCCTTGCCGCGAGCTATTGCAAGTGTCTGCATCGTTGCAGCGCCGATAAAAGTGTAGCGCAGCACGTGGCGCGCGATATCGGCCGGCTTTCTCTTTGCTTAACGATCTTTTGCCGATTGTTCTTTTCGGCTGTTTTTACATCGCTCTAGTCGTTGCGTCGAGGCTCATACGCACTTGATTATAGACTTTCTACTTATGCATACTTTTATTGCGCGACTTGCTGCGGCCGAAGATTAGTAAAGGAAAACGTCCCTACTATACTTTGCTTTATAATTCTTTCGCGGCGCGCCTTCTTTTATCGTTTGACTGCGAACTTTTTATTCCTCCGAAAGTTCTTGAAAAAAAAAAGTGCGCTCGTTCTCTATCACCGCACAGCTCTTATTCTCATCCAATAGGGCTTCGCGCGAGACCTCGAGACGCCGGGGCCACCTTCGCAGGAATTCGGAAGAAGCGATGAGGGACTCACGCACACACACACACACGGAGTGAGCTACAGCACGCTGATGCTGACCCCACGCACTCTCGAGGGAGAATAAATTAGGCCCCAATTAGAGGCGCGGCGATCGGTTTTATCTCTCGCTCTACTCAGCGGCTACTCCTCGATACTTTTTTCGGACGGTCCGAAAAAGCGCGCGCGCTTGATGTCTCTGTCGAAAAGAAGAGATAGAGAGAGAGAGAGAGAGAGAGAAAGCGATCGCCGCCGTGAGATTAGAAGCTAGTAGCTTCTTATAGTCGTTTTAGGCGGTATCTCTTTCGCGAGGATTTTGGGATACCCGTGATGCACCGACGAGGTGATGATTTTTCACTTTTTTTTTTTATACTTGCATTTTTTTGATAAGAATTTAGAATCAAGCGATATTCATCGAGTGGTACACGTCTCGTTGTTTACAGACTCCGGCTCTCGCGGATATAAAGCAGCGGCGACGTGTCTACCTGTCGCTGTATCTCGAGTGTTTAGCGGTACTTCTCTCGCAAGTCAAACACGCAGCGATCGTCGCAACTTTTTCTCCTCCTCCGATGCTCGAAGAGCACAAAAAAAGAAAGCGAGCTTTACACTCGCTCGATAAGCAATCGCTCGCGAGCCTGATAAGAAGTCAAGTGCGAAGTCGAATTAAACGTAATCGCGCGCTTTCAATTATACCAAGTCCTCCTCCCAATTTTCAAACAAACAAACCTTCCCCTGTATACGCGCCGATCCCGATAATTTTCCATCTCTCTCTCTCTCTCTCTCTCTCTCTCTCTCCGCGCAGCCTCCGCGCGCTGCAGATCGTGTCTCTCTTTACCGAGAGCAGAGCGGCCCCCACTACCATACAGACCGAGAGCGCCTCGGTCGTCGTCTCTTACTTAGCGCAGTTACCACCACTACTACCCTCTTCTCTCTCTCTCTCTCTTTCAGCTTATATATATATACACACGCGATCTCCTTTCTCTCTCTCTCTCTCTCTCTCTCTCTCTCTCGCTGGGACTTCTCCTCCTCCCGTACCTCCTTCTCCCCCTCCACGGATTTTTCCCTATCATTTTTCTCCATCTCTCCCTCTCGTGCACATTTTCCGCAGCCGTCGCTCCGGCTCCCTCTCTCGCTCGCGTACGCACGCTGTGTGTGCGCTCGTCCGCTCCGGCACAGCTCACAACACTGGCTCTGCGCGCGCGACCAGTCAGTGCAGCCGCGGCGAGCAGCTGACGCGCTACCGTACACACGTACATATATACGCGCAGAAAGTGTCCTCCTCGTCGTCCTCCTACTGTGCGCCTATTGCAATACACCGGACGGATATCGTCCTCACCTGTGTGCGTGTGCGTGCAGTGCGCGAGAAAGAGATAGAGATAGGATATTTCGCGAGGGACTACGGCTCATTATTCCTCGGGAGCTTCGATAGAGCGCGCACTTTTTCAAACCGTCGCAAGCCGCCGCAGGTGTTGCTGCTATACGTACGCTGCACCTGAGTTTTATCCCATAAGCGAGAGATAGAGAGTGGGAATAACGAGTGCCTATAAGTCGAGGAGGGAATATCGCTGATAAGCAGTGGACCAAGTCACCGGACCGACGGACGACTCGAAGGGTGAGTAGCGATACGTCTTATATATCGTGTAGTTGTGCGCCTGATGCAAACGTCGTCGATGTTACTCGAGCTTGCGCGCGCTATTAGATCTATTAGATCGTCGAAATCGGCTGATGACTTGGTTCGTAGGCTGATCATCTTCGCCGCGCAGGTATTGCCGGGACTCGCGTTGATTCACGCGCCACCGGCTTATCGCGCTCTTGTCGTCTGTAAAAATTCGATGAAAGGCCGTATCGTTTTTTTTCTCTCCTTCGTTGTTCGCTTATACACACGCGCGGGAAACAATAATCATTATCGGCTGTATATGCGAGTGAAAAATGCGCATCGATGAATCGGCCGATGACTTGAACACGATATATGGCGCGCGGTTGAAAAATTTCCCTATATAGTTTTTAGAGAAGCAAGACGGGCATAGCTTTGATATCTGTATATAACGATTCGTTACACGCATGCTATCGTACGTGTGACGCAAAGCGATTAAAGTTGTTGCGCGTGAAAACAAGCGTTTGCGATATGTATGTTCGTTGAAATTTTTATTCGAAAAAGCTCAACGACAGCTTTCGAAAAATTCGACGACACTGCTTTCTTTATCTCTTATCGCGTGTCCCGGTGTGTTAAATCACGAGAGCTATACACTTGTATAATTATATACGCTTTTTTCGATTGTTGTGTTTTTTCTCGTTTCTCCACATTTGTGTACACACGCAGACGTGCGCATCGAACGTTTTTACGAACGAAGACGAACTTAATGTTTTATTTATGTCGATAACGCGTATGCGATCGTACACCCAGATCGCGCTATTAAGCGATGCGCTTTAAAATGTCCACTTTGCTCGTATACTGCACACCAGAGGCGAGAAATAACCCAAAAGCGAAGCTCTTGTTCCCCTTAAACAGTGATCAGTTAGTTAAACATTTTCCTATAATAACAACAAAGCCACAAAAATCGCGTATATCGTGGCACATGATCGCATCCTAGCCGACGGTGAATGGGATCGTGCGCGCGCGATTGACGCTAATTGTCGTGGTAAAAAGCCACGGCGCACTTTTCTGTTTTCGCTATTTTTACGCTCGCGCGCGCGAATTAACGCCGGCCGCAGACGTTCGCAATGGCTCGTTAAAGCGTCTGGCTTGTTGTTTTTTATTTATTTTTGTTTTTGTTTTTTTTTCGATCAAACTACGCATCGTATACCTAGAAATTACGGAATCAATTACGCGCAGCAGCCGCGAAGATTATCCTCCGGCCGCGTGATTGAATTCGCGCTTGGAATTGTTGTGGTCGGTACGTTACGCCGAACCTACGATTTCCACGACGTTCTTCTCTGTCATTTTTTATTCTGGACAAGAATATTATCTCGGCGAAAATGTCACCGATTCGTATATAATCCCCGGGTAACTTTCGATTAAGAGAAGCGACGATTTTTCCAAATTACCCCGTCAGTTAGATAATTCGGTGAAAGTTCTCGCGCATCTCGCGCAAAAAAATGACCCACAGACGCGCTGAGAAAATTGCATTTTCCTCGTGCCGATGCGTCTACACAGAAAGACAATGGGGCCTTTTTAATTTGACGATCAAGCACGTGCGACGCGTGGAAGGAGAGAATGAAACCGTAATAATCGAGAGAGCGGTCCTTCGTATGCCCGGGACTCGATTGTGTGTAAAGCAGCGAGTGCAACGGATGAAAGAAATTGAGAGAGATGCATTGTGATGCAGTCGTCGCAAGTGCATCACCGCGCTTCGTTTGTTTTTCTTCTCCGATCCGCCTCCTTGTCAATTAGGAATGTGTACCGCTTTGCTAAAAATGAAGTTGAGAATTTTCAGTGTATATGTTGTCTCGAGAGATGATATTTATGTCTTTCTCCAGGCAATAATCGCCGATTATCGGTTAATTGAATTACCTTCGTTTCCTCCTTTCTGTTTTTACCTCTTACATATATTGTGGGTAGAGGAAGAAATTTTCAAAGTCCCAAGCATAAAACGCGTATATGCAACCTTGGCGCAATCTCATCGATCAAAGCTTTCGAGAGAGAAAAAAAAAATGCTCAAACACATAGCCGGCGCGATCAATCAATCAATCGGCTAATTTTCTTGCGTTAAAATTGAATTTCTCGACGAGGTATAGACAAGATCTGCTATAAGTGTGTGAGTGTGTGGAGTCTCTATATCTCTCTCATTGTCGTGTGTAACTCAATCAATCTTTGTACGTTTCATCGTGTGTGTGTGTGTGTGTGTGTGTGTGTACATTACATTCGATACAAATTGTTATGAAGTTTTTGCCTCGTTGTAATAAAAGGCGTAATCGGCATTTTTTATCCGATCACACACGGCTGGCTCTCATTAGCTTTGTTGGGAATTCACTTATGAATGGATAATTGCTTTTCGTTTCTTTATGCTTAATCCAAACGATCACCGCTGCAGAAAAGGTTCCCTCTAATTGCAGCAGTACACACGAGATTAAAATCGCTATTTTCTGCGGACAAGTCCACGTAATATCCACGGGATTGATTTATATTTAGGATCGAAAATTTCTACCGAAACAAAGCGCGCACTCGTCCTTCTCAGAGTCGCCGCGAGAGCATCGAACTGCAGCCCCGGGTATGGCTCATCGACGCTATTCGCTTTTCGCTCCAGCGCTTCGGTATAGTAGCCCCCCTCGCGATGATGATTCATATAGAGAGATTCGAGTGCGCGCACTGATATCATCCTCCGCGCTTAGAAACATCATCGCGATCAAGCTGACGTGGAAGCTGCGCTGCGGGGAAGGGCTTTTCGGGCCTGTGCAGGGGAGAAAGTACAGTCGTCAGTAATTATCGGTCAGAATAAAGCTGTGTATAGAACGAGAAGATGAAGGAAAAGATGAAAAGCGATAGCCGTTCGAAAAATTAACGCTGTAACGGCGCGAAACTTACAAACAAGTCCATTTAATGCCGCGGATTTATCAGCGTTTTCTGAAAAACAATTTTGCAATGGCAGCGAGAGAGCAAACTTCATCAGACTTGCCTAAGTATATCGCGCAATTGCGCGAATGAACGATGAGTGACATAGGCTTATAGCGCTGCGCGCGTCGTTTTTTTTTCCTTCCTTCTCTCCCGTATAGCTGTAACCGTTAGACGCGCACCGTATGGCACCTATATGGAAATTGAGAAACGAACGGCCCTCGAGAGAGAGAGAGAGAGAGAGAAACGCGTTCTATAGTGCACGGTAGTGGGAGAAAGTCGCGAATTAATTATACATGGCATATAGTAGAATATTATGATTGAATATTAATGCGCGTGTGTGCACACACGCGCACAATTAGGCGGGCGAATATAATTCTCTCTTTCTCTGACGCGCGGGCTTTTCGCAAAGAAAGTTGGCGCCAGCAGCGAGTTTTTTGTCACGGCTGAAAATTTATACGCTGCAGCGCCGATACACGCCGATCCTCTTATATTATTCAGAGGATTATAGTCATCTCTTTTAATTTAGTGATTTATCAGCCGACTCGAGAGATGTGTAGCGCGCTAATGGCGGATTAGCCGTGGCTTGATTCTTAATTATGTCAATGGCTCGTGTTATTGCGATCGAGTGGCTCTTTTGTTCGCTGAATTGATGGCGTTTTGATTTTCGTTATTTATTGCATTGGTTTTTTCACGCGCGTTCTAGAAAAGTTGTCCCTCGCGTCTCGTGCGTACGACCTTATCGAAGCACTCTCGAAAGTACGTTCGAAGTTCGGCTGATAAAATCGAGCGTAAATTTTACGCCGAAAAAAGGGAGCTGCCGATAAGGGAAGCGTCGTTATGGGAAAGTAAGAATAGTGCTCGAAGCTATATAGTCTATCTCGGCTTCGTTTTCGATTAGTTATTGCGCAGGTACCGATGATTCACCGGTTGATCACGTTCGGTCTGCACGATCGAGTCTGTACATCGATTTTGACTCGCGTCGTGTCGTTTCTCGGAAAATCGCCGGGTGTTACAATAATACGCGAGAGTCGATCGAAGAAAAAAAAAATCTCGATAAACCGTCGCGTGGAAAAATGCTCGTTTATCGCATCTCTCCCACTAAACGAGCTCTCTCGTCGGTAAAAAGTAGCGTAACGCAGCGCTAATTTATGCGACATGCCTCATAAATTTATATCGGCATCATATATATTTACTTTTGAGCGATATACCCGCGATGCCTGTATAAATACGGATTTCCATACGCAAATTTATGGATCGTATATCGTTACACACATCCCTTCGTTCTATCGCATTTCGAAATCGACCCTCGAAGACGAAGTTAGAAAAATATAACACACGCGCTCTGACGCGATCGCCGGCCTTATCGAACTCTCGCGCTCTCTGGGACTTTCGAAACGACTTTCAAAAAACCGCAGACAGACAGAGAGAGAGAGAGAGAGAGAGAGAGACGATCGCCATAGGTTATTTTCGCGACTCGAGCGAGATCCCTCGGCGCAGCCCAAATATCATAAAGCGGTGAAATCCGTAATAACCTTTTTTCCTCCTCTCTCGCGTCGCACACGCGACAGCTCTCGTGCGCCACTTTAAAAAGAGGCGTAAGCGAGAGAGAAAGACACTTTCAAAGCGGCTTGCAGAAGAGCCGGATATATGCATCAGCGATCGATTTGTCCTCGTTGACTTTAATTAGGCTGTGATACGTGTGTGTAATAGTGGAATTTTAAGAAAAGCTGTGTAACACACATCGTTATTATTATATATATTCAGTGGTGTCAATAAGATAAACCGCTTTGAGCACAATAATAACAGCGCGTTTAATTTTCTCTTCCAAAGCGCTTCTCTCGACGCGCGTTTTTCCTGCAAAAACACGATACAGCACCGTGTGTGTATATACGCGAGAAAGTTACAACTCGTCGCTGCGGCTGCGCGGGTGACCTTAGAATTAAATGACTTATTTCTGTACGTAATCTTAATAACGATGATTAGGTAAGTCAGTTTATAACTCATTAACGACAACAGCTCGAGATAAACATTAATTCTTTTTTCTCCTCTCTTCTCGCGCGAATTTCGCGATTATATTAGTGCTGACTTCGAGTCTGTGCTGACTTTTTCCCAGAAGTCGAATTTTCCACACGTGCAGTATGATGTCCTCGTGGGCATTTTATCTTCTCGATTTTTATTGTTAGAATACGTGCTGTTTGTGTGTGTGTATAGACTGCGACATATATAAGCGCGACACATTGGTACAATCGATTTATCAAAAAAAAAAAAAAAAAATGTGTATATAACGACGACGAGTTATCATCGTGTTCACGCGGCGGTCTCGTCGCAGACTCCGTATGCTACGTTCGGTTTCTTTCCACTGCCGCGTGAATCTGTATACTTTATAGCTGACGATGACGATTTTGGACGGGATTATCGGTGATTTTGTCGGAGACAATTTAGAGCATAAAGTATGCGCGCTGGTGACATTTCGAACGCGATAAGCATAAGGTGAAAAAAAAAAATTTAAGTCGTAAACAATCAATATATACTGCAGCAGCTCATCTCGTACGCGTAGTGGGAGGACAGGGCGAGATAGAGAGAGAGAGAGAGAGAGAGAGAGAGAGAGAGAGGGAACATGAGATTGAGAGAAAAAGATAAGCCTCTGCTTAAAATATTAGGCTGGACCAAGAGATGAGAGAGAAAAAACGAGCGATAGAACCCTATAGCTCTTTATTACGTCCAGAGAGTATATCTCGAGCGTGTTCCTCTCCTCTGGCGTTTTTATTTTTATTTCTTCTCCTCTTCGGATCCATGGGCACCGCGCGCGTATCTCCATAACGTCCTACACACACACACACACACACACACACACACGCACACATACACACTCTGTATATAGCAGACGCTCAGCCGCCGGCGGCGGGCGATCGAAGATTTTTCGGGCCGTTTGATCTGTGCTATCGAATTGATTAATTAATTGGCCCGCTATGCATACGTTATAACACACACGGCTGTATAATCCGTGGGAAGCGGAAAATGGCTAATATGTAGATTCATATGGGCTGTAATTAAATATTATATTGGCTTTGCGTATATGGGAAACGTTTTAATTGCAGCGTCGTCAGCTCGTTAGCGGATCGCGCATAAATCATCAGCGCGAATTTCGAGAGAGAGAGAGAGAGAGAGAGAGAGAGAGAGAGAGAAACTCTAAACGCTTCTTATATTCCGCCGGAGAGAATAATTACGCGGCGAGATAAGGCGATCGTCGCGTTGATATATAAGTTAACAAACAAGCGCGAGTCTGGATTTTGGAAGACTCTCGCAGCTGCTGCAGCGATTGATCAACGCCATGAGCCATTATACTCATTCGACAACGTGTATATATGAGCGTGTGTCGTATGCAGAACGTTTTGACGAAAAAGTGAGGCACTTGTACATATACTTACACATACACAGATGCACGTGGTATAAGGAGATCGGCAGAGACCGCGAGATACCGTAAACCCGCGAGGTCGCCGCGCTCGACGTTGCAGCAGCCTCTTCTTCTTGTGTATATATTCAATCTCCTTTTTTCCGCTTATCTCCTGCTCTCCACTGCCGTCGCTGTGTATATATCTCGCGCCGGGGTTTATCTATCGGCGTATCTCGCCGTTTCGTACACTGCTCTCTGTCTTGCTTCTTTGTGGGACTTTTCGCTATAATTAAGCCTCCGACGCTCTCCACTCTTGTGATTTTTTTATCCTTTTGGCATTCTATATACGTATACGAATACACGCGGAGGTTTGCGTGGCTTATTGAAAAGAGCTACCGGTGTTGGATTGACGAATATACGCTGCCGATTCGATTGGACGGAACTAGTGATTTTAATAAGAGCGCTGCGTTATCTCAGTGTTGATACGCGCGCATGGGATGTCTATTAATAGTTGCCGGCGATAAGAAAATACATTCATTCGCTATTTTTTACACGGACTCGAGAGAGGCGCACAAAGAGAGACGGCTAGGTTGCAAATGCCAAAACGGAAATTTCGTTATACTGAGCCAATTATTACGAGAATAATATACTCTGACTTTGTAGCTATCCTTTGTCTTGTAAAACAAAGACTATAAAACCAACGACAAGACAAATTTCAACAAAACGAACAATAGACCCACCAGCGCAGTCAATCATCGCTCGCTTGGCGACTATTTCAGATGCGCGTATATATACGTGGCTCTCGCGGATTTCCCGTGTGTCACCGCGACGCTCTTCTCTATCGGGAGAGCCAGTCAGTAGAGCAGTTTGCGGCCAGCGCAAGCTAACGGTCGGGTACCGTGTAAATATAACGTCGCGGTTGGAAAGTCGATGCGTTTGCCGAGTTCGTGGGTGAAAATTTTCTTTTTTTTTTTTTTTCATTTTTTTCATTTTTCGATAAACTTTACGAGAAACGGATATTTTATTGCTTTTCGAAGGTGATAAAACTCGACTTTATGCGACTATAAACATTAATCGTTCATTGTATATAAGGTATACAAGCATTCACGAGTCGGAATATAAAAACTGATGTATAAAGTGTGGCGCGAGGATGACGATCTCGAGGCAGGACGATTGAAATTCGTATACGATATAAAGTAGACGCGGACGCGGAGACTCGTGACTTTTAGGAACTGTTAATCCAGTCCGTCTCTATGCTTGAGCTCGTTTGCATAATTTCAGAAATAATGCGGCTGTAAAAAATGAATACTAAACGGCACTTAAGAAAAAGAAACACACACACACACACACACACAGAATCAATATCGCGCGCGTATTTAAAGGTACGCTGTGTCGCACAAGTTTATATTGTAAAATTTATGCTATTAACGATTCCGAAAAATAAACGCTCCTCGCTTCTCGCTGATAGACGGCCATAATAACTAAATTGAATGATTTCGCAAGATTTATCATCCGAAATTCCCCCGTTATCTTCGTCCTCAATCGCGTTCTTGAAATTCCTTGCATCCAGAGTCGAGAGTGAGAGAGAGAGAGAGAGAGAGAGAGAGAGAGAGAGACTTTTGCGAATTTCCAACTTTTGCGATCGTTTATTTTCATACAAGAATAAAAAAAACCACTACACGCGCACACGTCACTATTAAGTCGGACGCGTCGATGGCCATTTTATCGTCTTTTGATTCCTTCGAAATGAGCGAGGAATAAAAAAAACCCTCCCATCATCGCTATTATAACACAACTCTCTCGTCTCGATTTTTTTTTTCTCCCCGCGTAATTACGCGAAATAACGCAACGAATTCCAATCGGCTTACACAATATTATTCCGAAGAGAAGAGCGAGGAAGAAAGTGCTAAGAAAAAGAAAATGAAAGAAAGAGCCTGGAGTACAGGAATCAAAGTGCGAGCGCGCGATTTCAATTAAAGCCGACGACTGCAGGATACCGCTGCATCAAAAAAGATTCGATAACCTGCTGCATATAGCTATACACGCACCGATTCTATATAATGTTATTGTAATGTAAGTCGCCGCGACGAGTCGGTGCCGGATTGAATGACGTCATGCGGATCGTAGAAACGACTGCTGCGGCTTATCGTTCGCTCGCGAGAGTACGCGTACAGGCACCTGCGGCCATTGATTTTTGCGAGAGTTTAAAAAAAAAAATGACGACGACGGAACACACTCGAGTTGTTAGTTTTACCTCGTTTTTTTTTTTTTTTTCATCGTCGTCTTGTTTTGGTGTATCGAGAGAGAAGAGGGAAAAAAGAGACGGCGAGCTGAGTGAATAAAAAAAAAAGGATCGCTTTCGGGTGGGGGAGAGGAATTCGCGGAGAAAAAATCGGGGTCGAGAGGAATTCCGTAATTGTTATTATTGCCACAGGCGGGAATTTCGATGTGCCGTTGCCGCCTCGAGAGAGAGAGAGAGAGAGCTGATTTGTCAACAATGAGAAAAAAAATCATTATGGTACACCGGTAGCATGTTTCTACAGCGGGCTGTGGTAATAAAACACACGCAGCAATTGAAAACTCAATCAAATCGGCGCAGTGACGTCGCCGCGAACATAACGGCTCAATCTCTCTCTCTCTCATATTGTATTTTTCATCCGACGATAATAATACCCATAACGCGTCGATTTCTTATCGACTCCGAGTAGATCTGCGCGGATGTATACGAAACGTCACGAGAGCATTGTTGCGCGCATTATAATCTCGTCTGCAGATGAGTCAATGAGTGTAATTTCATTAATTGGAGATAAATCTTTTAATAATCGCGATATGGCCGGTAGAATGATGAAACAGCTCTCGCGCAGCTCTGATGGCTATTACACGTACGTTTTCCTTCGTGCCTCGGCTTAACAAGTGCCCTTACGTCGTGTTTTTTCTCTCCTTCGTATATGTATGTATTCCGCGATGATTTACTGGATTTTTGCGCGATCGAGGAATTTTAATTGAAATAATGAGAGAGCCCCGACTATACGCTGCGGGCATGACAATGGACGTTCGTTGCGATATTATTTTATCGCGAATTCGAATCATCCGTAGCCCGCCTCTCAGTAGAAAAGGTCGCGTTCAATCGAGACACCAGGCATCCACGACACTTGTTGCCTTATTTCGATTTTCACAAAATTCTCTTTAAAAAAAAAAAAAAAAATCGATGCACAAAATAATAATCAATCACAAGCGAGCGTCGATTTCGGCCAAACGGCGCTCTCGCACCTGCAGCAGCCGTACACTCGGGATTTCTCGCAGCACACACGACTGCCGTCAATCAGTCAGCGCGCGAAGAAAAAAAAGGGACACGCGTACGTACAGAAGGAGTTAAAGGCGCAATTACGTAGGCCGCCGAGACACGGCGCGCGCGACTGGAAAGTCCGGATTTCGCGCGCGCGCGCGCGCGAGCCGCTATAAGGACGACGATTGATCGCCGAGCTCGATTCGCTTTCGCCTCAAAGTCGCGCTCGCATAATTGATTTTCACCGACGCGGCACGCGACACTTCTATACAACGCGGTGGGGTGCGGATTCGTGCAGTTTTTTTCGAATTTGATTATACTGTTATACGCGCGATTTTTTTCGGAAGAAAAAAAAGGAGATTCTTTAATGGCTCGAAAACACGTTGCATAAAGAATAAATCGAATATAATTAAAGTTTACTGCTATTCACGCGCGCGTTCGTAATATGCAAAAATCCGGGAGGTAGCCTCTCTTTCACAACGCGCACGCTTCTCTCTGGTTTTTTATTTTTGAAAAATTTGTGCGCGTTTTTAAAATTCTAACGGCAAAAACCCGAAATTTCCGACGAGATACAGCCTACTAACGCAATTTACATCTATTAAAGCGACGTTGGTCATTTTTTCTTCCGTGATCGCATAATTATTGTAAAAATCCGTCGATTCGAATTTCCACGCCTGAAAACCTGTCCGAACGTTCTTTATAGATACACATGAACGTTAAACCTTAATACACGCTCGGACGCGCTTTAAACGCGTATTGTGCGCTCGCGAGTAGCTGCCTTGCGCGCGTAATATAAAAGAAATTTATGAATGCGTTAAGATGAGGCATTGCGACATCGGATTCCGCGCCTTGGCCTGCCAAGTGTCGCGGATCCGCCTCCTTTATAGGTCGATTCCTCGGAATTTCTGGGAAGGTTTTTCCTCTCGCGCGTTATAAGCGTTTTCTCGCGATAAATTTCTCGAGACATGTCTCGCACTCCTTCCACATATTATATAAATCGAGCGAGGTTTTATACGTGTATTTTTTCTCTCTGGTCGAAGAGAATCCGCGGATCAGTCGGTACTTGCAAACATGCTTGCTATGGTCTACTATTACAATATTGTTTAGTCTCGCTGATATTGCAGCGAATGATTGCAGCGATAAATTCTGCATAATGAAATATTTATAAGAATGAAGATCATCGGCGCATTTTTTCCAATATAATTATGTACGTATAAAGGTTTCGCGTTGCGTCATACAGCTTGCCGATAGACCGTCCCTGCGCGTCTATTATCTTGGAAATTTTCAGTCGCGATCGAAAAGTTTCCTCTGAAAAATACGTAACACGACGTTATGAACGTTTCTCGTTCGCGCGAGTTAGATAACGTCTCTGTCTAAAAGTTTCAATTTATTCCAAACCGAATTATCAGCGAGCCGAGAGATAAGCAAAAAGAAGCTAAAAGGGCTAATAGGAAAAAAAGAAGTCCCTCTACTCGCTCGCGCGCCGACTCATTAAAGTCGTCGGGATTTCGCGCTGCGCCGACAATCGATGGGCGTGCGCGTACTCGCGCTCGTAAGAAGTCGTATTACCCACAGACACAGACGCGTATGTATACGTGTACACAGAGACCGAAGAGAGAGAGAGAGAGAGAGAGAGAGAGAGAGAGAGAGAGAGAGAGGAGGCCGTTAATTGGCCGTTGGCCATCTCGTGCTCGCTAGAGATTCTTGGGAGATTCGACCTCGAGGGGATATAGAGATACCGGCGTGTCCTTCGCTCTCTTTCTTTCTCTCTCTCTCTTCTGGAGCTGCGAGGAGAGACAAAAGGCCGGGAGAGCTTCTTACATGGGGACATGTAGATGAGGCAGGGGTGATGGCGGGGAGAGCGATTGATTTCTTCGGTCGCTCGTGAGAAAATCGGAAAAATCAAGAGCCGAGTTATTACACGCCTGAAGACACACTCGAGCTCGAGCTACCAGTTTCAGCGATTTGTCATCATTAACGCGACTCTCAATGAAAAGCCCGGCAATAAAGATTTACAACTCGAGAGATTCGTATACAATCGGCGATTACCAGCGCGAGAGTACAAGTTCGAAGGTACATCGTTAGAGAGAGATGCGTCGAAAAGACATTTCCCATAGTCGTAAACATCAGCAGCGAGGAATAATTAATCAACGAACCGAAAATATTCCATTATTAAAAAAAAAAAAAAAAATTCAATTCGATCACCCAAAAACCTCCGCTTCTGGGGACGAAGACGTTTGACAGATGTCAGCGGTCCTTTGGCGCAGTGCTCTCGCGTTAATTGGCCATTTAAATATCGAGCGACGCCGCGGTATGGCCGTGAAAGAGAAAGAGAGTAGACGCTACCGCGCTTACGCGGACGAGCAGGTGCATCGGCCTTTGCCTCGTATTATACACATTCGCGCGAGCCTGTTTCGGATCGGCTTGTAATATACGCAGCTCCTCTCTCTTTTCGCGCGAAGCTTTTTATTACGCTTCGAGGACGATGCGCGCGGCTCTGATTTTTTTTTTTTTTTTTCGCTGCGTGTACAAGCAAAACACACTCGCACGCGGCGTACGGGATTTTTCGTCACCTTTATCTCGTCTCCTCGGCTATACTCTGGCTTGTAAGTACATCGATTATTACGCTACCGCTACGAAGATTGCCGATCTCTCTCTCTCTCTCTCTTTTTATATCTCGAGAGAGCCTCATTTTTGGCGTCGGCACTAATTAAGCGAGACTTATTTTTCCTTTATCGGCCTGTATATATATAGTACACCTTGATTAATGAAACATCTGTGTGCGTGAGCGCGTTTCAATAGAGTCGATGTAAAAAAGTAATTAATCCTTGCATACGCGAACGAAACGGGGAAAAAAATCATGTGCTCTGATAAGGCCGGCTTTATATTATTCGCCTTTCGAATTAGCTAATACATTGTTAATTAAGCTTCGAGTCCATAAATCAAAAGGTAAAAAAGAAAAGGACACCGCGCGACATGAAAGAGATAGAGAGAGAGAGAGAGAGAGAGAGAGAGAGAGAAAAAAGAGAAATAAGAAATCGGTACACACGCGTATGGACGAAATCCTAAGTCAGCATCCACCAGTGAAAGGAAGCTCTCCGAGCGCTTGGATCAGGAGGAGGAAAATAAAACCTGCTCCGTGAAAAAGAGTGTTGCGCGCGGCGTTCGAGAAAGGTCGAATCAATTGGCCATAATTAACCGGCAATCCACGCGCACGCGGGAAAGAGTGAGATAAAGAGTCGTATAATACACAGCGCGCGATTTATTAAAAGTCAGTGTGTGTGTTTGTGTGTGAGAGAGGCGGCGCTAATAAAGTAATACTATACAAGAGCGGAAAATCGGCCTAGAGAGCGAGAGCTTAGATTACGAGACATAGAAGCGCGTGTAGTTGTACGAGAGTTTGATCGATACGTATCTTGCACGCGCCGAGAGAGATCCTTTTTTTTGTTCTCCTCGAGAGGAGGAGCTAGTGTAATATATGGGTGTGAAGGAGGGAGAAGCTGCGCTTAGACGATGATCACTGGCTGTTGCGCTTTTAGATCGATGTGTGTACCTATGTTTGTTGTGATTTTTTTTTTTTTTCGTCGTAATGAGATAGTTACATAAATGAATGATCGCAGAGCACGCGCGAATGGAGCCATTGTGTGTAGGAACGATTTTATGATTTCGTCAGATGCAAATTTTGATACGTATACGACGGCCTAATACAGCGATTGCCATCGTATCGAACGCCACTCGAGATGGATGAACTAAAGGACGATTTTACAGTGAGTCACTCTCTCGGTTCCCCTGACTCACACACACACACACACACGCAAGTCTGATAGCTAAAACACATTCGTTGCGTTATACGCGCCGTAATTATCGTCGGAATTTCATTCCGCTGCGAGAATATACATAAAAATCATAACGCGCTGCGCGCACGTCGAATCGAAATTAATTGCTCGGAATCACGCAGCGCTCGAGCTCGCTGTGTAATAAAACATTCATGAAATCGTATCCTTCTATACACTGGATAATTAAAGCTCGTGTATATATATATATATATATATATATATATATATATATATATACCCCCGCAAAAACCTCGCGTCGCGCGATTCGCAAAAGGACCTTCGCCGACGCTTCTTTACATCATACGAATCAACGTCTGTACACAACGATGAAACCGTACGGCTGCGCATAACAGATGCCAAAACTGCGTCTCGTTATACCATCGGCATTTCCACACACGCGAATTTATGGATAAGCGACTGTGTCTCTGCACTAAAATACGCTCTTGGCACGTGATCCGCATATTCATGTTCCTCATCTCTATTTCCCCCGCTTCAAGGCCGCGTAGCTTTTTCACAATATGCGAACATCTCGGGAAAGTCAGGGATCCGAAAATCGCTAGGAGACGGCGCATCGATGAAACGGCCGCTGCTGCTGCTGCCGTGCATGAATTATACGCGTTGCTCCATTTCCCGCAAAGTATAACGGACACTTCCTGCGCGAGCGAAGAAAGATCGGGAGCCGATATACAGTAGCGCGCGCGATCGATCGTATACTGAACACGCGTCGATTTAATCTGCCACAAATCACGACGACGACGACAATGAGCCAATCGAAATTCCCTCATTCGCGCCGTAAATCACCGGCTGTTATTGTCCACCGGTGCAGCAGATATATATATATATATATATATATATATATATATATATAGATATAATGGTTGGGTATATTCGAATGAAATTTCGACGACTGGTACGTCTGGCCCACACGTGCTTTTCTACTGAATATTATGACGTAAGGCAATTTTCGCTATACGCGCTTTTATCTCTCTCTCTCTCTCTCTCGACCGAGAGTCTTTGCTCGTAGCTTTGAATAAACTTATATATATATATTTCGGTCTATAGAGTCGAGTGTCGGCGGCTTTGATTCGATTGTTTGCTGACTTAAAACGCGAGGGCGGTGTCTTGTTGATAGCGAACGCAGACCGTACGTCGTCGTCGGCGGCTTTTATTTTTGTTTTCAAGCTGCGTTTGTTGATAAGAGCCGCCGCGAGATATTCCGTGTGTGTGCATAACGTGTTTTGATTTCTCTCTCTCTCTCTCTCTCTCTCTCTCGCGCGTGTTTGTGCACAGCTTGCGTAAGGATGGGATGAAATTTTCCTTCAGGTGCCACGGAGAT
This sequence comes from Trichomalopsis sarcophagae, assembly GCA_024372645.1. NCBI lineage: Eukaryota > Metazoa > Arthropoda > Insecta > Hymenoptera > Pteromalidae > Trichomalopsis > Trichomalopsis sarcophagae. The sequence goes on from QLSS01000011.1 coordinate 1,237,175, forward strand.
CCTACTTTTTAAAATTGAAACTTCTACTTGAAAAAAAAAAAACGAATTCATTAATCCAAACGATCAATCTCCCGACTCTCTTTCTCGCGTCGCTCTCCTGACTCATCGCCGAGCGGACTTGCGAAAGCCCTAATTGAGAAAAATTATGGATCCGCCGATAATGAATGACGTCAAAACGGGGAGTAAGGGGACTATAGCATATGGCTCGGCGGAGGTGCCAATTGAGGAAAAGACGAGATGAACGACTAACCGAAATGAAATTCTTTCTTATTTGTGTTTCAGAGCGCGAGATTACATGCCCCCGAGGAGCGCGGCGACGCGACAGCCGCAGAATGGAGCTGCACCTAATCGCTCAGGCTCTACTGCTGCTGCTGCTGCTATCCTCCTCGTGCGACGCCGTCTCCGAGAGCATCAAAGGTAAGCCTTTTTTTTTTTTAAACGTTTAATACACACGAACAAAGAATCATATATAACGGGGTCGTCGCATATTAAGCGATCGAGTTTGTAAAAGTGGAACAGTCGCGGTACACTATATGCTTATCGGCATTTAAAATAGGTACGCGTGCGTTTATCAATAATTTTCAACGATTTACATATAATGTCAGCGCCTGCTCTCTCTCTCTCTCTCGCGATATATCAAAAGATGTATATAGTCGCGTGCGGTTTTTTTTTCTCTCTTTCTCGTTCGAAGCGCTTTTTTTCCCCCGCGCCCGCGCGCGCATTTCATCAATGCATAACATTACACCCCGTATATTTACATACCGGTTTTATGTGTCGTCGACTCGTCTCGCGAGGTGCGATACGCGGATAAAAAAGTGCCGCTTGCACCCTGACACGCTGATGTGCGGAATCGAATCGTAAGATGTTACGTACAGTATACTCTCTAAATCTGTTCGAGTGATTTTTTCACTCTAAAAAAGAGTAGTTCATAGAATGACTCGCCTTCGAGTGAAAACTATGAAGTCCCTATCTATAGGTTACTCGTTGTAGAGTGATTTCTGTTGTCTTTGTTCGATCACTCTTTAAAGAGTAAGTCACTTGATAAGGAGTCCTCTCTTCGTCAACGCGTTCTTCGTTAGAAAATGTGCAAAAGTGTTTGTTGCAGTATTTTCAACAATATAGGATGTCGACAATGATATCAAAGTTGCCTGAGGTGAGATGAGAATATATATTTACGATTCGTATGTACATACATATACGTGTATACGTAAGCAATGTGCATGTATACGTGCATACATATAAAGAAGTTAGGTTAGGACATTAACAATAATAACAAATACTTTGTGTTTTTACGAAACTTTAGATGCGTGTGATGGTGTAGACTCCAACATTTTGCAATACCTAACCGACCTAACCTCAACCATAACCTGCAAATCTAAAATCACCCTACCCATGGCAAAGAGTGAAAATATCACTCTTTTCAAAAGTTAGGAATTACTCGAAGCCGAGTGACTCAATTTTGGCGGAAAGCTTAGAGTGATTTATCACTGGTTTAGAGTGATTTTTCACTCTAAGAGATTTAGAGAGTAGGAACTCGAAGCGGCTGATGTAAAAGTTTAGTTTCCGGCTAGCGGAGATAGGTGGCGCATCGACGGTTCGCCTAAACCCTCGTCAGAATCTGCGCGCGAAATGTACATATAGAGGTAGCAAGCTGCCGCTAGGTTTACCGTTTGGGCCGCTCCTACTATAACTGCTCGACTCTCGAGTCGATAATCAATGTATATTTTCGATCTAATAAAATTTATAATAAAATTCAACATATCTTCTCGAAAAAACCTATCGCATACCTATAAATCGATTTATACGCGGTCATACGAATAATCGATAAAAAAAACAACAGAGGATTTGTCGCAGGTTGGTCGCGGCACGTTCGCGAGGCACTAGAGCATAGTTGCGCGACGCGATGCAATTTCGATTGCGACACGGTAGTCTCTGATTATATTGTAATTATATTTCGCTGCTCTTGCGCAAAATCGCTTCGCGGCTCTTGGTTTGGGCCGCGACGAGAGATCCTTTTATCCAGACATATCGAGAGAAAGAAAGGGTTACTTGCGTGTATTATGAAGTAATTCGAAAATAATTGCGCGCGTATAAATAACCCATCGTTGTATAATAGAGGCACAAGGCGCTCGGGGCTGGGGATATATCAATTTTTCCGTAGCTAATCGCTAAACTTCACGCATCGGCAGTTAATTCACGTCAATTTTCTCGCGCGCATATTTCGACAGCCGCTATATACATCGATCATTTTTCGAAGTCGTTCTGTGCGTGTACTTATGCGCAATTTTATAGACGTATAGGTGCATCTGTCTCAACGAGGGTCGTCCACCAGATCGCGAAGCAAACGACAGTGACGACAACGACGCCGGTGTACCTCATAACTGTTCGTCGTATCGGAAAAGCCAAGAGAGCGCGAGAAACTTAAAGTACACAAACGCGCGCGCATGCAGCCATCGCGTCACGCTCCATTTGCGCTGTTTCGCTGTAGCCGCGTTATTCTTCGGGCTACCGCGAGCGGTTATCTCTTATTGCGTACCGGCGACTGTTATGTACATCGTATAAATGTGCGGACCAAACGTTGTATCTCTACATACGCTTTGTTGTTTTGTCAGCCCCGAAATTTTTCACCAACTCGCTTTTTCTCGATTTGTTTCTTGAAATCGAGCATTAACTCAGGTGCACTTTCAGTCGGCTGCTGCTCTAAGAGCGTGCGGTACGTCGTTTTAAAAATAATTAACTAAGCCGCCGCCGCGCGAATTCCGCGTAGAAAGTTAAGCGTTCTCCGAGTGATTTTGCTAATATAACTGTGATTTTGCCAAGCTCGCGTTTAACTGTAATTGATAAAACGTATAGGTTTTGATCTAGATTTTGGTTCGTTAATTCCTTAATTGATGGAATCGCTGTGCAGCAAACGTTTCTCGTTTACCGAGCTCCCTGTAAACTGCATCAGGCACAATTCCGAAGCAGCCGTGTAATGTAACTCGTCGATATAAATCGCGCTTAGCGTAAACCGAGCGCAGAAGAGATCGTCGCCGTTGTTTAGCGCAAATTCGTATACGTACACTCGCACTAAGATCGTTAAAAAAAAAAAAGAAAAAAAACTTTTATGCTCGAATCAAACGCACACCTGCAGCTGCTTCGCTCGATAAGCGCTTGCAAAACGATTGTAAATATCGAGCGAAGCAAAGCGCGCGACATTTTGTGCTCCCGAGAGCGATCGTTATCTCAGAGAGCGTATATAACACGAAAAGCGCAACCGCGGAAACCAGTGCGACGGCTTATACACAGAAACGCTCCGCGCGACCCTGCCGAGATCCGCAAGCGCTAAATTCGCGTGAATTTATCATACGCGCGTATGCGTCGTCATGGGTTATTGCGGTTGATTCATAGACTCGCGCCCAGGGGGGAAGTTGTACACGGGTGAGGAAAAAGAAATGTATAGCTGAAAGGAATTTCGTGAGATTTTTCTTCAAGTATAGATGCATATATACCGACACTTATTTTAATTCGCCTTTCATAAAGACTTAATTAATCGCGCTGGGGCAAAGCGCGCAGGGAAAAAACTTATCTATTAACAAATTAACCCGAGAAAAAAATACACCGCTGTATACGTATGTGGACGATCCTTTCGAAACTCACAAAGGGGAGAAAAATCGCCGCGATAATAACACCCCGATTAATCTTATACTCAAACGCGTATACATCCGATTTACTGCACGCGACTGCCGAGAGTCGCTCGAACACTTGTTGAAAGAGAGAAAGAGAATAAGGTATGCGGAATCGCGCGCTCGCGCGCATTGTTCAAACAGACGTGCGCGAGATAAGGCTGTATCACGTGGAATCGATCTCGTCGGCGACTTGCATATAGTAGGCGCAGACAGCTCGTATCTTCCTGAATAAAGCGCGTATCTTGATCTTTCTAAGTGCGCGGGATCCGAGCCTCGATAATTCACTGAATTCGCAAGCGCGAGCGTAAGTGTATAGTGTGCGCAGTGACGTTATATTGCTTCAAACGAGTTTGCGAAGTCGGCTCGCTAGTTGATGGAATATTTATCGCGACGAGAGTGTGGATTTTGAAAATCGTTTGATTTGATATAATGTTGTCATTTTTTCTGATATGTTTGCCTTGGTTATTAAATACGAGTTTTAATGGTATGGTGAGGCAAAGAAGAAAATCGTTGGGTGTAAACCCTCCATAATAATCCCCCAATGAGTCACGAGAAGCGATGAGTCGACTCCCGATTGTTCGGAAGCACTGAGTGTGCAGAGGGTTTATTTAGGCTTCACTGAAGCGATTCGGTGCGAATAGGGGATACGGGGTATCCTTTGAAACGACAATGAGGGTTGAGGACGATTCGCTAAAATAATCAATTGTTCGATTTTCAGGTAGCCGAGAAACGTGCGACGTTGAGGGCGAGGACTTCACCGTCGACAAGATACCAAATACAAAGTGCTTCAACTGCATCTGCAAGGTGATAACAATGCAAAAGTTCAAATAGAAAGATTTCACTGAACCGGCGATGTAATGCGCGATCAAACACAAAACGATCCGCTTATCGCCACGCGCTATCGTCTACGTGATTGAAGTGCTCCTTTCTTTGCATATTTTCATCTTTCGCTACAGGAAATAATAATACGAATAGCCTACAGACGACGTTCGAATATATTTATATTTACGAAGGATCGTTACACGACATCTGTGATGTCGAGTATACCGGCCAATTGTTCCGATGAAATATCAATTAGTCATTCTCTCGAATACATAAGTACAGAAATATTGTTCGCGTTATAATTCAGATACGTACAATGTCTTCTCGTGGTACGACCTCTAAAGTAGAAGGTGCGATAAGAATTGACCCTGATTGAGTTTAATTAATTAACGCCTCGTAAAGAGTGTTACCCGCTTTTACGATTACACGCGGAGCGGCTCTCGATGTTTCCGGATACACTTGAACGTAGTAGCATTAAAAGCCTCTTGGACACAGCAATAATACAGCGCGTTTAATATTTATAAAGATTACGATAATCTATATACGAGCCGCCTTAATAACGATAAATTAATTGAAATAACAAGAATATCTCCTTCGCCGTCTTCTCTCTCTCTCTCTCTCTCTCTCTCTTTCAAGTACACGCAAAACTGCAGGCGCCGATAAATTAAATTTTGCAGCTCGGCCGAATCGAAAGTTTCCACGGAAATCCAGCAAACTCGTTTTCCCATCCAATCGTACACACACACACACATACACCTGAATTTTTACCGCGACGACCTTGACTCCCTCGCTTTACAACGATAATGCTTGCGAAATCCGAATCTCGAGAAAAGCTCGAGCTGAAAACACACTGCACACATACACAGAACAAGAGCCGCTTGCCTATGCTTATCAGCAGTTGGTTCATTGACTCATCACTTAGCGGCATCTCATGACGCTCTTCTTGTTTTCGTCGTGCCGCCGCCGCCGCCGCTGCAGCGAAAAATAAGAGTAAAAGAGATGAAGAAGAGGACGAGTGCCGAGTGTGACATAATTATTTGTTATTGTTGAAGCGGGAAATCAGGCGGACCGATCGATCATCGCGAGTCAGCCGAAGATCACGCTCTTATTCTATTCCCCTCTTCGTTCGCTATGCTGCTCGTGCGTGCGCGAACTTTGAAAACGACGCGCGGGCTGTCCCAGTTATGGCTGCTGCTGTTGTCTCTCTTCTCGACGCGATTGAAGTTTATTTACTATTCGAGCACGTTTCAATTATGTAACGGTTCTTAAGTTCTATACTAGCGATCGAATAATCCCGAACATAAATCGCAATAAAATCAGCACCAAGCCTCTAAGCGCGTGCGGTATAATACAATGTACGACCGCAAACTCCATAAACACGATTTTTAACGCGCGCGCAAGTCTCTCCACACTCTCGGCGATAAATTACCTTTTCAAATTCGTCCAACCGCACGCACACATACACACAAGCAAAGCAGCAGCGTCGAGAGATGTCAGTTGTAAAACGGTAATATTCACCTCAAGGATATACATAGTCGTAAAAGCGATCCTTTCGCATTTGCATTTAAATCGTCGCTAACGATTTTTTCCTCTCGTCCCGCGCGCTAGCTTGTACATTAAACGCTATACATAACGGCCTTATTAGAAACCAACGTCTCTATTTCCGAACTCTATTATAATAGAACTCGAAGAAAGACGGATCAGCGCCGATGGGACGTGTACTCGCGTGTATCTTATTATAATACGGCATAAACAAAGCATTTAACGAGACTCTCCTCGAGGTCGTCGCTTGAGAACGCGGTCGTTAATTTACTTCTCGATCGCCTATATATAATCAATAACAGATTGCTCCGCGTGCGTTATTCGAGGTGCGCGCTCGCCGCAGAGAAGTTAAAGGATCGAGGTTTGATGTTTCGAATACGTGCTTTTGCAGAACGGCTTCGTCGAGTGCCTGAAGCAGCAGTGCCCCAGCATCGAGGGATGCTACATGCTGCTCGACCCGAGGAAGGAGGAGTGCTGCCAGAAGTGCAAAGGTAAGTCCGTACAAGACGTACATGTTTTTTTTTTTTAATTAAATCTCTCCTATCCCCCCCCCCACGTCTTATCGTCGGAAATTAAATTCCTCCAAACTGTCGTCACCATAAACACCTCCTACTCGTCAGATTCTCTATGACGTCCGCAAACTCGAATTCACGCAGCCTCATTATATACGTATACCGCGCGCGACGATAAAGGCTCCATATATTAAATTCCACTAGCTCGAGAAAACGACGGAAAACTTTCTCGAGTGTTTATTATACAGATCGTAGTAATCCGTTCTGGCGCCGCTGCAGTAAGTGCAGCAGGTCCGGTCGCGCGCACGCGGTGAGAAAAGAGCTATATATACGCTCCGCTCGCTGGCACAAAGAGCCGTCTGTGAGTTCCGTTTCATCTCCGCCCCGCTGTATACGCGGACCGAGAATTTTCTTTGCTTTTTCGCTTTCGCCGGGTCGAGATATCGGATGTGGCGTGACCGAGATTGAGGTGGATGAAATTTTAGAGGGGAATTTTACTTACGTTTTATTTTCTCACCGTGTCCGACTGTGTCGTCTGCTACCACTTAAAGTGTCTCGAGTAAATACACTTATACTATATTGATCTAAATCTGTTGCAAAATAGCGCAATCTTCAAAAGTCCGACGACACGGAAAAAGCATAAAGATTCACTCTCTCTCTCTCTCTCTCGCTCTCCTTAACGCGCTGCTGCATTTATCGGGGAGTACAGAGCCGCGCGGCGGCGGCGCATTAATTATGCTAATTGTGACGTAAGATTTATGGCCGGCCCTACGCATACACGGCCGGCTATACATCCAGCGGAGGAAAGAGAGAGAGAGAGAGAGAGAGAGAGAGAGAAAAGAGCTCAACAACCGCAGCAGTAGTATCCTCCTTTTCTCCCCTCTCTCTCTCTCTCTCTCTTTCTCTCTACGTACGTACAGTGTTTTGCTCTTTGTATTTACGCTCGCGATGCGCTGGCGAGCAATAATTGTTTCCTCGGGATATGCCGCGCGGCGATTCGTTTGATCGTGCAGCTTTGTCGTCGCGCGCGATTGATGTGTGTTATGCTCGGAGAGGGATGATTGATCGGCTCGGGACTTTCCTGATCGGCTTTTTTTCTCGTTCTCTTGTCGTGTAAACACAGCAGTGCTAATACTGCACGTGTGCGCATGTGCTGTAGAAGCGATAAAAGCGACGAAGAATCTGTATTCAGTTGCATGGTTGGCTTATGTTGTGAAATTGAACTTCACACGTATACTTATATACATTCGAATGGCTCGACTCGTAGGTTGCGTGAAAAACAACATCCATCATCCGTCAGGGACGGAGTGGACGGAGCCGAGCGATCCATGCAGGATATACACGTGTAACGCTGGCGTTATTACGGAATCGAAGCTCCGATGCTACACTCCTTGCGCTAATCCAACGCCCCCGGCGCCTGGACAGTGCTGTCCCACCTGTGCAGGTAATACAAAACTATTGGAATCCGATGACATCGGATGAAACGATTCTAAACTGTGAAATTTACTCAGGATGCTACGTTAACGGACAGAAGGTGACGGAGGAGAGGTCTGTCATGACAACGGAGGATCCTTGTGTTACCTGTAGGTGCAACATGGGTCGACTGACCTGCGCGAAGAAGGCCTGTCCAGTGCTGCACTGCCCCAGCTCGAGAATCGTACAGGACGCCGGGGAGTGCTGTCCTCGATGCAAAGGTAAGCAGCGCGAACGAATGAAAATGAAAAAATAAAAAAAAAAAAAAAATAAAAAAAAACACCCATTCTCTGCACGTACAGGAAGCGGCAGGTACATGCTGCCACCACGAGGTGCCTGTATGCTCGGCACGACGCTGCACAGTACCGGCTCGCAGTTCTATCTGGACGAGTGTACGCGCTGCTCGTGTACCAACTCGGCGATAAGCTGCGCCAAGGAGACCTGTCCCGTCCTCGAGTGCAACAGCGAGTATCAGACGAAGCTGCCGGGCCGATGCTGTCCTCAGTGTCCCGTCGTCGAGGAGAGCAGGGCATCGTGTACATACGCCGGCAAAACTTACGGGGCGAGTACCATTGTCGCGCTGCTTGCGCTCTGCTTCACCGCGATCACGCTTATCACTGACTGAGACGTGCTTATGTTTATGTGTGTGTGTGTGTGTGTGTGTGCGTGTGTTGTGCGTTTGGAGCTTGGTTCTGCTTGCTTGGTGTTGTTGATTTTTATTTTAAAATTATAGATGAACTATATACGCACCCGACGCGGAACGAAGCTCCAAAAAGAAAGCGTGACCCGTTGCCGAATGCTGATGGTAACAGCTGTTCACTCCTAAAAGTACAATTCCTATATAATGCCTTTGTAAGATATTAAATGCGACGATCACGAGAGTAATTGTAAAATAACTTTTCTACCAGTGATTGTCGAATCCACGAATGATTAAGTGAGAGTACAAGTATTATTATTTAAATAACAACATCACCTGCGTACGTAACATTGCATCACCTAGTTTTTAACATACTCATGCACAAATAAAGAGACATTGTGTGAAAAATCAAATCAAGCTACATTTTTTTTTCGTACACTAACACGTATGACAGCACTAACCGAACGTTCATTATCTCACCAACGTCATAATAACTAACTAAAGGTTTCGATAACTCCGCAAGCGTGATTAACTTGATTGTGTGTAATTATAAACATGCTTCAGCCTCACGAGTGTGTCTTTTTTCAAGCATAATTTGGAGAGCCTTTAGATAGTTAATCCTTCTCGTCCTCAAGAGAAACTTGAAAAAAGAAAATTCACTTCCCATGATTCCCACGTTTAACAGCACCAAAACACTAAAGCTTCCACAAGCAATGCACCTAACAAGCACCACTGCAACAGCATCGCACGATTCATGTCATTCTGTAATAATTTTCCACGAGACACCGCCTTTTGCTACAATGTGCCATAACAATCAAAGCCAAGATGTTAAAAAAAAAAAAAAGTGCGCGTCGATCTTGTTTAAACGTTCTAATTTCTCCTAGGCAGGATGGCGAAACTTGGAAGCTAGATCCCTGCAAGTCGTGCGCATGCAAGCAGGGCAAGGTGCGCTGTGCGATGTCCATGTGCCCGCCCTTAACCACTCCCTGTCCGCCGAACTCGCGTTTGGAACTCCCCGAGGGCCAGTGCTGTCCACGATGCGTTGAAAGTGAGTTTTATACATTATTTCGAATTTCGATTAAGAAAATAATGATCGTTCTTCGACGATTTCCATCCGATTTTCCAACGAAACGAAGTCAAGATAATAGCGTTGAACTTCAAACATCCTTATCTGCGTAAACTGTGAGAGTAAAAACGTTTAAAAAATAAATCAGTGGTGATATTTTTAAATTCCACTACTTATCAGACGAGCTTCTTTGATTATGACTTACCGAATATAATACCGAGCTGCAGTAAAACACCGTGACGTGGTTCGGTACGCGTTAGATGTTAGAAAGCTTGTCGCTCTACTGAAATGTTGTTCCGAACGAATCGAAATTGAGAAATCGGCGAAAGATCCCCCTGAATATAAATCAGTTGAAAAAAATCTAAAACTTTCAAAAAAAAAAAAAAAGGCGATGGTGTGTGTACTGTCTTCGGCGACCCGCACTATCGGACGTTCGACGGCAAGTTCTACACGTTCCGGGGCTCGTGCAAGTACCAGCTGGCGAGCGACTGTTCGAACCACACGTTCAGCATCCGTGTGACCAACGACGCTCGGGCTACGCGACTGTCAGCCTGGACCAAGACCATATCCCTGAAGATCGGTGACCTCAAGGTGAACCTGGGCCAGAGGATGCGCGTCAAGGTGAACGGACGCAGGGTCGAGGTACCATTCCGTATGGCTAACAGGTTGGACATCAACCGAACGCTGGACAGCATCTTGGTCAACACTCAGCTGGGCATCAAGATCCTCTGGGATGGCATCAGCTTCCTGGAGGTGTCGGCGCCTACGTCCTACAGGGGAAAGCTGTGCGGCCTGTGTGGGAACTTCAATTCCATACCGAAGGACGACCTGACGAATAGGAGAGGCAAGCTGCTGTCGGATCCTGTGAGCTTTGGTAACTCCTGGGCTGTGGGGGCCAAGAAGGTGTGCTCCAGGACGAAGAATCACACGTCGAGGCGGGGTTGCAAGTTCAGGAAGGATCACAGGTAATATTTATCTACAATAATTCGTTTTTTTTTTCCGATATAAGGATTACTCACACTGTTTACATTCCCCCCAGGTTGTGCAACCGGCTGCGCTCCTCCATCTTCGAGTCCTGCCACCCAAAGGTCAACCCGGCCATGTATTACAAAGCCTGTCTTCAGGACATGTGCGAGTGCCCGAGTGACCACTGCTACTGCGAGTCGTTCATGGCGTACGCGCACGACTGTCAGCGACTGGGCATCAACCTACCCCATTGGCGCAAGTCGACTCGCTGTCGGACGGTCTGGGACACGACGCCAGCGGGTCACGGGTTACCACCGGCCTTCTTCTCGCCGCAGCCGCGCGGCCGCAGGTCCCGCTAACCAAGGTCCCGCAGCGCCGCCCCCGACGCTCGAATCCAGAGGGCGCTGCAGCATCAACGACATCGGACAACGTTATCAGCGCTGCTGCTGTTGTTGTTGTCTCCAGTCGAAGAGGAGAAGGAGAAAGAAGATACGTTTTACTCGATAGTACTGGCACTGCTGCTACTACTCGCTGGAGTGGACCGAACGTCCGGGTGGAGGAGGGAAGAAGTCGAGGGGCAGGAGGGAACGAGAGGCCTGGCTGTTGCCCCTCCGCGAGAATCTACTAGTCATCTGCTTTTACTCGATACGCATTAATGGTGAGCTTTTTTTTTAGTTCAAATCGCGAGATAAACGAACGAGAGAGAAACCGGGGAAGTACAGACTAGAGATTTTACGTCTACTAAATCATCGCGTGAACAAGTTGAACGATGTTTTTTGCTCAGATCGTCTCTGCTGTTTATAATGTCAAGACTACGCGACTGAAATCAAGGTCAGACGTATCTTTGCCATCTTCTACAAAGTTTTAATGATAAAAAAAATGGCAAATAAAAACATGACCCTGCGAGCTTGAAAGATTAGCGAAAGATAAGAAAACGCGCGGAATGAATTATCTCGCGGATCGTACGATGTGTACAGTTGAATCCAAACTAATGCAGAATCATTTCTTCTTTTTGTTTCCAGAGCACCTTCCAGTATTTTGGCCGATGAGCAGGCTCGCGGCATAGCATCTATAATTACATCCCAGTGTAACCCAGAAAGAAAGCAGCGCGTCAACGAATCCGCTGTCCCTTAACGTTATTTTTTTATCGCTATTATAGTGCCTACAGTGAACGGAATATACCGCAATTGCATTATGGCGATAACGCTCGCATCGTTACGCGCGCGCGCGCGTCCCATATTGCGTTATACGTTCTTTTTTATACTTTATAGCTAATACTTATATGTCGTCGTAGATGAATTTTTGTTTTCTCTCCCCGCGGCGCGCGTCGTATTTTGTGTACATAATTATGATTCCCAGAGTCGCCTATATTCAACACCGTTATCGCTACACGATTTTGTTCTCCTCAGTTGCGACGTCACTACTCGTCGTGGGCACGCCCGAACTTAACTAGCTGCTAGAGTCAGCCGCTCGCGTGACAATTATGTGCGTAATTAATGAAATCTTAAAGTCACTAGCCTATAGTAATTTAAATTATGATGTGTATACTTACAGCTCTGCAAATGTCGACGAGGAATTATTTATACCATACGATGCGTGTATTTAACTTGTGTTCGAGAATCCCTCATCTCTTATCACTTAAACTATATATATATATATATATATATATATATATATATATATATATATATATATATATATATATACGTTGTAAGCATATTGAACAAAGTATTTTAAATTCGATTATATATGTATGTCAGTATGAGATAATGATGTAATCTTAGAAATTAATGTGTATTGTGCAATGATAATATTTTATGTATTTAGCCGAATTAAATTATTCAAGCTCCTGGACGTTAATTACGCATTTAATTGCAACCTTAAATAGATGACAATTCAAACAGCGTATATTTTTTTAAAGAAAAGTGCCTATGCTCGTTTATCGATCAAAGTCCTGTGGTACACGCCAAAAAAATGCAAATATGTGCTCCTATATATAACTTATCACTGTGTCGATAGGAAATATTGTACATTCTCTCATTCTTCGACTTTACTCTGTTTTAACTCTTAACTATTTTAGTTGACTTACTTAAGAAAACTAGAGAAGTTGTACATAGCCGAAGACTATTCTTTTGTCACTATGCACAATAATTTTTAATGTGTTACATTTAATTTAAGTTAATGCGAATTATACCTATATATTGTATATGTGCACACGTGTGTATCGTTTGTAGTTCAATTGCGTTTTTGTAATATATACGTAGATGTTTTGTTTTTTCGTCTGTTTTTCATTCGACATTAGACTTTTTTCACAAGAAGAATGAAGAAGATGGATTCCTACGAAACACGCTACTGAGCATTTGTGTAAAAAAGAAGCAAAATAAAAAAATTATGAAGCAGACGTACCTTGTGTCTATCAATTCGTACTTTTTATCGCGAATCCTTAAGCTCAAGGACACTTAATATACTCCACCATCTGCTCCTGCTGCTACAACGATAAAGTTTTACCGAATGACGCGCCGTTTCGTTCCCTTTTTCCCTATTGCGATTGAATGCGTCGTTGCTTATCGACTTGGAAGCACAGCCCAGTTGCGACTACTATTTGTGGAGCATCGGACGCGTCAACTTTTCCCTTTCAATAAAACCAACGTCAGGACGTTGTTGACATCATGTCTTCTTCCGCCTCGGACCCTTGGGCTACTGTTTTTATTCTTTTCTCGCGTAACAAAAGGAGCTTTCACTTCATGGAGGAAAGAGAATAAGGTCTTTGAAAATAAATAGCATCCATTGAAGAATAAGGTTTAATTGTTTTCCACGATTTGAAACTTTTTATTACGACATTATAAATGCACAAAAACATCTTAAAAATATAGCATATGCAAGTGTGTGTGTGTGTGTGTGTGTTTCTGCCTGCTGTCGTGTGTATATGTGTGTATCTATTTCCGTGTCGTGTATCTCGCGATACATATCTGATTTCTTGCTCAAGTTAAAACGTATGTAAACATGTAAGTTGTCGTTTGTATTAATTATTTTCGGAGACACGGTCTTTGACGTGTCGTGTGAGTGTGTGATAGAGAACACTGATAAAAATTGATTGTTGCACATATTATATAGCGTAATATAATTCATCTGGATGTCGAGAGATTAATCGAACTCAAATAGAATGTGATAGCGATCAAAGAGTCTTATTTTCTATACTGAGATTTATAATATACAATTTTCATTTTTTTTTTCAACATTTTTGCTTTTAGTTTATTAATCGCATTATAGTCTGTCGGAATAGAAGATACACGCTGCGCTGGTCCACGCAACGACGGTCGTAACGAGAATCGCTGATATATACGATATAATTATTTCATTATGTCGGTAATATTATAATAATGTTATATCGGTATAATATTCGGGTCTGAGATTCCTTAGCACATATCTATGTAATATCGTCATGTGTGGCGATCACAAGTGAAGTAGATGGTTATTCATTATAATACACTGACGATCCAATAAGGGATAAGTTTTAGAAAATAAATAAATAAAATCTCTCATATAGTTATTTTTTTTTGTATCTTTTTTTTCTCATTTGGCATATGTAGCTTTATGTTCCTCACAATTAACGAGTCTGTGTGTTCTTATGATGTACCAAGAAGTCATATACGCTACGGAAGAAAATATATAGTATACATATCTTGAAAAAAGATTCGCTCGAAACAACGTCTTTTGTTTATGACTTGGTCACTTTGGATATCATCAATGATCGAAGAACACACATATATAATATAATCTCACATGATACAATACTCATATCGGATGAAAAAATTCAACGTCGGAATATATGATAACTATCATCTTGCTGTGTCTCTTAATTTCTAAGCTTTATTTTTTTTTTAATCCTTAAGGGGACTAATCTTCATTTATACAAGTAGTGTGTGTCCGCGATTTACACGATTCACACATTTTACATATTCGGAGGACAGAATTTACACGGAGGAAAAAGATGGAGAGAGAAATCGCTCTCGATCGCATCTTTGAAAGTGTCACAGCACCGTGAGACGACTTGTATAACTCGTTTTTTATACGAATTTGATCATATGTATATAGCGCAACGAATAATAGCAAATACGCTAAAATTTAACATTTAAGTATAGAGTAGAAAAATTTCTTTACTAAACCTTCGCACTGCTCTGTTCCACTCAGTCGTTCCACTTATGGGACGTCGAAGTGCAACAAAAAAGTCTAGAATTTTCACCTAAGTGTCTACCTCTACGCGGATGAGTAGCAGAGTTACATAATTATGTTTGTTACAATTAGCACTAAAAATCTCGATACAATTATTGTTCCTATACAGAGCCCGAGATCGTCGAGGCAACGAGAAACGCCGCCCTATTACATACCCTAATAACGCGACCTATACAGAGCCACACAGATCTACAGCAGAGCGTAGAAACGTATCTACGAAGTAACAAGTACACTCGCACCGCCATATACACACACTCTGGAAGACTCGAGTTCAAATATATATATGTATATATTTTTTTTTTCTATACTTTCCTTCGCTATGTGTACTTACAATATCTCCTACCTAGAATACGGAAAGGGGTCAGCTAGAAATTATATAAGACGCGGCAGTAGCAGCAGCGCGAAAGTCGTAAAGCTCGAGCTAGTCCTTCTCGTAAAAAGCGTCGCGAGGATTTTCTCCAGTTTTTCCGTCTGGGATGAAATTCGTCCGACGCGCGGCTTTAAGGAGTTATAAAGCTTTCTCGCGTCTACCCTTCACCCACGCGCTAGTTCGTTTAGGGATGAGTTTTCTCCGAGGAGATAATTTCCCGAGTGTTCGACTCGGAGAGGACAGCTGTTATGTTATTGCGTCACTTAATTATTCGTACAGCCGCGCTGATATGCATAAAAACTTTTGAGATGTATACTCAAACTTCGCTCCTTAAAATCGAGCATAAAACTCGCGCGCGTTAAGATTCGCATTAGCGCACATTTGCCCAGTACAAGTCGGGCTTTTATCATCGAGAGCGAGAAACTGCGACCATAACTCACGACTGCTGTTACTGTGCGGACGCGTTGGAGATAAAAGCGAAAGGAGCAATTTTTCGGACGCTTGTTCCGATTTTCTTGGACCACTTTTGGTGCTATACAGGGTCAGGATTGAAAAACGAGGGACGCTCTTGTTACGGGCAAGATCTAGAGCTACGGACGACTTGGTTCATTCCAAATTTCTTTGTGCTTTTTGTTTCTCGCACTTTTGATCGTAGTTTTGTACTTTGGAGAAGGTATTGTATGACCGAGTGATAAATCTTTGCTGATAGTTATGATAAAAGAATGTAAAAAAACAACTTATTCGCGACTGATATGTACAATGTTTTGGTATGCAAAATGACGAGATGGCCAGGATGCATGCGTATACACATGTTCGAGATGTAATGGGTGAAAAAATAAGAACAAACGTAACCAGAAATGAGATTATTAAGTATATTTCATATTTCGAATGAGCAATACATAATTGTTCAAAAAATGATCACTTCATTAAAAGATATATATATATATGTATGTATAAGTTTTACAAGAAAGATTTTGAATCTTCATCTTTTTAAAATTAATAAAAATTCATTTGGAACAAACGAAGTACTTCGTAGCCCTGGAAATATTATAGTTGTGTGAG
This sequence comes from Trichomalopsis sarcophagae, assembly GCA_024372645.1. Classification (NCBI taxonomy): domain Eukaryota; kingdom Metazoa; phylum Arthropoda; class Insecta; order Hymenoptera; family Pteromalidae; genus Trichomalopsis; species Trichomalopsis sarcophagae. Next base: position 1,253,526 of record QLSS01000011.1, read on the forward strand.
TAAGAGGTATTTTTTTCCACTGAAATGTTTCATTATCGTTATTATTATATTTTTTTTCTGTTTTTTTTTCTTCTTGTTCCTTACGAATTCTCTACGAGTATCTCGATTACTTTTAGTAAAAGTTTGCAATATGTGTATTCACAAAAAGTCGAAGATGACTAGATTTTTGTTGTTGTTTATGCAGTATGCTGTGTTGATATCAAGATACTTTATTGATATTCATAAATTTGATTTCGAATTCATAAACTTGTTTGTAATATTAATCTGATCTTAAGTTGTTAAAAATATGCTTTAAATGGTAGTATATCAACAATTTTTATCGACATTTTCTTGACTTTTTTCAATCCTTAAATATCGCATTACCCCAGAAAGAATAATATATCCTTTTTTTTTTCAATCCGCGCACGCATCATTCTCTTATCCCTTTTTTCCTTATCTCGTAATAGTATTATTTACAGTAAAAGAGCACAGACTTAAAAACATTTACAAGGATTGTCAAATTACGTCTGAATATATCAACTAATTAATTATATCCATATTACATGTAAACGACAAATGTGAGTTTCTTTTCTCCTTCATCATTGATATATAATGTATACGTGTGTGAGCATAACGTGCCTCGCAATATCATAATACGCTTGTTACTGATTTATTCATCTTTTCTTTTTTTAATTATCGTGTGAACGAAAAAAGTCGAAAGGAATTCAACCATACCGATAAAACTCTTGCGATGAAGAGCTCGTCATAGAAATTCGGACGCGATCGGAATCCGAACGAAAAAAGCTCTTCGCCGCATTTTTCACTATAGATATAACGCTCTCTCTCTCTCTCTCTCTCTCTCTCTCTCTCTCTCTCTCTCTCTCCGTACACAACCGCTAAAATAGTTTTCATATTCTCTCTTTCGCATAGGTATACACTCCCAACAAATCCCTCGAGATTCATGTTAGTATAATAATTCATTTACTTATAGACGTAAGTTTTCACTTCGCATAAATCTATGTAATTAGGTAAATTCCCTAGGACTCGCGCGTACTTGGAATATGTCGCGTATACTCGTCGAAGGACGACCAGCGCTTCGCGTCGTGCAGCAGGACTGATGATTATTTTTTTCTCGCGTCCATGAGCTGTGTATCTCGTGATCGCTATATTATCTTTTTTTTTTTAGTAAATGTTTCCTATACTTGTATGCATCAAATAGGTGCTCGATAATTCGCCGGGACAAGAGCGAAGGATGAGGCGTGTGAGCCGCGAAAATTAAATGTACAAAAATGAACGCGAACTTGCACAACGGACAACCACTGTACTGTAGTCTTTTGGCATTAATTCGCAACGTACGAGAAAATTTGACACATTTGCTTTTGAACTTAAAATTACTACATACTTAACTAAACTGCACGCACGCGCTTGTTTAGGACACAAAAAATTTCAAGTGAGATTCTTTTGGATTGATTATTGCCGGAACAGAATTATTGCCGAAATTCACGCTCACTGCGGGCGAGTATATAGACAACAGAATGAAGCGAGATTCAATTTTTCGTATAGGCAATAATCGATTCGAATTTTTTGTGCCTTAATCAATGAAATCTATACATACAATATCTATATACGTGTTATCCGTCGTGGATCCTAACGGCGGCTCGCGCAATTCAGCTCTCTCCCTGTATACAAGTCCCGGCTATCGAAATTCTATAATTAAATATTAATGTTTAATATATATGTATGCATAATAATAATATGTATCCTCATACAATATCAATAGTGTTTAACGAGTATAAAAAGAAGCACCTAAAAGTTGCCTTTCCACTTGTTCTTATTTGCTCTCTTCCATCGCTACATAGTTTCTTTTTCTCAATAATATATATAATATATATTTACGATATATGTATAGTAAGGCCGAGTGCGTTTTCGGCGGGAAACAATAGAATGAGAAAAGGAGATCGAGAGGGAGGGAGAAAAATGATATCGACCACTCGCACACTTGTGTAATCAATTTTTTTTTGTTTCTTTTTTCTCTCGCTCTTTAATTTTTTTTGCGATTTTCTCCTGCGCGTTTATTTTTATGTTCGTTCTCTCCTTGAATTTCGCATTTCCGTAACATCCTCGTCTCTCTATAGCCTCGTTTTTTCTCTCTATATATTTTGTATAGTATGTATATCGTCGTTATTATTACGACTCTTGCGTCGTCCTCGTCACGTCTCTTTACTCTTCGACACATATACTCATCGTCTCCTGCTACTCTCTCGCTCAGCTCTCGCATAATATATCGGCAATCGATATGCCCGCGCGCGCGCTTATCTACAATTATCATAGAGTGTACGAACTACGAAGTTAAACCGTCGAGAGGTGCAACGTTAACGAAATATCGATAGAAACTTGATGTATACATATTTATATGCGTGTGTATGTATACGTATCCCGCATGTGTTCTGTGCATATATATATATATATATATATATATATATATATATATATATATAATATATGTATGTATATCATATATATGATAAATAGATTCATATATCATTCACTCTCGTTCAGTAGATAACTTTGGAAGGCGACAGTAGAGACTACTGAAGTAAATGCATTTTTTCCCTCATATATAATATATGCATGTATATATACGCAAGAAACGAAGACAGTTTTATTTCTCGCTCTTATATACGTCCTACGTAATTGTCATATACGATCTGCCGAAAACATCGATATATCTTCGAGATTCTAGTAAGACTTGTTAGTTTACGTCCACTCTTTGTTTCAGTTTAAAAGACAGTACTGTGAGTACGTGTGTGTTCATCTTGTTCATACGTTATAATTATATCCTTGTTTCGAGTATCATCGCGAAGAATAAAGTATACAGTATCATATGCCTAGAACGATGAGAAAAAAAATTCGAATCGGCTATATATGCGTCCCGCGTATTCAACATGTGATCGGCCCTTTTTCTACGATCTCTTTCAAGTCTTCGCTTGACTCTCTTTCTCTCACGCTGCCAAGATTCACTTATCGCAAGTTCTGCGCTATTCACGATAAACAATGATAATAATTAAAAGTATGCATTGAGACGCGACCCGCGCGATATTTGATGTCGCGTGACAATTGAGTGTAACATATATATCCTTCATGAGCTCGCTCCAACATTCTCATTTTCTTCTCTAGATATAATTTTTTCACTCTCGTTTCTCACTGAATACATTTAAAAAAGGGATTTTCTTTTTTGTTTACTTCGATTGCGAATTCGATACAATTCACATTACATCTTATCACTCGCCCTTCTCCTCTCTTCCCCCCCCCCCTTCTCTTCGTCGAAATGTACACAATACAACGGACGAGACCATGCGTCGGTGTGTGTGTGTGTGTGTGTGTGTTTGTATAAGTGTGGTGTGTACATAAGAAAAAACAGACCGCGAAGTTTCGTCCCTACAGCTCTCGTACATATTCCATCCGCTCCGCGGTTGATAGATCCTTGCGGTGTCACACACGTATATGCCTATACATAATATAGTCGAGAAACGCGAGGTTCGAGTGAGTGAGAGAAAGAGAACGAGAGAGAGAGAGAGAGAGAGAGAGAAGGAAAAAACATCAGTGTTCCCTCGTACAGCGCAGGGGAATACGAAAGAGGGCAAGGACGTATAATAGGGGGACGAGCAGAGAGAGACAAGTCGAGAGACACGCGCTCCATCTCTGTCTCGTCTATACGTGTCTTTTTGGCGATGAGGAAGCGTGTAAATCCGCTGATGCTGCTGCCCTTGCTGTCGCTGCTTATATGTGCTGAACGTACTCGGGATTGAGGAACGAGAAACCCATGAATTCCGTCTGGTCCAGGTTCATCATGAAGAGCTTGTCCGTGGGCGTGAGGTCCGTCTTCTCCGACGTGAATTGCTTGTCGAAGTTGCTCACGTCCCGTCGGTGTTTCTGCGGATCGAGAGGATTTCATCGTTAGTCGAGTGCTCTCGCTTTCGGATTAACGCCTTTCTTATCGTCTACAAGCGTGTACTCAGTTTCGCGTTATTTATAACGTTACTGCATATCATAACGACTCACGATTTTTGGCTTGAAAGGTGGCTGAACCTCCCGGTTCTCGATCCTCTCCCAGTCGATGCGTCGGAAGAAAGCGTGGCCTCTCACGTCATCCTCGCCTCGCGAGCCGCAGCCCAGTCTCTTGCTCGGGTTCTTCGTCAGGAACTGCAGCGCGAAAAAGAAAGATAAACGGGTCTGTTGATTCTCGCTACACGCGATCGATTTATTTACCCACGAAGAGCTACGTACTGCGGTATAACGAGTAGTCGATCCGCGGAAAAAAAAAAAAACTGAAACTAATCCTTTCCGCGAACGACGATTAAAGCTGCATTTCTAGCGAATTCCAGCTCGCGTGTACTTTTATTCAATTCGAGGCACGAGAATCGAATCAATTTTTTAGCACTCTGAACGCGAAGAGAGATACCTTCGTAAAATGGCCACAGTATACTCGCGGTTTTACGAGCCGTTCTACTCCTTTTACGCTAGATATCATCGGCTGAAATCCCGCTCCTTTTTCCGACGCGATTTCTTCTTCTCGAATGGCAAAACGTTACGTTTCACCGATAAAAATACAGCGCGCGTGAGTAAGAGGGACGAAGTAACTGTATTTCGCTCGGTGGGGCAAGAAGTTAAAGCGACCGACGACTCACCCCTTTGCACGCCTCTTTGGCCTCTTTGGAAAGACCCTTGGGGTAGCTGACGTTCTGGTCCGTAATGGCAGCAAAAAGTTCCTCCTCGTCCTCGCCGTCGAAAGGAGGCTGACCGACGAGCATCTCGTACAGCAGGACACCGTAAGCCCACCAGTCGACGGATTTACCGTAGGGTTGGTACAAGATGATCTGAAAAGAATTTTTTTTCCGTCACTCGCTTGCTCGATCTTCGGGTTAATCAAACGGGGTTAACGAACGAGATCAAGTTATATTTTCAAAAGTCTCGCAGAGTCAAAATCCCGGGAAAAGGCAGCTAAGCACACGCTATATAAACAGCCATTTTCCCGCTGACGCGCACATCGGCGAGTACATTCCAGCAGCCGAGTTAAATCCCCAGCCGCAGCCCCTTATCCTCGATCTCATCTGCTCTGCCACCTACATAGCCTGCACATGCATAGATAGATCGAACGCAGAACGTCCCTTTGACTATAAGCCACGCTACGTGCTTGCAGCCTCGAAAGCTCTCATCCATACTCATGCGAGAGAGATATAAAAGTAGCCGAGAGAGAAGAACCAACCTCGGGCGCGATGTAATCGGGCGTCCCGCAGAAGGTCTTGGTCGTCTTGTCACCGCTGATGCCCTCCTTGCACATACCGAAGTCCGCGATTTTGATGTGGCCGTCCTGGTCCAGCAGGACGTTGTCGAGCTTCAGGTCCCGGTAGACTATGCCTCGCGAGTGGAGGAAGAACAGACCGATCGCTATTTCCGACGAGTAGAATCTGTATGGGAAAAGGTTCGTGCGTGCGAATTAGTTGTGATCGATAAATAAATATTCGTTTTATCGCTGCATTTGAATAGCGTAACATCAACGCTTGAAATTCCAAGCCGCAGAAAGCAGGCGCGCACGATTCTCGCGAAGAACGTTTAAAAAGACTACGAGTTTAATTACACAAGCTCTTCTTATATTTTTAGCGCGAAAAAAAAAAAAAAACAAAACGTACGCGATCGGCCTAAAAAAAGAAAGCGCAGCGTGTAATCGCTGGCGCGCGAGAAGGAAGACACGACGGGGGTGAGGAGAAGCCAAGCGAAAGCTGCTATACGTAGCGTGACCTTAAATACTTACACTGCTACGGGCTCCTTGAACTTTCCGCACTGCTGGATTTGAAACATAAGATCGCCGCCGTTCACGTACTCCATCACGAAGTAGAGCCGGTCCTGCAACGATAGGCAACGACGTGTTTTTTTTTTTTTATTTAAAGGCGTCTTTTAGCGAAATAGAGGGTGAGAAAGAAAGCTGACCATTGTCTGGAAGCAGGAGTGAAGTCGAACGAGGAACGGCGGCTTGTTCGACAGGGCCAACACCCGTTTCTCCACCATCGTGCACTCGACGTCGTCGTCCTGGATGATTATGTCCTTCTTCAGAATCTTGATCGCGTACAGCTCGTCCGTACCCTTTCGCTCGGCCAGTAGAACCTAGAAAAGGATTTATCTCTCGATTAAAGCTCTCGTGGTACACTCGAAAGCTTCTCACCTTGCCGAAACTGCCTTTGCCGAGGACTTGCAAGAAGTTGAAATCCGAGGCTCGGATGAGATCGCTTTTGCCCATGTTGTGCGGCACCTCCTTGTCCTGCGTCGTCGGGGCTTTCTTCGTGACGGATGTTTTCTGTACAGGAGACATACGAAGCGCTCAATGCACGTCTCTACCTTATTGGCTCGATGTCATTGATATATCGAATAGAATATCGTAGATAGCAGATTACCAGTATTAATCATTGCGAAGGATTTACTTTCGTTTTTTCAAGAATACAGAACCGATTCCGAGTACACGGGTATGTATTCGACGTATTGTGCGCGGCCAGCTGGTAAAGCTCGAATTTAATCAAAGCTCGAGCCGTGTTTTCTCCTGACAAACAACGTAGCCCCCATTGTGCGTATTTCATGCTAATTATATATACCGAGCTCTCTCCGAAACACTATCCACCGTGAAATTACACATCGCGCAGCGTTTTTTCAACCGACCTTGTACAGCGAGAGTCAAATACCACGGGATTAGGGTGAAAGCTCTATGTTTCTTTGAAAAGCCTTTCGTTGCGCGAGCAACTGATGAGAATTCATATTCTTGGCTCTAGACGCGTTATATTCGCGAGCGCGTGTCATAAATGCGCGCCTCGGTCTGTGTTATCCTTGAAAATACTTAGTCGCGTTTGATCTAAATTCGGGAGCATAAGCGTTGAAACTAGCCGGCTCTAGATAAATCTTTCGTAATTCGCAGTTGCGAAGCAATATACGCCGGATGAAGAAGAATTCAAGGAGCCTAGTAAATCAAGCGCTTCCTCGATTTAACGAGTGCGCGTAATTCGTTGCTTAATACTGGTAATGGTGAGTTATATGATACTTATATCAAAGAAAATAATACACAGAACTAATAACTATATGCGCAACTAACTGCACTATACATAAAAGTGTTGAAAAAAAGAGCAAACGGAAAGAGAACCAAAAACCAAAAACCAAAAAAAAAAGGAAACGTTGTTCTAAGCGCAGCGCTCTCTAGTCGGGGGGGGGGGGCGAAATTTACATTCGTCCCCGTTGAAAAATTCAGCACTGTATACGCTGCGCTAAAAAAAACCGTTTCAAAAATTAAAAGAAGAGAGAAGATTTTGCCATTGTTACCTCTATACTATATGTTCCACTACCGTCTACAGACTATGTGATATCTGTGCGTCGTTGTATTATATGCATGTCATTAGTAGAAGCAAAAAAGATCTAACCTCTACGGAAGCCGTGAGCGAGCACACACACACACACAAGTAGTAGTAGTAGGATGTCTGGCGAAAGCCAAAATCTAGCGTCTACATACCGAACGTACCCGCATTTTCGATTTGAGCTCGGCGAGATCGACACCTTCCTCGGGTACTGGTACGTTGTAGAACTCGCCCTCCTCCTGGGTCAGGAGCTTGAACCAGCCCTTGGCAGGTGCTTTCATCAATTCGGAGATGCCGAAGGACAGGGAGCCCATGAAGTCGTTTCGAGACGTGCGATCCCAATCCCAGACCTCCAGCAGGAGTCGCCTGTCCTTGTCGTCCGGCTTCAGGTCGCTATTGGAACATGTTGGAATTAGCGTAAGTTTTTATGTTATGCATCTAGGTGATACTCACATAGTGATCGTCTCGTTCCATTCCGGATTCAACGAAGATTTGATTGTCTTCGTTTTCTTCTTTATGTTCTCGCCCTCCGGGATTAATTTCAGCTTGACGTATGGATCCGACAGACCATTTGGATCCATTGGAATGAGGTTTCGTCCTTGTATGACTGCAGCCAACGAGTTCGATTACGTTTATCGATCAACTCTTTAGCGAGGAATTAAAGGAAAATAAAACGTACTTTCGACCGTAAGCTTGTTTCCACTGCATGACACGTTGAGCTCTATACGTCCTCGTCTTTCCGTGTGGTCGCATCCGCAGAGATTCGGCACGCTCACCTCGCATCGTTTGTGCACGTTCATGTCACATGCTACGAGCCATCAGATATTACGTTTCAATATATACGATTATCACTGTCGGAGCTGCGAGTTTTCTTCCAGCTCCTATATACCTCCGGCAGATCACCAGCGGGACATTGCCGTTAATTTCACGTTTCTCGGACAATGCGTAATCAGGATCGGCACATTGTGCGAAAATCATGTTCCAAAGTGACCTGCCGGCGCTTTTCGTGCACTCGATTCACGGTTCGAGCATTATTGTGAATCGAGCGCGGTTTAACGATGAAAAAACAAAGCGATGATACTGCATGTAATGCTTTAGCTGCTCGTTTTAAATGTTCTGCTTTTTAGATTTCGTGCGCGCGTCGATGAAAGTTTGTCCATTTTTCAAAACGACTATGCATTCGAGTATATTATACAGGATGGTGGAAAATACGCGGTTCTTGTGCTCTTTAATAACGCACGTTACGACGGCAATTTTTCCATGCGTAATTCGCAGTGTAAAAATGGATAAACTCGCGCGTTGTTATATTTTACAAACACAATACACATTGTTATAATGCTTTGAAAATGTACAATTTATCGTTGTTTTATTGAGAGATATTATTATCGAAACACGCAGATGCAGCTATACACAATATACAAAAGAAGAAGTATATGTACACAGCGAAACGTGGTATAATTTTTCATATAATACGTGTATAGAGACAGATCCGATAGGGTATGTATATAGAAAAGCGAGTGATTGTACTAAGAGAAGATGAAGTGACAGAGGGGACAACGAATAAAAGTTAAACGAGTCTCGCATGCAGGTTTTTTTACTCAAGCGTGTAATGATGTAAAAAAAAAAAGTACGAGTACACGAGGTCTGCAGAATCGAAAAACGCTCGTGAAATCGCGTATATATATATATACATAAGCAGAGAGCTGCGATGAGTCACGAGGAGAGAAGTTGGAGCAGTCGAGATAACGAGGATGCAAATGCAGTCATAAGACCTTAGGATTGGCTGAGCTATAAGGACGCCGCTGTAACTACAGGGATGTTTACTCTCCAAGCGACGAGCTGCGCCGAGGGTTGCTTGTTATTTGCATTATTTTGCTTCGGCTCTCTCGCAGCTGTTTGCGTCGTTAGCTCTCGGAAGGACGTATTTTTGATACAGATGAATCATTATTTTTTGTGCGCGTTTACTTTTCTTTTGCGATAGAGGTACGCAGGATATTCGGAGTATTTGCAGATAAGCGACGCTCACTGAGCAGAATAAGCTATTAATAGCGTGTTGCACTTTTCCGCGTCGCTTTTTATCACGTTGAAAAAAGACGACGCGCGATGGTTCATTTTTCAAATTTTCACGAACGATCAGTGCGGTATGAAGCTCGGGAAAAATAATCAACTCGCGATAGAACATGGGCTATAATTATTGCGAAAAATCGAGTGGAAATTGTCCAATACTGAATCGACGCGCTTTCACCTCGAAATAATTAGCGTTGGACCCGATCCAAATTTGACAACGTATATTTCTCGTCTTTCAGGGAGTCAATCATTCGATAGTTAAGACAAAATCAGCGCTTTAAAGCTCAGCAAAGCATCGCCATCTGCAAATACGCGCGATTAATAAAACAACCCAGAAACCCATGCATAAAATTCAAATTATACTCGATTATATTCCGAGCCGTAAATCCACACATTATGTGAGCAAACGAAAAACTATCGGAAAAAGGTAGCGACGGCCATTACACCGTCACTCGTGATTTGTACACGTAGCGGCGAACTAGAAACAAAGCGAAAAGCTCGCGTATACACATGAGCGGAGGTGGAAAGAGCCAGCGAAAAATTTCGGTCAGCGATATTTGCACTGCGCGCCTATACAGTGCGGTGATAAATTGCGCTTTTATATCCGGCGCGATAGGGCGCGAGAAACTTTTGAATATTTAAACGCGCGCGTCTATAGCACTGAATAGACCCCAAGTTCCAGTTGTATTACACGTCGATTCTTTGTTTTTTTTTTTTTTTTTTTTTTTTTTTTTTTTGTTATTTACGAACGAATATTTTTTTCAAACTTTGAATTTACCGCGCTTCGATTGCTTCGTGGGGAAAATTCAACGATACTCCGGCAAAAACATTACAGTCGCACGTATAAACGATCATCTCGTTACGTTCAAAGAAATCGGACACAGCGTTTTTCAATCGCGAACCGCGCGAAAAATCATACTTGCAAAAAAAACGCCCTACATACAGCGGACACATACCGTAATTCCAAGCGTTAACGCGAGAGATTATACTCCCGTGTGTATCGAGCACATCCCCTCGCGGTTCGAAACTTTTTACCTCATCTCTCCCGCGAATTATTTATCATACGCGCAGCTGCACGTTACGGATTCAATTTTCCGCGCGACTTTCGAATAATTAATTCTGAAATATATAATACCGTATATGCGTATACACCCAGACACACACATATGGAGCGAGTTCGAAGCTGAAATTTTATTCGAGAGAGAGAGAGGTAGGTATTTAATTCGTTTAAAAGTTATCGTTACACGCGAGGGGGGATTTATGACGCAACAGAGCTGACACGGTGAATAAACGGTAATATGAAGTGCGCGTCGAGAAAATTTTCGAATGTGATCGATGTAGAAGCTCGTATAATCTAAAACGTCGACTTTTTTCCAATCCATACATCGCGCGCGCGCGCGCAAGTATAATACAATAGAACGTAGAATTAAAACACGAGTTCGATTTGTATATACATATCCGAAAGAAGGTCACAGCAGAGGCTGATGAAACACGTGCGTATAGCGCGAATGAGTATTTAATTTGTAGCATATCCATCAACGACGCAAATCCGCAGCGATGCACATACACACGTCTCGTTCATGATCCGCGCCCCCATGCGTCATATCCCCATCGGCGAACGCGTCACATTCCGGATTTATACGAGGGATTTCGCGTCGACCCTTCGATACGCACGACGTATATAGTATACTCCTCGTACTACTGTGTATACCTAATTCGACGAGCAATCGATACATATGCATAAAAATCCGATCGGATAAGCATATCTCTCCGGCTGCGGGTATTATACGAATATATACATGTGTAGAACGTCTTTTGTGCGCGCGCGAAAGAGAGAGACAGCTAGCAGTGGAGGGTATGGATTTTCGAGACTCGTCCGTGCAAAAGGGAAAAATTTTCCCTCTTCGGTCTACGCTACACGCGCGCTACTGGGAAATTCTCTAAAGTACGGCGGAAGTGCGTCGTTGCGGACGCATTTTGTCAGGATGATGATAATGATGACGATGATGGCTTTGTGCGTCTGTGTATAAGCTTCACCCCTTCTTTAGCCATGAGGGATGCGGGATGGATGAATATACCTTTTTTTTTAGTCGGCCCACCCTCGAATCGTCGAGACTTTTATCAGAGTATACAAATAAAAAAATTACAAGTCTCGCTGTACAAGCGAAGGACGTCTGTTTACGTATTAATCGTCGAACCGAGAGTAGTTATTGAATCAATGATTATTATCGGACACGCATGCGTCGGAGGGCGAAAAACTCGACGATACGAGGATTATAGTCCGCGAAGCCCAGCACCTTCAAAGCGACGTGATGAAGCGTCGGGTATACATGGAAGAATCGGCGACAGTTCGAAGATGGATGTAGACTGATGGATGTAGAGATAGCGAGCGTCGGAAAAAAAAAATTGTTTGCGTGCGATAGAGGGCCACATCGAGTATCGACCAAGATTCTTTTCTGATATAAACGAAAAGCCTCTGTTGTGATTACACGGAATCTCAGTCGATACTCGTCGCTGGTATACACCCGAGAGTCTAATATAATATGCACCATTTCACCCACACCATATCAGCGAAAGATCAATACATTGTACGTCGAGCTGATGTAATAAATAGTAATATACATGTTTAAAAATATAATCAGGTCGTTGTTCGCGCGATAATTAATTGATTGATTTTGTTTGCTGATCTGCATACAAAATTGTACCTGAACACTTGAGTCCCTGATGCGCGATGCCGTGAAGCATCGAGCCGCAGTGGTCGCAGAAGGTCGGCGTCAGGAACGAGAAAACATCCCATTTGTGTGGCACGTTCACGGCCTGAGAACAGCAAACACGTCGTCGCACCGAGACGTTTTTGGTGGAACGTCCCGATGGAGATTTTCTTTCATTGCAGACTGATCACACCTCTCGGATATCTACTCACTAGTGCTACGTTTCGCGAATTGATTTCATTTTTTTTTTTTTTCGGGGTCACGACGCTGGGGTGTATAACGCTGATAAGGGGCTGGAAATTGTACGCAGTGTCGAGGGGACGTTATTGTGATGCTTGCCGCGAAGTACGTGCTTCTTCGACGATGCACCTGTACTTGCAGCGAAAATTTTTTGGAGAAAGTGGGCTAAGAGGCTTTTCTTTTGGGTCGTAAACTTTCCAAGAATTTCTCAGGACGAAGAGCTTTTTCGACGAAATTTCGAAGGAAAGAAAATTCTTGAAAAATTTGTCGAATTTTAAAATAAAAAAAAAAAAAAAAAAAAATGATGCTTCTTTTAGCTTAACGATCGATGAAAGCTCGAGTGAAGTAGCTCGAAACTATTATCCGCAGAATACCGAGCCTCGTCTGACCATTCGCACATCCAATCTACTTAAAACCCGCATTCACACTCCTTGAGCAAAAAATCAGCCGATCAACAATAGTCATCCTCGGCGTATAGTTCATCAGTTCCAGGTTGAGCCTTGCAGTGCCGCAAGCAAATGCCAAATCTCCATTCCGTTCCACAAATAGACTCCCGATCACCCCAAGCCGAGAGACGTACGTGCCTCTCTGTGTCGGAGCGGCGGCTTCTCTCTATGCTCAAAATTTCCGCTCCACCAGCGCGTAGAATCGATCGCGGACACGTCGCACGGAGCTCGAAATCGATCACCGCGAAATTTCGTTAGCCGCTGATGCAAAGCTCTTGTGCGACGACTATTCGAGCTTCTAATTAATGACGCGAGTACACGCGGTTCAATCGAAGGACGATTGCGGATAATCGAATGTCCTAATTATATAAGTCCCGACGGCTCGAGACGCGATTTTTTCTGACTGTACGCGATAACTTCCCTACCGAAGCCGCGAACATTAAACCGAGCCAGAACTCTCCATTATCCCGGGAAACTTCTCCCGACAAACCACCGACGTAACACGATCTACATCCTCGAGAAAACACACAATTGCGTAACTTGGTCTGCTTATGCATTGGAATTCCCTCGGGGAGGACCAAAATTCGCCTATACTTATATTCCTTTCTCAAGCACGTGGCTCTCCTGGGCAAATATCGTTCGTGAACGCACGAGTTATCCGTCGGCGCAGCAACTTGTTGCCCCTTACGTATAAGCCGGGCTCGAAAGAAGGGAACGAGAGTATATATAGCGAGCAAACAACCGAAAGCGGCGACATCTCGAGTCCAACACAGCCGAGAGAGAGAGAGAGGCTGGTTGACTGACAAGCTCGAGTCTCGCCCGCATAGATCCGTCAGAGCCAACATCGCCGCAGCAATGGCTTTTCGCCCCAGTTTCCCGCTCGCGCAACCCCCGGAGCGCCGTCAAAAGAGAGAGAGAGAGAGAGAGAGACAAGAGCACGCCAGTCTCCGAAAGCTCGTTCGAATATAATATCGTCAAAAGGGTCATCGAGGTGATGCGCGCGGCTCTTCTCTCTGCCTCGTTCTTTTTTTTTTATTTTTATTTTTCGGAGCTCGTTATGCTACATACTTATTTCGGACGATCCTCGCGTACACACGTTTGATCCCGGTAAACGGCAGTAGGTTTAAGACCGGAACTCGGCGTTTTATTTACGCGCGCTATATTTTACTCTCATCCGTATAATGATGTTGCGAGGGCGGATGGAATTCGGAGAAAAGCGAAAACGCTCAACAGGTAAGAGAAAAAAAAATGCGTCTGACCATACGCGCTGCGTTACTACTGATTTACGAGTCTGTAGCTGCAGCATGGACATTTTATTAACTCGGCGAGAATTTCAAGCGTTCCTACGCTCTCTCGAGATATGATTTCATCAATTTTCATACTTTGCCGCTCCTTTATTTTCGCCCGAAGCTCTGCTGGCTCTTTATTACTTTTGCCGAGAGAAAAGGCTCATACTTTTAAATAAAACGCTTCTGCTTTATGACTCTCCCGGTGTGTGTACACTGCAAGAAAATACTCAAGATCTCCGGGAAAAAATTGCGCGCGCACCGAGTAAATACCCTGTTACTCTTTTTCTCTCTCTCTTATATATCATACACTCTCTACTGTTATAAATTTAATCAACGTTCGTGGAATTTCATCGAGCGTTTCCTTAGCATCGGAAAAAGCCTTTGATCAAAATCGAAACAACTGCGGAGGTAATCGTACCGCGCAATAAACTCAAAACTAAGCAAATTACTCGAGGCTATCGTAAAGTCGCGCGTTATCCGTTCCCGCGATAAAAGCGCAATTCCGCGCACGGAGAATGTCTCAAGGCTGCGGTGTATATGAGAAAACGTTCTTCCCTCCAGCTCGGCTGAGAAATTCCATTAACGTGTGCAGGTGCTATAACCGTCGAGACGACTCGAGACTTATTAGCGCTTATTGTCTTGAAAAGCTCCGGCAATTTTTTTTTTTTTCTTTTTATTTCATTCCTGAATGCTCTGCATTTATCTACCCGTTTTTCCCTCGCTGTACCGGAGGTGGAGCAAGGGTGAGAGAAAGGAGATTCATTTGCCGTTATTGAATCGCTGATTTTCCGCGCGCGCGCAATAGTCGCCAATTTCGTTATCGCGAGCTTTTTGTCGCTCGAGATAGAGAGAACTTGCAAGCGCTAATGCACGAGTCGAGCGAGAATTTCTATTTAAAAGCTAGCTGCAAGATTCTGTCTCGCGTTTTTTTTCTTCTTCAAAAGCGTTCCCGAATGCATAATCAAAAGCTGTTAGCGCAACTGTGTGTTCGAAAAGTGAATAGCCGATGGTTAGTCGGAATTCGAATGGAGTCCGGCTTCGAAAAATTCCAATAAAACAATTCCCGCTTGGTAAAAGCTTTTATTACCGGGAACCTGTCCGAAAAGAGCAATTTCGCGCGAAAACTGTGTGACGCTGCCAGATACGAGAGAAAAAAAAAATAAAAACGTCCGCGCGTGTAATGGAATAAATTCGAGCGCTTACCCGTGGCCGGGTAGAGGTATACGAAGAAAACGCGAAATTTACGAGGCCATCGCTCGCTCGTATGTATGAGGTGTATTTACATTACGCGGGTGTAACCGGGACTTTGACGATGAGGCATCTCCGGAATTACGAGTCGGAAAACACGATGGGGTGAAAAGTACAAACTGTAGCGCTCGAAGGTAAACTCAGGGTTGTTACTGTAATGTTGCACTGAAAGTTTAAACGTTTGCCGGATGAATTTGTGTATGCTCGAATTTTCCGGGTATTTCGCGTTCGTTGATTGAATTAACCGTGTTTGTTTAATTAATAACGACTCATGACTTTTCATACTTTCGTGATTATTTATGGACGAAGTAAATAATTACGCGAGACCGAATGACAATTTATAACGCGCAAATAATTCCAGCGAGCCTTTAGCTCGAATTATACAACCTTAGTCACGTCTATGAAAATTTAATCAAACTTCGTAAGAAGCTTATGCATCTTAAATAGATAATACCGTGTAATACGCCGGGGCTTCCCCTCTTTATGAAGAATGTAAAATAGACGATATTAAGAATAACGTCAAAGCACTTAGCTCGCTAATACACGTTTATAATTTGATTTTCCACTTAACCGACTTTATGAAAGTCCGAGATGAAACTTTTAACATCAATAACAGATTTGATAACGAAATCACCATTACGAACAAGTTTCCGCAAACGATGAATGTTTGCCGCCAACAGCTGGTCTCGCCCTCGATTCTAATTAACCTCGGCGCCTTGTAGTCTCGGGAAAAAGGATCGCAATGCAAATTTGCCCTGTTCTCCATTCACTCCACTCTGGAGAGCAAAAATCATTCGTTTTCATTTAGCCCACGTGTTTGATGTAACCCTCTAGCCTCACTTTGAAGCTGAAAAAAAAGCGCCGAGCAAACGTTACCAGCTGCTGCGCCGTGCGAATATGGAGTGTTTCCGAGGAGAGCTATACTATATAGCTCGCGGGAAAATTGAAAACAGAAATTGACGGGCGCGCGCGAAGTTCCAGTGATTGCTCCGATGATTCGATTACCGTGAAAGAGAAAGAGAGTCTGAATGGAAAGGAGCGACGGGGGTGGATGACGATTTTATACGCTTCCTCTATGTGTCGGGTCGTTGATTTCGACTTTTTCGAGTGGGCAGCCTTCGTTAAGCTGCGAATTTCCTCCGCGCAGCTCTATTTTCGTCGATTGAGGGATGAATGAGTGTACGACGTATCTTTTTGACTTTTTTTTTTAATTTCATTTTATTATCGAGATGAAAATCGTGACGAGGTGCTGAATTACAATGGGTTGAGAAAAATAACGTGCGCTGAATTGTGAAAAAGTGTGCAGGTAAAGCGATGCAGTGGTTAGAGTCGTTAAAAAGTATATCACTCAAAATTTACACCTAGAGAGAGAGAGAGACAGAGAGAGAGAGAGAGAGAGAGAGAGAGAGAGAGAGAGAGAGAGACGGATGAATAAAAACTGGGTGTGTGGATATACAATATAATTCGAAAAAACGGTGAAATGGAGTCAAGAAAAGTGGGGTAAAGTACATTAACGCACCGAACGGCGACGCTCATGTATACACAACATCGAAACAGCAGATATATCGGGGAGAGTTACAAGAGAGAGAAAAAAAGTATACATATACGTATATACAGATACAGAGAGAGAAAACGAGAGCAGAAACTGGACGAGTGTAGATTTATCGAGTAAATACAGAGGCAACTATAAACATCGAGAGCTGAATGCGTTTTTGCTCTGCACAAAACGAGACAAAGAGAGATATGTAGAACAAAACGAAAAAAAAAAAAAAGAAATGATGTGAGGGAAAATTGTATAGGCAAATCAGCAGAAAGGGCTGATGCGCATAAAAATGTTTTCCGACGAGATTTTCCGCGTGCATTCGCTGCGTGTCGTAAAGATAAGTAATGGCGGATGAAAAGTTTTATGTACAGTCGATAAAAAAATATATATTCGCGAGAGGGGTGATGAAGTATCAACGCAGTGGACGGAACAAATAACGAGAAAGAGATATATAGTACAAAATACATACAGAGAAAAAGAGTTACCAGAAGATGTATATCATATGGTTAATATTGTTGTAAAAAGGCAAACACATACACACACATACACAAGAGGAGGTCACTCGTTAATTTGCGAAAATTCGCTTTTAACGAGACACATGGCGATCGTTGAGTGCGCCCTTTTAGTGCGGCTCTTTAAATTATTCCTTTTAATCGACTGCTGTTTCGAGAGTCGGTTTAGTTTTTATTATTCAAAAAGCGATGCAGCTTTCGCAACGAGATGGTATACGCTCTAGTTACACGGATGGATTATTTGCGTGATTGAAAAACAGCACACACACACACACACACACGTCTACCATTTCGTGCAAAACAATTGGCAATTTTTTTAGTCGATCGCCTCTAACGCACCGTTCAATAAGGCGTCGAGGCTCGATTGTTTATGGTCAAACTCGTTTTAGTTTAGATATGGTTGTTAGAATCTTAAACAAATAATATATATATATATATACATATTTACATATACATATAAAATATGTACATAGCAGTCAATATAAAAGCTCCAGTAGGACACAATAATATATAAACGTAAGTATACAGTATAACGGTGGAGTATGAAAAAAAGGACAAACGCACGCACACACTCAAAGCTTTCAATAATACACGTCATACGCAAAGCACATATCTCGTCGTCCTTATATATACACACACACACACACACACTCGGCAAACAAGACCTGAGAGAGAGAAATTGTGTCCGGGGTATAGTATAATACGGGGATACGTTATATTGCATACGTTTCTCGAAGCGGAGAGAAAACAGGATAAAAAGAAGTTATAGAGTCCGAGGAAGCGGAGAATCGCGGAGGCGGTCCTTAAAGTTCCTCCTTCTCGGATGAAAAATCCGGAGTCTCGTTACCGCTGGCATTTCCCATCCGCGCGCTTTTTACTATCTCCATTTTCCACTTGTTTTCGGTGTCGCCGCGCGTGAGTTGCGAAAAAAAAAAAAAACGAGAGTAAGCTTTCCCAGCGCATAAATCATACAGCACAGCCCGACGGTCCTCCCGGGAGCGTGCGTGAAGTAATGGAGATAAGCCGCGGAAAAATTGTTTCCGAATTGTTTTGTCGCGTCGAGAGAGTAATGACTCGGGCGATAAAGATTCGATTGACGTCGTTTTTATTTCAACGATCATCTCGGAAAAATCAGAGATTGAAAAAGCTCAGAAAGAAAAAATGCCATATAGTCTCTCGGCCGATCCGAGGATTTAACGATCGCCTTCGGGCGATAAATTGCGCTGTGTATAGTGGCATCATCTCCGGAGCTGAGCACGAAGCTGCAACTCGCTCTCCCTCTCTCTCGTCATATCGATTATGTCTCGCGACCGAGAAACTTTCTCGCGTCGACCGAGTGGAAAACGCTGCTACGAAGAGACAGAGAGAGAGACAGAGAATCGAAGAAAACCAGCTGCTATGTGCGTAGGAGGAGGAGTCAGTCGAGTGAGAAAGTGGAGCTTCTGAGAGAAAGAGAGAGACAGAGAGAGAGAGAGAGAGTATAGGTGAGGTTGAGGGGATATACCTGGGAGATTATTTGGGATTACTTTTGGGGGTGGGAAATTTTATTTTTGGATGATTTTCACGAGAACGAAACACGCGTATTTACAAGGGATTAGAGACGTAAGAGACAGTGTTAGAATCTTTATCGAACACAAGGGGATTGGAAAAAACAAAGCGACGTAACACGACACACACACTCGCAGTATAGACACAGCAACGTCATTATTATATTATATGCACATACGAAAAAAACTCGTCTCAAAATATATAGAGAAATATGTAACAGAGATAGAGATCAATAATGTAAATATAAAAATATAAACGAATACAATATAATCAGCGAGAAAAAATATGTATAGAAAAAGGGCAGAGAAAAATCCACTTTGTACACATCACACGCAGCTGTCAAAAAAGAAGCTATTGTCAATTGAGCTACCTTGGCACTTCATGCCCTGGTGGATGATACCGTAGAGCAGACTGCCGCAGTGGTCGCAGAAGGTAGGGCTGTTGTAAGTTTGCACCTTGAATTGATGCTTCGTCCGCGTGTCCTGCGTATCATTTCTCAGCGTAATACTCGTGCCATTCGATCCGCACACATTCGTACAGGGTGTTTTATTTTTATTTTATTTTTTTTTTTTTTTGTTCTATCCCTCGTATATTTCCCATCGGAATTGCCCACTTTCATTCCCGAGGATTTCCTTCTCTCGCTGCGGCATCATCAGCGCGAGGGATAATTAAAAATTCGCAAGCTCGTCGCGATAGCCTCGAAAGCGAAAAATAATCTCGGCCAAACATCGCATATACACACACACACACACAGAGCTATACAGTACCTTAAAACGAAATTCGTTCTCCAAGTGCGCGAGAGTACACAGCGTATAGAGATAGAGCAAAGGGTCAAGGACGTCAGGGGCGGCCGGGAAAGGGTCAAGAGAGCGCGGCAAAGCCGGAGGCCGCCGTCGCTCGTGCGCGCGGCCGATATTATGCGCGCAGTTTTCCATTTTCGCAGCTATACACACACACACACACACTCGCAAAACAGAAAGGCCTCGCGCTGCTCTTTTTCCTCTGAAAGCGGAGGCCGAAAAGTCGTGCGCCCGTGACGTCATCGTCGGTCAATAAGTCGTCGCGGAGGCTGCGTTATACTCCGCGATCGCATACGCTGGTTTATACAGTTTTTCTGTCCATTATCAGCGAGAGAATGTCAAAGCGATGAATAATAAAAAAAAAGATGAGTCCGTTATATTCGATCCGATAACGGCAATTTACCCCGCGGCGCGCAACAATTGAAAAATCAAAAGAGCTTGAATATCAGCGCGAAATTGCCTTTTTGCATTAGACGAGCTATGCGCGCTCGCGTTTGCGAAAATGAGATTCACGTGAGGCGAGGAAAGACGCGAATTTCCATAGAGAGCGAGAAATCGTCGATCTATGAAGCTGCGCGTTTAGAATAATATTTACGGCGATGCATCGCGACGTTAAGTGAAAGACTCGAGGAGGGAAACAGGCCAATTTTTTATCGATTCAAACACATTAGTTTATATATATATTTCGTTTATACCACTGTGCATAGCGTGACAACGTAAAAAATTGCAGAATTAAATTAACTCTCCGCGCTCGTTATTACATTATATCCGTAAACGAATGTTTTTCTCGCGGGCCGTCGGTAGGTAGGAGCTTAAGCCGAACGAGAGCTTAATTAACCAGACGACCTCTCGCGAGCGTAACGAGCCGGAATTACGCATCAGGCAAAAAGAGGATCTAGTCGAAGTCGTCGTCGTCGGTTGGCCGAACACAATGCGACGAGCGCATAACGAGCGAGTAATTTCCCTCTTAACGCATCAGCCTTTATTTCGACGATGATGCGATAGTGCTTTTCGTTGTTTATCGTTACACGCGATCTTAGTCCACCGAATTCCCGTATACAACGGCTAATCGAACCCTCCGACCAATTATTGCCTGTATCGATCGGCTCATTACCGTCCCATTAGATCAGCCGTGTGCGCGAGTGTGTGTCTGTAACAGGTATGGGTATACCTGCACGTGATAAGCCGGCTTTTTCAACGGAGAGAGAGAGAGAGAGAGAGAGATGCGATTTTGCGGCAGTGATTCTCGCGGTCGAGACTTCTGCGCCGGACGTTTCATCCTGTTCATATCGCCCGAATCGACGATCACATTTTTTTCCATCGGAAAAGAGCAGAGCGAGAGGCTTCCTCGTCACGTCCGCGAAAAAGAAGTCTGAATAAAAGATGAAACCGCTAAATATGCATTACACAAAGAAAGATGATGAAAAATTTTCAGCCGTAGACATCACACAATAAAAAAAGGGCAATTCCGACTGCGAGGATTCCCGCAAGCAGCGGCGTTATTTCATCCGAGGAAACTCCCGGGACAGGATCACTGCTCCGTGTATACATACATACATCGCAAACGTATATAGACACACACACAGGTAGTATAGATAGAGGAAGGACGTTTTACGACTGGGGTGTATCGGGAGCCGCATTCAAAAATTTAACATCGACAAAATTGACACCAAGCCACTCATAACCCACACACACACGCGCGGGCGCAAACGTCCCCAGAGGGTTTCGCGGCCGCCCCTTACTCCCCCCCCCCCCCCCGACCTTGTTTTATTATGCTTCCAAGGTATACGTACTCGCGGCGCTGGAAAGGGAAAATTTATATTCCCGCGCTTTTCCTTTATGTGCAGCGGCAGCTTCTTTCGCGTATACGTAATCATGAGAAATTCATAGGAGCGAGAAGAAAGAAAAAACGGACGCTTCGTCGCGCGTATACACCACACGTAGGAGTTATGCGCGTCCTACATCTGTCTCTAGTGCGCGAGGCTGAGAGGAAAGATTGTTATTAGAAGTTAATCATTGATGAATCGACCATTCACGTGATGTACACCGCGGACGATAAGAATTCTCTTCGCTGAACACACGCATACAGACGCTTGATTGCCGGGGGAAATTTATACGCGCCGAGGAAAAAGTCCCTATCCGATGCGGCTCGTTCTTATCGACGAGTTTTTCGCATTCCGAGAAAAATTACCGGGAGAGAGAGAGAGAGAGAGAGAGAGAGAGAGAAGGAAGCTTGGGAATTGAATGGGAAAAAGCCGAGCGAGGGATGAATGCGCGCTGAGACGAAAAATTGCGCGGTTCGAGAAATAAAAGAGGAATTTTTCCGCGAAGAGAGAACTTTTCACGCGATTCAGCCTCTAACCCGACAGACCCGCGGACGCTTAATTAGACGGCTGGTTCTACTTTTGATTAATCGACGTCCGAGAGCTTAGAAGGTTGAAATCAAATTTATCGAAAAAGAAGCTCGTACGAGAAAGTCCAGCTAATTTCTCTTCCTCTTTAACTCCGAGAGAAAATAGACGCGATTTTCCTCTCTGCTCGTTCCCAAACCCTCGGAAAGTGGACGAGGATCCGTCTCTCGACGCGAATCGTGGTGTACTTCCATAAAGTAAGGAAAAATATACGGCAGCTTTATTCTCTGTAGATAAGACACGTTATCTATAGAAAGCAATTTATCAGCGAGTGCTGCGGATAAAAGTATCGCGTAGTGATCCTTAAAAAGTCCCCTTTACTGTATGTTGCATAATTTTCGATTATTTTTTTCTTACCCGCAGCATTCGGAAAACAAACAGTAGGACAGTAAGGAAGAGGCATCAAATTGGAGGGATAAGAAAAGGCAAATTTACCGAAAGGGATTAACGGGAGCATCTTCTCCCTCCCGCGGGAATAATATACTCGTGATTAAAAACGACCCTCGAATAAAAACGCGAGCGCGAGGGAAGAGAGAGAGAGAGACGAAATGATTCTCCACCCCTTTTTTTTTGCTCTCAGGTGAATTATCGGCGTTTATCGACTCTGTCAAGGTTATCGCGTGAGCGAGTTGGGTTTTTTTTTTTTTTTTTGGAAACGTAGGCACGGTCGGAGCGAAAAGCTCGTGATAATGTAATCGTAAAGTAGGACTTTTAGCGTGATTAATAACGAGAGTGATTAACTCGGAGTAATACATCGAGTCGTTAATAATATGATTTCCAGGCATCGTGTCGGCCGACGTCTAATCTAATCGCGATCGGAAGAGTCGTAAATGCGAATATCACGGGAAAGCCCGATGATTCAATAAACACCGTGAAATCGCCGTAACTTCCTCCGAAACGCAGACACACACATACATCGCGATAAAAGCCTCGCGCATACGAAACTACGATGCCTATCTCATTATGACCCCCAAACTTGACGCTATCACACAAACTCGCAGCGTTGATGAAAACCCTGGAATATACACCTATATAACACACAGTTCGAGCTTTCGTCCCTCTCTCTCCAGCCGCGTCTTTCGCGTCCTTTCTAGCGGCTCTTTCTCGCGTCACACATCGTTTTGATCCGCGCGGTACCATTGATACGCTCGGATTTTTGCCCACTTGACCTTTCCCTCATCCACGGTAAGTATCAAGTACTACAAGACGCTGGTTTTTCGGAAAAATTTTATTTTACTCTTCTCCTCGAAACGACTATAATATCCTTCAAACTTTACCGAACGTTACACACGTACACGACCGAGAGCACAACAATAAACTCGCACTACACGGGTAAACAGAGTGCACAGTTGTAAAAGTAGCCTCTCTCGGGGAGAAAGTTAAGGGATGCTCTCAAGCAAATGAAAAGCGAGTTTCATTCAACTCGAATTCGTCTTGCGCGAAGAACGCGCGTAAGTATATTGTAGAAACTGGAAAATTTATCATACGAAAACCGTGTATCCGTCGATACGGGCGAAAAATTGAAGTCGCCGCGAAAATTCGTGATTAATATCCATCCGCCGTGAAAGCTCTCGATAGCGCGAAAATCCACTTAAAAAAGAGAGAGAGAGAGAGAGAGAGTAATAACTTTAGGCGTCACTTATATAGAGAGGCGCGTTCGTTTTCCGGAAAAATTTCCGCGCCCGAGCTGTGACAGCAGAGCGGAGAAAGAGCCTTTGTCCGAATCATCATTTATTCACACTTTGAAATTCAAAAGTTCAGACAAGCGCGAAGTGAGAGAGAGAGAGAGAGACAAAAGCTCTCGACGCTGCGAAAACACGCATACTAGACATATGAGGGCTGCGTGTAAGGGGTCGCGTCTATATATGCGAGTCGAGAGAAAGTGAGAAAATATAGGAGGGAAGTATATATATATATATATATATATATATATATATATATATATATGTACAAGAGGTGAAATTTAGACTCACGTCGGAATCGGCGCCTTTGTCCGCTCCAGGGCACGTAAACGACACGTACTCGTGGCATCGCTTGTGCACGACGAAGCTGCATACTGCAACAGACAGACAAGAATTTTGGCTCCGTATACGTATATAGGCGCAATAGGTCCAGCTGTGTACTTTCGCTCTCTCTCTCTCTCTCTCTCTCTCTTTAGCTATGTACACAGAGAGAGAGAGCGTGAGCATCAGAGCCGGTATACCCCTTTTTCTTTCGCTTCAGGGACGCGCCTCATTCGGCCGGCGCTCTTACCTTGGCACTGATAACCCTGCTTTCCAAAGCCCCTGTAACAGAAAGAAAAGTCCGCTTTTAGATTTTTCAGGCATCTGTGCAGTGCGTTGCGTGTTTTTAGGGATTTTTGACGCTACTATTTCGGAGAATTTTTCAACCTACAATTCGCTCGAAATATCGCCCGCACCGAACTTATGCGTAACCAAGGCTGTATCGATTAATTCGAAATTAACGTTCGCTCTCCGAGATAGTTATTACCGGTCGCACATCGAAAAAAGCTTATATACCTACACATCTCTCTCGCTCCAAGAAACAATTTGCATCATATTTTCCGCATTAGAGCTCCATCGCTGCGAGATAGATGTGCAATTTTTTTTTTATTTTCTCTTTCTCGAAAACTCAATCAAAAAGGCATCAGCGCAGAGCAGCGGCAAGAAAATCCCGATTGATCCGAGAAAAATCGATGCCAGCGACAGTGTATATACCTATACACACGTACAGGACGAAATTACTTCCTCGACTGGCTGTTGCGTCGGCCATAATTCACAAGGCAAACACATCCCTCTAACAAGCCTTGTTAAACTTCGCTAAGCGACGAATAACAACGCCGATTATACCTCTCGGGGCCTAACCCGCCGAACGACTCACTCCACTACTTTTTTTTTTCTGTCTCTCGAACTTTATCAAACTCCAGGCGCAGTCGTCTCTCGTAATTCGGCTTAACGACGCGTACGCCCCCCTCCCCAGAACAGCTTCGACGTCGAATTAAAGCTGCAGCTATTCGGAGGAGAGAAGAGAGCGTCGATTTCGCGCCGATGGGTATACGCATACGCTCGTATAATGAAAAACAAGCGCCGAGTAATGGAAGCTCTTTCGCTCATTGTTCTCCCGATGCATGTGTGTGTGTGTGTGTGTGTGTGTGATGGAACGTGCGAAAAAATCGAGGGTAAGTGGGAAAAACGTCGGGATAAAGCTTTTGCGCTGCTATACTCGCCTTTTCTTCCTCGCGTTTTATGGACGTACGTTGTATACAGTCCGAGTGGTGTTATTCGAGGGATAGTATAATTGCGGCGAAGCTTTTTGCGTGTGTTTTCGCATAAAATAACGACCAAATGCTCCTTCACGAGAGACTCAAGCGGAAAGAAAATCCCGCGACAAAAGAAGCCATCAGCGCTCGACGTTAGGATTATATCAAGCGATAAGCCGCGGACGACTGCATATAGCTTCTAGTTCTCTCGTTTTCAGGTCGAGACGTTCCGAATAATGCGTCATATATGTTTTCTTGTTCGTAGGCACGCGAGTGGCTTAGCCCCGGGATTATCGGCTATTTGCGAAACACAAGAGCTCGAAGATTTAACGGTCGATTCACTGTTTTATTCTAGTTATTATTTTTTCTTATTTGCTTCCATTTATTGTTCCCCGGATTTGAATCGAAGGATCTTTCAATCGAATAACCAGTTTCACTCGGCTTTTCAGGAAATATTGCTAAAAGAATATTTCCAAATAATAGCCTATTATACCCGAATTTTAAACAAATACGACGATAACGCACACAATGTGCAGCCGATCAATGATTTCGAAGAATCAGTGAATAATCGGGTCAGCTCGCGATCTGAAATTCATGCAGCCCTCGAATTCCAGCAATAATCCTCCACCTCC
The DNA here is from genome assembly GCA_024372645.1 of Trichomalopsis sarcophagae. Lineage (NCBI taxonomy): Eukaryota > Metazoa > Arthropoda > Insecta > Hymenoptera > Pteromalidae > Trichomalopsis > Trichomalopsis sarcophagae. The sequence goes on from QLSS01000011.1 coordinate 1,279,602, forward strand.
CCCCTTTCGAATATCGAAAAATCAGCTCAACGTAAACGACGATTACCCCTATCCCCTCCGTCTAATAACGTTAAACGAAACGCTTTGTGAACACCCGGTGCGCGCGAGTATACATTCCGCCTAATTTTCGCGTTTAATTAAAGCTCCGAATTAGCGTATCACCACGTCGAGCATTTGAATTTCGCGCGCTTGGGACGAGCTTCTCCGCGAAGCTATAGCTGGAAAAAAAAAAAAATATCGCCCGCGCACACGCGATTCGACGTCGTTCTCAGATTTCGTTCGTATTTATTTTCAGCGCAGCGTTATATTCTACGTATGCAGCATATTTTCAACTTTTCACTCTCACACTAGCGCCTCTCCTTTGTTTACGCGACGCTCGCTGGTTTTTCTCTCGAGCTTGCGCCGCTGTGTGCTCTCCATACCCACTCGCCAATTAAATCAGCCTCAACGAGCAGATCGATATTTCAAGGTTTATCAATCCTCTATAGGCTGTGCCTCGGTAGCAGCCTCTTTTGAGCGTATATCCCACTGTGCTTTTGCATACTGCAGGAATATATAATCCTTCCGAATCGTATACCTCTAGGAGCTTTTTCCGCCGGCTATTCTCTGCGAAGACGCCAATCGATTAATTTCTGCGCTCGTTCGTTTGTTGGCTCTGCGTCTTCGTGTTTATACCCCTTGATATATAACGCGCTAATAACAAAAGTACGCGAGCGCGTGTATACACGGGAAAATGTGGGTCGCAGCGCTGCATCAGCGTCTCGCGTGCGTTTATTTGTTATAGATAACTCACGCGAATTTATAAATCGAAAACTCTCTCTCTCTCTCTCTCTCTTGCGTCAAAGTGGATTTTCCATATTTAGGTCTCGGTTATAGCTACTCGATAAACAAATGGGAAACGACGAAAGGCGGCTAGCGCGGTGTATTTTAATTTTAGCATATGCCGCTTCGATCGCGTTAATAATACGCGCCTTGTACACATGGCTGACGACGTGCGAGTATTCTATATGCATAAATAAGCCGATGCGGAGCTTTCTTTTTTTGAAACGATATTCTATAAGCGCTGCCGAATGTGCTCGCGTGTACCGCTTATTTTTCCCACGTCTATTGCATATACTCGCTTATGCGCCTGTAGGTATACGTATAGCTAGACACACGCGTGTGCATCTGCAAACGTCAGCTTTGCGTGTGTCCAGCCGAGAGGAAGATTCTGGAAAGAGAGCTTTAAAGCAAACAGAGAGGGAGCTTTGAGACATATTTTCCGGGAAATCTGCCGCCTCGCGAATTCGCGAGCCGTGTTCAATTCGCCGAAAAATTTGTATTCGATGTAAAAATGTTGTATTCGAATTCTGGAAAAGGCGGAAAGATCAAAGCTATAAATCGCAGGGCACTTTGTAGGCGATTGATCGGGAGGAGGAGAGCACTTTAATTAAAAAGCACTGTAATAACGCATCCGGAAAAAGTCGCTTTACTATACAGCGTCGTCTTCCTCGTGTGTGCCTGCACGCGCAAGAGTATAATTGTCGTCAGAGCTGGCAGAGATTAATTAATCAAAGAAAGAGCGCAGAGTATGAATTTTATCATGTACACGGCTCTTTGAGCGAACGAAAGAATGCGGAGAGGAAGGCAATTTCATTATAGCATCGTGTGTTTAACGAAGCTTGCGAGAGCCGCGACAAGAGAGATGTAAAAAGTAATTAGCTTTCGCGACGCTTTCCTTTCTTTTTGGCCGGAACTGTATGTGTATGTAATTTTTCCTGATTATTATTACGCTTCGCTCGCTATAACAGCGAATTTTCCGAGCTACGCAAATCTGCAATAAAATCCGGCAAACACCCGCCGCGAACCTCAAAGCGTTGCAAGCTCTGCACCGAAAGAAGAAGAAGAAAAAAACGCATTTCGCAAAGTTAGCTCCCGACAAATAGACTCTGCGAATCTCAACCGGTATAGTGTGCACATAGGCGTTCTCGTTACAGTGTCGGCGTACGTGTTCATCCAATCCGAACATTTGCGCGAAACGAGCAGTAAATAAGGCGGCGAGTAGATAAATAGCGGCTACTTATCGCACGGCTCTCTCTCTGTACAAGCTAAGCGGTGCAGTCTGCTTGGACAAACACACGCGGCCTGTGTGTGTGTACACAGTCACGGAGCAACTGTGGAGTGAAGGGTGTGCCGTGCGTGGGTGGGTTCATCGGAGGACTGCAGCGTATGTTTGACCGGTGTGAGGTGATGTAATTCGTATACGACGAGTCTTTTGCGTCTCTTGGAAAATTTGAAAAATTAAATAAGGCAACGAATTATTATTCGAGAGAACTTATCCGAGAGAAAACTGAAACAAAGGAGAGAAGCTCCGAGTTATTATTCTCGACAACAGAGCAATTAATTTTCTTTTTTTCGAATGAATCTTCCGTAAAATATACAGAATCGCGGAGCGCATCTGATAAAGTGGACGAATAACAATTTAAAAGCCAGTAGGGCGCAATCTCTCCTAGTATTCAATAATATAATCGCTCCATTTCCTCTCTCGCGCAATCTCCCCGAAATCCAACGAGGACTATGAGCACATGGCGGAAATAAAGGAAGCTTATTTCCTGCCAACAGGCCATTTAACAGCCGTCGTCCCCCGCAGTAAAAATACGAGGATATATATATATATATATATATATATATATATATATATATATATCGTTCACTGTCCGCTTGTACCGGCCGATACAAGGATACGTGGGATGGAAAGAGTAATAAGTAAAGGATATAGCCCGCATGAAGCTTTTAGTTAGCGGAGTAAGTTGGACGGATGGCTGATGAGACGAGTTGACGTTCTTTCGTGCGCAAACACGAAATTGTCGTTGTTGGAAGATGAATAAACTCGAGAGTTGAAACCATAGAAAAATATTGTTCTAGCGTTGTATAGAAGTCCTTTAATTTTGTAAACGAGTAAACAAGCCCTTGTCGGAATTGTAAAAGTGGTACGAGACTTGAGCTCAGTGAACTTGGAATTTTTGAAGTGAACACGGATCATCTTGTGGAACGAACTTGAGATTTTGCAAACAAGTATCCTCGTCGAAAGATTATTTTTTCGGATAGAACTAGAACTGAACATTTTTTTCAACGTCGACTGCTGCGTTCCTCCCACGCATTCGTACACGTAACGCTACGCGTCGCATCTCTCAGCGGCAGCAGCTACAAACAAAACTTTTCAACTCTCCAACAAGCTCCTGTGTGTATATGTATATATACGATCACATACACACAGTCTCGCCTCGAGAGAATCGGCTTTTAGGGCTGGAAGTAGTACAATAGGGGCGAGCGCTCGCTCGTCTGGCGTATACGGCTGGGAGAGAGAGAGAGAGAGAGAGAGAGAGAACAAGTCGGACGAGCTGAACGTGAAAAAATAACGAGCCGTTTGCCGTCTTATCTCTATTTCTCTCCCTCGTTTTTGCTCCCGTGTCGTCGCTTTTTCACTGTCTACTTTTCGCTCCGCGTAAACCCTCGACATGCAAAAGCTTCGTTATTCGGATGCGCGCATTATCTCGGCCCTTATTCATTGTCCTCTTTACACCGAGAGTGTATAAAGTTTAACCGTAAAAGATCGTTGAAAACATTCTATCGAGAGCCGAATTCCCTACCAAAGAAAGGAATCTCGCTCGAAAGTAACAGAACTCTCCAATTCCGTATTCGTCCGCTTCCTCTCTCGAATCCACCTTCGACTTATTTTTCCGTTAATATTTACATCCTCTTTACATAACACTGCACTCTCTCGCGCGAATTTCCTCCTTCTGTTCGGTCCAGGCTCTTATTTCATTTCAAACAAGCGAAACACGTACAGCAGCAGCGACAGCCGGTGCCAAGTTTTCCGCGCAAAGTGGATAAAATGCAAATGAAACTTGTCGCTGCCGACGACTTCGAAATAGTTATAAACAAAGTTTCCCGACCGCGTCGTCGCGTATTTATAGAAGGTTCTCGGCTGATTCATTACGCAAAATAGAAAGCGGTGAAGTAGCGGGCACTAACTTTCGAAATTTTCGCAACGGTGAATCTCTGATTATTATCCCTTTTGTTCGCATTACACGCTCAATCTAATCAAAAAATTTCCTCGATCAAACAAATCAGCGTCGAAGCAAACTCGATTTCTCCAAATTCCCAAGCACCTTTTATCCCAATTCCCTTGGCAAAACCACACCGATTTTCCTGCTCTTCTCCTTGCGCGCACACGTTCGTCGGGCTGCGTAATCGAATAAGAACTTCAACAGCGGCCCTTATCAGGCTACGCAGCTGCTGCAGCGCACGGAATTTCGCCCGATTAAATCAGGCGAGCAATCGTATTCGTACAGAGCCGAGCGAATCGAAAGGTGTGCTCGTCGCTGGAAGACAGTCAAGTAGTAAGATTCCAAGTTTAGTCAGACGCTGCAATTATCTCGCGAATAAATTAGAGCGGCGATCTGCATCGGTGTACAGCGAGGCTAAACAATCGCTCCACGTGCAAAGTCGGGAAAGTCCATTGTCCCGATTCTCGGGGCTGCTTAGCGATGAATTTTTCAGTAAAGCGGAGAGGAGAAAGGCTTCGTACCCCCGGAGAGATCTACATGCAACTGGCTACACGCGCGCCTGATCCTTAGACACGATATACAGCTCCGTCGAGAGAGTTGCGGATTGAAAAAGCTCGCTCTCCAGAGCCAATTCGACCTGTGTGCAGGAATATCGATTCAGGTTTGATATATATATATATATATATATATATATATTTTGTGCAAATCGAGGAAACACGACGTAGGATCACTTTGCAATTATGCTGCACCAGCGAGTCAACCTCGATATGCATACCCGAGACGAATATCAATCCGATGCGGAAAGTCGCAGCCGCGAATCCGAGTGTCATCGATCGAAACCACGTCGTCGCGTATAACGAAGCCAGTTGGGGGAGGAAATTTAATCTGAGTGCTATATACATCTGTCGGTCGGGAGAGCAGAGCAGAGCAGCCCTGTAGAAATGGTATCGCGAGAATGTTCCTTAAAGGGCACAGCTACTGCCGCAGCGTCATTGTCCCTGTGCTTCTCGCCGCTGAATTCACGGGCCAGTGAATGAGTTGGAGATTTCAATGTACAGTCGCTGATAAACGGGACAATGAGCGCGGGTATACTGCACCTATATACACAGCGGATTTTTCGAAACAACTCCAAGTTTCTCGCCGCTCGAAGTGAAAAACTTTGATCAGTTTGCCGAAACAAGCTTATAGATCACCCGGAATATGCTGTGAATCAAAAGTATATAAAAGTACGACACGCGATCGACGTACAAAGCGTCGCGCTACAGAGCGGTGTATCGACGAGTATACACAGAGCAGCAGCAGTTTCCCGGCTCTATCGACAGCCACTCGTCACGATCGAAGCTCTGCAATTCTCCCGCGGGAGAGATAACTCGCCCTCGACGCTTCTTGCCGCGGGAAATTCGATATAATGCACACGCGACGACGTTGTATACTAGACTTGTCGCGTCTGCGTTGTGCAAAGTCGATCTCCAAGCGGCTACCGTTTAATTGGTAAGTCGAGCTTTTTCTTTTTGTCCGGTACGTGAGAACACATTTTAGGCGAAATTTCATACAAAATCAAAGGGTCTATCGTCAGCGACGAAGTCTCCTCCACGTCGAAACAAAAGGAAGCATCAGCCAATCGACTGCGGCGGCGCGTGTAACAAACCAGTTTAAAAAGAACTAGCGGAGCGATTAAGGCTGTTAACGCGACGTCGCGCGGGGATTAAGTTTTTTGCTCTCGTTTAACGACACTTGGTGTAAGAATGTATCACTCCGGAGTTGGAGAAACTATTCTTGATACGAAACTGTCGGCCCTGAACGACTATCGAGAGCCGAGTGAATTCAATTTAACGAGATCTCGTGTTTTTCTACGGAAAACAAACAATTCGAACTCGTTAATGTTCGGATCAGCGTCGGGTACGATTAAAAATTCATCGACCGTCTCGAAGACGAATACGAGGGTACAAGGAGATAAACAGAGCAACAAGTTATACGCGTATCTCGGGCTATAATTAAATCCGTTAATGCGATATTTCAAAACGATTCCGCGCTCGCTAATGGAGAAGTCACCGCCACATCGTGTGTTTTTCGACGAATGATGAAAAATCACTTTGAAACTCCCGAGCGTTTCTCACCTTTCTCTCGCGTTTAATCCAACTAAAATTTACGTCGGAAGCGAGTTAACGCACGAGCGCGCGCACTATATATATATATATATATAGCGAAATAATTAATCCAAGAAACTCGCGCCGTTACACGAGATAGAGCAACTTCTGCATTCGCTCATAGTCGTGTACAGTTTATAAGCGAACCGGATAGATACAGCGACTACTACGTGGATGTAGCTCTGATAATCTCGCGTACACCTCGTCGTCTAGCTCCGCTGTTAATGATATGCAGGTAAAGTCGCAAAAGTGTATGTGCTAGAGAAAGTGGTTCCATTCTCACAGCGAAGAGCTTTTGTCCCGACTAATTGGGTTAGCCTAGTTTCCATCGAATCCGACCAGCGCCTTCTGTCTCGGACGTGCAAAAACTTGGGGAATTAAGTTTGACCTGCATAATGCGTTTCTCGGGAAATGACTCTCTCTCTCTCTCTCTCTCTCTCTCTCTCTCTCAGATGTGTACACTCGAAGCATTTCTTTCGGTCGTTGTTATAGATCGCTCGCTATATCTTTCGGAATATAAATCTCCGAAAGCCTGCAAGAGCTTGATTATACGGGCTTCGAGGATGATGAGCAGCATAGTACAGTGTGACCCATTTACTAATTATACACCGATGGACTCCACCTGAGCATCGCGCGCGTGTTTTGAAATTTGAGACGCGCAAGCGGTGGGTGGATGCTAATTAGCCCCGGGTAATTAGCTAATCAAAACTAAGGCGGTATTATTATTTCATTTGAGAGTATAATCAACGATGTTATTTCGTCGGCTCTACGATGCTGCATCAGTGAATAATCGACGTTTGAACTCTCGCGCGCAAACGGAATACGCGATCGTGCTTGAGCGAGCGCCGCAAGCTCATCAAAAACTAATCAAGCTAGTGTATGCTTTTTTAAGCATACACTAGCTTGAAAAGCTTGATTAAGCTCCGAGAGGACTTGCAAGCGCGACGATTGTGCGACATCGCGCATCTCATAACTCATTCGCGTGTATTATACGCACAGAGCCGGAAATGAACTTTTTACTTTGTTTCGCCTAATTGACTCGGAGGAACTCTCGAGAGTTGATGAATTCGTCATGCGAGTCGATATGTTTTTTTTTTTTTTTTTTTTTTTCGGCTACTGTGCGGGGTCGATAGTAGTTATAATTGCGTCAGTCTCGAGGCTTCGGATGGATCGTGCGAGTTTATTTATTTATGCGTCCTCGGCAGTTACGCGCGTGTAGCTCGATGAGATAGAGGGAGAGAAAGAGAGTCGACTGATATGGGATGCGGTTTGAAGCGTGCGGCTGCAGAGTTAGTGCTGGCTAAAGTTATAGTGGAATTGTTTGTTGTTGGTAACTCGAGTTGAGCGATGAACTTTGTAATTGAAAAATTGTGCAGATGAACCCCTCTAGCGTCGAAAGAGGCAATTATTACGGCGAGCCAGAAATAGAACAAACTTTTCCTACGTTTATACACTAATTATCAGGATTTAAATCAAACAGCCCCGCACGATTATTCCAGCTCGTCGAAAAGACAAGCTGTGCACCGTCAGTATAGCCCATTCAGCGCTTAATAAGCGTAACGCGATGCGAGAGAAGGCAATTCCGCGAAGCAAAAGACGGGCCGTTACGGGAGCTATATAGCCGAGAGTACTCTTTCTCTCGGCGGGAAAAAAAAAAAAAAAAAAATTACGGCGATCCTCTTTCTCGCTCGACGAGGGTAACCTCCTCTTGATTTACGCCACTGCTATATACAAGCTGTGTATACCAGACCCGAAAAACGCCTCGGAGTAAAACTGGACGAATCTGGAGCAATTTTTTCCAGCTCCAGCTTTTAAAAGGTCCGCGAAATTTATACTATTTTTCACCAAGTGGTCCCGTATAATAGCAAGAGCGACGCTATATTAAACGCTATTTATCTCCGAAACGTATAAAATCACGCGATCCTCAAACTTTCGCACACACCTTCGCAAAGTCTCACTTTCTCGGAGTATCGTTTCCATCCGCACGGAAGCGCGAAATAACAGAGAAGAAAGATGCGAAAACGACGCAGAGCAGACGTGCGCTCTCGTTATACATCCCGCGAGCTACCCGGAAAAGACATAAAAGATGGAAATAGAATGTAACGGCGCTCTGCCCTAGACTATCCGGAATCCGAGATTCTTCGAGGAAAGAATAGCCGCGGACACGAGTGTTCAAATTCGCGAAATAATCACAACACAATTTACGACTCTATACGCACGGCGTATCAAAGCGTCGATCGACAGAGGCAGCAATCGTTAAAGGCAAAATAATTAGCCGCGACGATGGCTAATCGATTCGTTGATTAAGCGTCCGAAGGAAGCAAAAAGACGATTGATGATCACCAGTAGTATGTAGGCTTCGCACATGTGTCTCTCTCTCTCTCTCTCTCTCTCTCTCTCTCTCTCTCTCTCTCTCTAGCTTGCAATGCGCGTTAGAGGATCCAACAGGCGGTCGACTGGTTATATACACTGGCAACGAGCCAGCGAGAGCTGTGCTCTCGTAATTATCCCAGGCAATTATTATAGTCCCTTCGCTGCTGTATAGTCGGTATACGATTATACAGATAGCTTTTTTCATGGGACCGTGGAGGCTTGTATATTTCAAGCGCGCAGGTGTCGGTAAAAAAAAAAAAAAAAAAGGGGGAGATATTCGGATGACGAATTAGTACGTTTCAATTTTACGCGCGACGTGATATCCGCATAGCCGTAAATCAAGCTCCGCGGTAACCGTATGTGCAGAATCAATCCTCATTCGCGCGTCGCTAATAAATTTATCCTTTATAGGCCCACGCAGAAAATGGAGTAAATGAGCGACATTGTAACGCAGCGGGCGCGTCGTTATAATAATCAAGCTCGATTCATCGTTTCTATATACGCATATATGCACGCAAACGCGGCAAAACTTTGATTATAGAACGCTCGTGACGGTCGGAATATCGCAGAGTCGCGCCAATGATTAACATAATCGATCGCGGCGAAAATATAATAACGCAAGCTTCGCACAATAACACTTATTCGGGGAAATAAAGCGCGCGATATAATGGCCCACACTCTCGGCATACGTGCCTGGCATCGAGTTTTCACCTAGAGCTAAAAAAGCTCCCACACTCACACACACAGCAAACATTTCGCTCTCGAGCGCGAGTTACGGCCGTTACGTGATCGCTTATATACGTACACGCGTTTGTAAATCACGGAGCGGCTTTATTGCATATACACGACGCGACGATGCACATACGCGTATAGCGCTAAGTAGTGGCGTCGCGGCGATCGATATAACAATCGCGACGACAAATATTTGGGGGTTGAGCGAATTCCGGCAGTTTGAAAGCTTTCACACGCGAGCTTTATACGCACGCGTGGCTATTGCGATGAGTGCGATTGTATATAGCTCTGTATGTATAAGAGGAGATCGTGTGACACGGTAGAGTGTGAGGACAAACACGCGGTAGGGAATAACTGTGTATATATAGTTTATGAAGCGAAGCAATCCGTATTGATTACGAGAGCAAGAGAGAGGTAGAAGGTCGACGGGAAATTCGTTACATATAGATATAGCGAGAGCGTCGATGTTGATGGCTCGGTAAGACACAATTGAAGCCGCTGCCTAAAGAGGAGGAGAATTTAGGTTAAAAGCTCGTAATGACGACGATAAATCAAGGTGGACGCTCGCGGACGGATTGATTCGGTGATTGCCCTTCGCCGCGACTAATTTCATCGCCTCCTATCCTCACTCGGATGTCGCATCGTTTTCCAAGCGTGAAATTCTCAATGTATACGCGTTGGATGGGAAGAATTGGAATTTACGTTCCTAGAAAAGGAGCCAATTTTCACTCTACTCTACCGAGCTCGATTATATTTATGAAAATGAGAGTATAAATACAGGGCCGCGAGAAAACGAATTAAATCGCTGAATAGGATCGTTATCGGGCTCGTTTTCTAAATTGAATAGCCACCGCTTATACAGCCTCGATATATGTATAAAAGAAAGGTGTATTAACCGAGGCGCGAACTTTAATCTTCTTGCCAACTCGTTAAAGCGTGCGATAAAATCTGCGGGGGTCGTCTGATGCTTTAATCCGAGTGAATGTATAAGTATACAGTAGGGGGAGTTTTCGCAGTTTTTTTTTTTTTCGCATCGAAACTATATGATAAGATCAATTTATACTGTACATTAATCCAATGCAAACCTCGACTTCCTCGCTTACGCCCATGTCTGCTCTGTGTATCAATATCGTGAAACTCACCTGTAACAGAGAAACAAAGATATATATTAGAATATAAACATAGAAGCATCGGTCATCAATTAGAAACAAATCTTTCATCTGCCTGATCCACGAGAAGCCAATAAAATCGCGAACAATCGAAAATACACGTCTGCGCGTCGTGTAAACATCCGTTCGAGCGTGACGCACAAAGAATAATCGCGCGCAAGCATCGGGGGGCGAATCTCCCGCGAGACGGGCACACGTGTGCGAATCAATCGTCCCGCGACATTGTTCGGAAGCTTGCGCCTATGGGTGAGTGGAACGTTGCCAGGGTGTATTTCGCGATCGGTCGCTATTTATCGTTATACTCAAAAATTGTCTTTCTGGTATATATAACTCGAATCGAGGTACACGATACTCGCATCTCGCGATAAATACACGCGGCATGACGCAAGCCGCCCGATCAAACGTGTAGTTGTACGCGTAACGAGGTCGCTACTCGCAATCAATTCGCCGTCGGATGCGAGAGAAAGAAAGCTGCAGCGCAGAATATACGGACGGCCGCATGTGTGCTATGCGCGTATGATCAGCGCGTTTCGGCGGAGTTTGTAAAATCGTTGATGCTCTTATAGCCGATCGGTATTTTCAATTGAAACATGTGGAATACTCGCTGAAAGGGCTTGTGCGTATAACTCCGGCGCATCCGCGCTTGACATTTGAATTCGAGGGTATACAGGTGTATGCGCATGTGCGCGCGATAAAAGTAGCACCGGGTATCGGAGCTGCGAAAGCGCGAGAGATCGTAAAGCCAGGCCTTTGTCAATCCTTCAGACTCGTAAAAAGAGCTTTCTCTCTCACTCTCTTTTTCGCGACGGATCGACCTCTGTTTTACCGTCGGGGATAGGAGGGAGTTTACGTCTAATGCGAGAGTCTTTCCACGCGTGTGTGATATTGCTTGTGTGTTTACGGACTTTGCGTATAAGACATTCTGATGCGATGCATCGAATGTCTCTCGTGGAAGTACAAAGTGACTCCAGCTGTATAATCCAATAACATCAGCGCAGAAGGAGGACTCGCCGCTCGTCTCGTTTGATCGCGGCGAGCGGTCAAGTATGAGAAATCGAATACCCGGAGATAAGAGAGGGACATCCTCTCGCTCCTAGACAAAGAAAGCGCGAGCTTTCGTCTGCCGCTTCGCTTCTGGCTATATGTACATAGAACTATATACATGCTGAGATCGATGCTTATAAATTATAATAAAAAAATGCCTTAATTTTCTGTCAGTATAATCGAGATAATAATAATAATCAAGAAACACGAGAGCTTATTACCGTTGCTGATGTTTCTCTCTCGAAACTCCTCTCTCGAAGCCATGTAAGAGCATCGGAGAATATTCCCCGAGAAAGATAACATGCCGCGGTATGATTACCCGCTGCTTTGGATATAGCCGAAGGCACAGCTCTCTTCTTTTGTGCGCGATCGCTCGAAAATAAAGTAACAAGCTCCCGGCGGACGAATTTTCCATTAAATTCGAATTCGAAACAGCTGCGTTTGATCTTGAAAAATCAAAAAGAACAAGATACTGAAATACTCCGTGCGTATAATGCGAATTAGAGGTACAAATTATATTTCCGCATACAATGGCTTTCCGAGCAACCTATGGCAGCCGGCCAGACTCTCCGAATACATCAAACGATTCAGCACCGCCGCATCGGATCCAAAAGTGTCGCGCCATGCATAATGCGCAGCGGTCGGCTCTTCCGTGTCTTGATTTATTTATCAAAAAAAAAGGCGATAGGAAGAGGCAATCGCACTTATCGCTCGCTCGGATCCATTATTTATTGGCTCGAGGGGGTAAGAGAGAAAGGCCTTTTGTGGGCCGCTATTTATTAGCGAGTTTATATTTCAGCAGAGGGCATCGACGCCCGATTATACAGTTCGCGGCTCACCGAGTTTTCAAAATACGTATATAAAATACGACTTCGTCCTTCCATTTAAATTCCCGGATATACATTATTCGTACGTTATAACGTGCAAGTTGTAAATATGCATATTTTTAGAAAAGTTCGCGACGACTCTGGATTTAAACGCACTACATAAACGCGCGTGTACGGTTTTGTTTATCTACTGGTTGTATATTAACCCGTACACACACACACACGCGCGCGCGCGCGCGCGAGCTGCTCATTGTTTTATTCTCGGGTTCAGAAATAGTTTCAATATCCAAAGGGTTTAAAATAACTCAATGCCTGCTGAGTAGAATTAAAAATAGAAGAGATGCCGGCCTTTGGGCTCAGGCGTACGTAAGAATGCCATACGTGCTATCACGCTTTTATGATAAAATTAAATTTTTCAAAAGAACCAATCAACATCGCTCGAAGCGTATTTTCATCGAAAACGTCACCCGCCGTCATCGCGGAACGTCAATTAAAGCCATTGTTATAGAAATAGCCGAGAAAAGAAAAGAAAAGCGTCAGCTTAGAAGGAGTATACAGGAGGACAAGACACAACGTGGCGTTAACAGCGTTATCGGAAGCGCCGTCAATTTCAGAGCGATGCGCACAGAGCCGCCGCGTGTGCTGCTCTTTTCGACGCATGTGCCAACCGCACCAGCGGGTAAAGCGATTACACCGAGGCTGGTTTCCGCGGTGAGAGAGCTGGTATAGCTATATAGCTTTGAATTTCTCGCGCGCGGTCGCGATCTTTTATGCAAAATTATCCTGTGATATCGTTGTACAAACGGATGCAGTCTGAAAATATTCGATGAAACTCTTATTTATACAAGCTGTTTATAAATAATTCAATGGAAAGCGGGCTATCATACATATGGAGATCTCGAAAAGTACGAGCGCGTCTCTCGACTTATGAATAAATCTCTACACAAGCCGGCTATTCTCTTTTCCGTTTCTTTTGACGATTTGTCAGGGCGTGTATATACAAGGCTCGAGAATACGTAAGATAATTTAAAGAAAAAATAAAAATCCAATCGATTTCTCGTTTTCGAAAATATACTTCCGAACGAAAATAGAAATAAGAGCGCGCGCGCGCGCGCGGATTTTGTTCTCGGAAAAATAGCAGCGGCTCGGTATAACAATTACGGCGAAATCTCCCAGCGGAATTCGATATATCTCGCTGCATCACGCGCGTATACGAGTGTGCAGGATTCGAGAAATGCGCGTCGGCTTGCGCGTTCAAGGACGGGACGAATTTTCTTTTTGTATCGTCTCGCCGCGAGAAAAATGAACGTTTTTCTCATTTCGCGAGACGAAGGACGACTATATATACTCGAACCCTCCGATTTTTTTTGTCGATATAACGGGAATCATCGCTTCTGAGATACTTTTCGACCGAAGCGATCGACTTTAATTTCGTATATAGGTTATACCCCATCGCCAAGAACACTGGAAGAAGAACAAATTTGTCATTATATATATCGGAGATATTTTTACAAACAGCTCCGGTACAGCCGCGGTCTATCTCATTACCCGCCTTCTCTCTATTTTCTCATTCGAGTGCGCTTTTCTCTCTCGCGACCCCAGCGACATTCATCTCGTATAATAGTCCCCCTATTTCCCCGGTGGAACCGCAATTCCGACTCTCTCTCTCTCTCTCCTCCCATAGGTTTCCCATTTCCTCTTACGAGTGTACGTGTGTGTGTGTGTACCATCGAAGTCTGTATTCTTTTATTCATACAGTCCTCGTGTCCTCCAGTCCCGAAAATTACCTTCGAATTTTTCCGATCTCGCCTGTGGCCGAGAGAGCTGGGAATCTTATATATTCACGTAACAGTGGCGTGTATGGACGAGCGGTACGTGAGAAATTCTTATATCGAGTGCGGGACACAGAATAGCGCTGTTATTAGAAATTTCATTTTGCTCCTTTTTCGGCGCGAGCGACGCGCGGTATGAGGGAGATGTACAATTCCGGAAGTCGCGTTCCCCGTGTGACTGAGATATTTAGTCGACGAACGTGCGCCTGTTATTTATAATCGAATTTCGAGTAATACTATTTTTTAAAGAAGTGTAATAAAATAGCGCTCGCTAAAGTCGTCGAGTTGAAAATTTAGCGAGAATCAATACCATCGGCTAGTAGTAGTATAGTAACACCGATTCTATCGCACCTCTCTAACACCTCCGACTTACAACTTTGCGAAAAACTTATCATCGCCTTAACTTCGCAACTTCCCTTGCCGCTATTCGATTTCTCCGTCTTCGCGTGTATAAACGGGCTATTCCAGCGGCGGTAGATCCCCCGGTGAGAGAAAAAAATACGATATCCACGAGAGAGACGGCTTGTGTATAAGGAAGCGTATGAAGAGGAGCCGAGAAAAAACAATATTCCCGCTATGAAAGGGACCGGCTTTCATTCTGACGAGTGTTTTATCGGGGAGAGAATGAAGTGGAACAACGATCGAGGCTTTCCTCCTTTTTTTTTCGCCGCGGCTGAGTTATATTCTTATGTATGATTGCATTCGAAAACGACGTGATTTTTCGTACGATAAAGGAAGTGATTTTTCTCGACGACGACGCGATCGAGTGGCTTGTAAACGAAGCGGTAATTGATTTTCAAACTTCGCGATCGGTTAACTTGACTTTGCGGAAATTCAATTTCCCGAGCCCGGCAGTTCCTTAAAAAACAAAATATATAAGGGGTAAGCCGCGTACATAGCTGTAGTCGTGTATAATTGGGTTATCTATTCGGGGATTAAGATTCGCGTTCGGGAGGGAAACCCTTCAGATTAAGTGGGAATTATCGCGGAAATCCCTTTAATGTGCGCGTATGCGCGACCGGTCGTGCGTTATATACTCGGATAACCCTTTACTCCATTATACGAGCACTGAAGATAAGGATATACCAGCCTAACTGAATTCCAACGTACAGTTCAATCGCGTTAAGTAATATAGAAAATTTCGCCTACTATTCGAGAAGTATAGACGACGAGAGCTCGAGTTAAAAATAAAAAAAGTCGTCGCTGTGACAGCCGAACAACAGAACGACAGCGTCAGCCGAACGACAAAGAGCCTTTTATGGTACACAAAGCGCTCCACTTCCTTCATCACGGAGCGAGCCACGACCGAGCACACTCTATTACAAACTTTCGGCGAAAAAAAGAAGGTGGAGCGGATTCACCGAACGGAGATTCCGAGTGAAGTTACCCTCGCTACATACAGAGAGAGAGAGAGAGAGAGAGAGAGAGAGGGAGGGACGACGGCCCCATACCGCGATTCAGGAAACCATCTTAAAGTTGGCCTGTTGAAAGTTCCTCGGAGGGTAGTGTGTGTGCGGTGAGAACCTTTCCTATGTATACTCGTCCCGATATGGCAATCTATTTCGCTCGATGGAGCGAGCACAGATATGACCGCTTCGATTTAAAGGACCGGATTTGGCTTGCGGGAATCTGCTGTCGATCATCGCGCCGATATATGCTTCTCGAGGAGGTAAGACTTGAATTTTTGTCATTGCGAAGCTTTCTCGATTTGGGCATGATGAGGATGTGAAATCTTCGGGAGTAAAACAACGAAATGTAGCTGCAGATGGAATGTTTATTCATGTTTCATTCTATCATGTAATAGTCATCAATTAATATTTTTTAACAAATTGTCAACATCGAAATACTTTCTTTATTTATGTCAAAGTTATGCAGTCCAGTAACTTAAAAGAATAAGTTCAAAAATTTAGATAAAGTAGGATTTCTCAATGAAGTTCGCTGCCAATGAGCAATTTAACGTCTGCCTCGCTCAAATATTTGAATATGATCTCATACGCAATGCAGGAAGAATCAGCAAACGGAATTAACTCGCTCAATATCGAACAGCCCCTCTCGATAACTTTTTGACGAGCAATAGCCGCGTTTAATTTTGCATCCAACTGCGACGCATAAAACGGATACAAGTTGTGCAGATTGTGCTTGAACTGCTCGACGAGTTCATTATTTCTGGCGTACCGAGCCACTACGTCAAGCGGCTCCTTCAGTACGAAGTAGTACGTGATAGTGGTACCTTTGATCTTGGTAGTCTTCATGGATTTAAGTTCATCTTGACACTTCTGATAGTAGTCCTTGATCGCCGGTTGAGCGTCGATCAGCTTCAGGTTGTAATCGTCGAACTGCTTCTTGTTCGTCTTTGCCTCGACCTCGGCCACGTACTCAATGATCATATGCAACGCCTCGGTGTCCTCCATCACTATTACCAGCTCGAAGACCGATTGCGTGTCCTCGGGTTTCTGCTCCAAGACTTTGAGATTCAAATCACTTCCAAGTTCCAGCAGCAGTCTCATCACCTGTTTTCTTTCCATCGTGTAACTGGCTCGTACAAGAGCTAACGGCCAGTTTTCTCTGAAAATGTCGTGTATCTTCAGTGTGCACAAAAGGAACGGCGTTATACCATTTTTATCCTTGGCGTTGATTTCTGCGCCCCTTGATATCAGGTATCGAACGTTATCCAGCATGGATAGTTCACTCGCGAAGTGCAAAAGTGTTCGGTTATCGTCGGACTTGTGCAGGACATCGAGTCCACTTTCCAACACCATGTCCCTCACGTTTTTGTTGACATTCTGGACCGCGAAAGTTAGAGCGCTATTTCCGTCAATATTTAGCCTTTTCAGGTCTGCTTTGTACTCATCGATACAGAATCTCAACAAGTTGATGTCGCAGAACCGGACGACATTGTTGAAGGGCGTCCAGTTATAGGTGTTAGGTACGTTCAAGTCACTTCCAAACTCCAGAAGCATTTTTATTATACATTCATGACTGTTGTCGATATTGAGCATCGTGGCCCAGTGCAGGGCTGTGTTGCCCCAATGGAGGGTCCTAATGGTGAAGTTCGCGCCTGCACACAGGAACCAAAAAACCATATCCGCGTCACAGCATAAAACAGCATCGTGCAACGCCGTGGCACCTATATTGTTTTGGCTGTTGATGTCGGCACCAGCACGGGTGAGAATTCTCACCAGCTCCAAATCGCCCGTATAAACTGCGCAATGGAGTGGCGAACATCCGTTAATGTCTTTGGTGTTTACTTCGGCCCCGGCATCCAACAGCAGCTTCACAAAACTGTATCTCTGTTGTGCCCTATAGAGAGCATCCGAAGTATTAGCGTGGTCTTTAATGGTGCTCGTGGCCCTGTTTGCAATGGCAAAGCGTAACGACTCCAAGCCATAGAATCTCATGAACTCGTATTTAAAACCGTTGGGTATCATCTGCATCAGTATATTTGAATGGCGCTTGTTGGTAACGGCGAACTGCAAGGCGGTTTCACCTTCCAGCGTCTTACAGCGAACATCGGCGCCAAGATTTATCAGTTTAATGGCCTCGGGGATGAAATCGTACTTGACGGCGAGGTGCAAATTCGTCACGCCGAGCGAACGACTGTTGACAAACAGACCACCGTCCTTGAACAACTGACTCACCATAGGTACGTTGCCTGATTTGAGAGCTTTGAACATGAGCTTTGTGCAGTATCTTCTGCTGCTTCGATGCATACGCTTTTTGCAGATGCGACGAATGCTTTTACGACGTCCTTTGGTATTCTCAACTTCACTGGCTTGCTTCATGGCTGAAGTGTATTATTAGATGTATCCAGATGAAAACTTAGATGGCGCCCGAGTAGAGTCAGTCAGTCATAGAGTTTGGTCTTTCTAAAATCGAGTACAACTAAAGATGTTGAATAATGTGGAGCAGTGACTTTTCAAAAGGTGACACGATACTATTTACTTACACTTATTTATTTCGATGCTCGAATTATTCGTGCGCCAATGTTATAGGACCCTTCGACAACCTTCTTATCGTCGACTTTACTTTCCGGGTTCTGCGAGCAGAATGAACATCTGAGTCTGAAACCACGAACATCAACTTATATCCGGCTCCGTTTGCCCCCACCCTTGAGTTTACGGTTCACTCGTCCGGCGACAAGTAAGACGTTAGGAGTTTAACCCGTATTTGTATACATAAGGCTGTGTCCAGAATTGACCGGATTAGTTCGTATCTACGTAGACAATAGCGTTTTCGGCAGTGCTGCCAATGTATTTTGCCTAACCTCAAAAGCCAATCGGCAAAGATAGTATCCACTACTGACCGAATTTGGCCGTCACTCTGCAAAAAATTCAATCCCCTAATTCTAACAAACGCGCATTATCGCTTTGTGTGTGCCATTCACTCCAGCATATAATAGTGTTCCAGAAACGTGCCGCCACGATAATCGAGCGACTTACGCTCGTTTCCACATCGGCCCCGGTGTACTTAACTCAGACATGCATACTCATATGAAGAAATTCGCCAAAAAGTTCCGAGCTATAGGACACGGAGTCGAAGATTAGTAAAAAAATATCAGACACGAAGAAAGACAAATTAGACATTATTATTCTACAATATTTCTGTAGAGTCATTTTGCTTTTGTTGCAGATTTCGTCGTGTATAGGTATACGATCGCCAGCAGTAGTAGATCAGCTGATACACGAGTACTTAGTCGGCGGCGACGAGTAGCTAATTGACTAATTACACGCGGAGCAGAGGCGGAATGATCGACGAGCACCGGATGATAAACGCGAGAGATTACCTCCGCGAGTGTCTTCCTAATACGACGTTGCGATAACGAGTCGTGTGCGATAGCTTCGCTTTACGCAGACGTCCTATATGTATACGTGAGTTTCGTTGAACGCAAAGCTACGGTGATACCACCCGCTGCGCGCGATCAATCCTTTGAGGAGAACGTGGATAGGGTGTAATACGCTCTGCTCGACCGCTGTTGAGTGGCGTGTAACGCCGCTTGTTCAAGCTGACTCTTGAGAAAGAGATGTGCGTGATTTGATCGTTATACTTTTAAATAACGAGCTTTTATGATAACATTGAATTCTTTAATAAGCTCGGCTTGAAATTCGATTTCGCGCATGCATTATGACTCCATAATAGTATCGAGTTTCGGTTAAGTATCCGTAATCACGCTAGCCAGCGCGCTCGAATTGAATGTATTGAATCGACACGAATGGATCGATATTGTCTAATTTTCGTGTCATGCATAGCGAGCGTTTGATCTTGCGCGAGTGCGCTCTATCAGCGTATGTTCACGAGCGAAGCCTGTTTTAACGACATCTCAAATTTCACACCAGAAATAAAGTAATTATTCATAACAGCCTTTAATTATACCCGATAACGAGCCTTAACGTCAGCTACGGCGCATAAATAAAATCATCACGTCCACCTCGGCAACTCGCACGTCCGTCGGCTGCGCGTCCAAAGCCCCGTCGGCGGTCCTCTGATCCACGATAAGATCCGATCTCTCTCTCTCTCTCTCTCTCTCACTTTCTCTCTGACCCCTTAAGCCGACACACGGCTTCGATAAGGATGAATTTATGGAAATCCTTTGGCCGTATACATAGATACCGAAGAACACTCATCCGGACGTATAAATCTCAGTGTCGTTTCCGCTGCTACACTTTTCAAATGACAAATGGCACATGCAACGCGTCGCATACCAGGGGGAAACCCTTTGCGAGCGACGACTTAATTTCTAGTGATTCGTCGATGGAGGAATCACCTTGAGGCACACGTGCGCAGTCGTGTGATTTTACGGTTTCCCTGCTACTGCACGTAGCTGGCTGCACTGGCGGCGCGTGCGAGATAATCGAACTAATGGAGTTTTTCTTTTTTTTTTGCATTTCAAATAACAAAAAAAAAAAAAAAGGATGCGAAGAATGAATCTAGCCGATTCACTTTACCGCTCGCGCGAAATCCCAACTCATGCATACTCCACGTAATACATCCCCGAAGCGCATCAGCATACGGTGGAGTCTATACACTCCTCCCCCGCAATACGTCGCGACGACGGATGCGATCCTTTCCGTAAGCCGTTTTGCATTCCGCCTCGCGCCGTTCCTAATGATACATGCACGAGTAGCTCCCTGCACAGCATTGCGTACGCGTGCGTATTCGGAGATTCCACCGCAGGTGCAGCGTAATCGAGCTTGGATTTCGTCAGATGATTTCTCGATTCGCTTGATCGGTGTTTTTTGCATTCTCTAGCGTGCAATTAGCCATTACTTGTCTGACTAACCGCAGTGTGATTGCGAAACTGTAAGAATAACATCGCGCGGCCGTCTCGTATAAGGATTATTATTTCAAAATTAAAATTCATATTGGATTCCCGAGGCGCTACCGTGTTATTTTTCCATCTGCGCGGGTGCGCGCGTCAATTAATAAAACATAGAATTCCCATCCTGCAAACGCGACTCTTTTTTTATATTCTCGTATACACACGCGCGGGCACGTGCACTATTCATTCATAAATATTCCATCCATATATCTATCCGTCGTGGGACTATACCCGTAGCGAAGAGAATCTTATCTAACGGTATACATATACAACTGCTTCTGTAGGCTTCCGCTCGGTAAAAATATTCTCCTCATCCGCGAGTCATTGTGTAACCCTTTTCCTCCTATAGATTCCGTAAACGCGTCGCAATTCGTGCGTTTCAAATGCGCTGCAGAGCATCTCGGATAACTCACTTTTCATACGGACGATCGCGCAGCTGCTGCGACATTAAAAATTCCCGTGACTATACGCATCCGCCAGCGGCTCTCGGAGATGGATGGGAAAAAAAAAATTAGAGGAATCGAGGAATTACTCACGATGTCTTTACGTAAGCGAACGACTTCCTTACGTCGTCAAAAAGGAGAAACACTGGGTAACTGTATATACAGTATATAGTGCGAACGATGACGAATTCTTAATCGCTGATAATAGTCCTCGCGACTGACGATCGTGAAGGACGCGATATTTCTGCTGGAGAATACTTGGGCGATTTTCGACTATAAACGCCGCGTATTATCGAGCAGCCGAGCTATTATTGATTTCCCGTCCGCGCTGCATATATAGGTCAGCGCAATTATATATCCAAGTTGGATTTTTCACATTAACTGCAGAGAGAGAGAGAGAGAGAGAGAGAACAGCCTCAGCATGGGAGCGACTTGGCCGCAATCGATACTCGGCTCCACGTCGCGAATATAATTAGGCCGCGCGCGGGATGTATACAGGACGTGTATATAGCAGCAGCTCTTTTCCCCTGGTAATAGTGACTGATGATAACTATGCACTTCAGCGGATAAAATTGCCCTGAAAAAGTGTGTAAAGGGTAAAAATTTTTCCTATACGATCGATCGCCTCGAACTGTGTGTTATACCAAAACGAATCGCGAGAGTATAACGCAGGGTTGCACAATGCGCGATAATCCACTTAAAGATACAATAAAGAACCTTTTCCTGATAAAGTCCCTACAATTTCACAAATTCCTCGTCTGATAAATCATCGAATTCGTAACGATAATAATAATAATAATAATAATAACAATAACAAGCAGAGGATACAAGGCAGATGCAGAGATCAGTGTATATACAGCTATAGCCCTTACACACACGTCGCTTATTAAGCCTTACGACCTTCGATATCTCTCGCGACTACTGCTGCGACATGTGCTATATACATACTATATATATATATATATATATACACACACTATGTGGAGCGAGAGTAGCACGAGGCGACGACGGGCCGGTTAATCGATAATTGCATTCGCGCCTCTCTCGCTTCGCGCGCGCAAGACGCATCGGGAGAGGGACGTAGCCCGCTCGCGAGGTGCTGAGAGCGCGCTGTAAGCGCGTTATTACGAGCTGTGTGTGTGTGTGTGGAAGGTTGGAGGTTGAGTGGTTTTCACGAAGATTGCGCAATTTTTTTCGTTATTATATTTTCCTTTTTATCTATAATGTTATAAAAAGCGTTTTGTGCAGGCCCTTGACCATAATGAGATCACCGTATATATAGTTTTACGTCCCTCGCATCGTTTACGATTTATATTAAATGAGCGATGAGTTGGAAATTTAATATCTTTTATAGCAACAGGTGAGCGAGCGCATTTCAATCGGCCGAAAATGGACTGCAGCTCTACATTCGCGCATCGGATCCTGTGCGTTAGCTCGTGTTTTCGCTGAAGTTTCGGAAGAGCGAGCCGTAACTCAAACTTACGTTATCGAAGTATAATCACAAAGTTATATACGTGTACGAAGACGCGCGCAATAATGGATTTTTTAATAAAAAAAAAAAAAAAAAAACAGTCCGAAATTTCGTTCTCGCGTGTGTATCGGGGGATTCCCGAACCGCTTCTTATATCAATTATCTCAGCAATTATTTCCTCGTCGAGTAAGGTATCACAAAAAGCTCTCGCCTAATCAAAATTGTTCTCCCCAAAGTGTGTTCCTGAAATTAGAATACACCCTCGCGTGCGGACCACGTCCAAACCCGCGGAAATCAGTCAACCCCCCCCCCCCCCCCCCCCCCCCGGAGAAAAGCAATCGGGCAACGATAAACAATAAATGCGGCATCGATCCTCGTCTCTCTGCACAGAGCAATAGTTACACGTGTGCACCACGGCTGTTTTCTATTATTAAACGGTCGCCGCTGCAGGACACATCGCGATTGATTCGCCGCCGCGAGTTTATATTAAGGACGTATGCGACGCCTTTTAATTAGGGAGAAGAGCTGTATATAGCGAGATCGTGATTGAGATTGATGAGATTTATCGGACCCGCGGACGAGAGATGCACGAGTATATAGTCGCGGACTCGGAAGACAAATTGCGAGAGCGAGCTCGAGGTTATTGCGGTGTTGCCGCTGGAAATTGAATTATTGTAGATGGCAAAGCAAGCCGATGGCGTGCGCGCGGGACTTTCCCGCACAAGCATAAGGTTTTTTTACGCGGCCTGGTGTACCAAGGCCTCGTGTACTTATAATCAGCCGAATCAATTTGTTTCCATAACTAGAGATCTCCGCGAGCAAACGCGTCCCGCCATCGACAAATACCCTACGCCCACGCAAGGCAAACAAATTTACCCTCCCCGGTACTCTAAAACCCCCGAAACCGCCTCGAGACCACACCTCGCTCTCGTAATACACGTTCCACACCCCTGAACTCGGCACCTCGAATTACAGCAGACGAATGTGCCGGAACGGGCAAGAATGAAAGAAGCTTCGTAACCGTCCTCGGCTAAAGACACTGCCTACTGCATCGCTACCAGTCGCGCGGCTGATGGTAAGCACCGGCGGCGCAGCATCAATCCACATAACGACGGAGAGTACGGCGCGTACGAGAAAAGGATGCTTACAAGGCCTGTATAAGCAAATATGTCATAACGCTACTGAAATCGATGGAAATCGGGCTTGGGAAAAAGCTCCTGCACGAGAGAGAGAGAGAGAGAGAAGCGAATATCCGGGGTTGAAAATAACAGCGCGTGTAAACTAGCGGACCTTCGCGCACTGCAACACACACACACACACGCCACAGATAAAGCTCTATGGCCATCGCAGCTTTTTAGTTTGTTTTTTGGATTCGTCACCGCCGTTTATCGATCCTCAGGGAGAGATTATAAGTATATCTCGAGCTGTATAGTTTTCCGTGTCCTCTACAGTCGAATCTTTTAACCGATTCAAAGCTCAAAGCTGCGTGATACTACACGAAGGTTATACTTGCGTACGCGAAAGCTCGAAAAAGCTTACCTCACTCAAAGTTTTTAATCGCCTCCTCCGCAACTTTATAACCCGCTCGCAAAAGCAAGTGGGTCAATTCGATGTAATAAAGAGGATACACATCCGCGCTTATCCTCTTATATACACTGCTTTTCCACCATAGAGAATCGAGATTTATTATGCTCGAATCGAATTCGAATCGCTCGTCGCTGTGTACGCAGCTTCAAAGGAGAAAAGCTCGTTTCACGCGCGAAAAATCGAATTGAAAAGCGCGTTTAATCTCGCGAGATAAAAGTCGAGCCGCCCGGAAAAACTTCAAGCGTCAAAGCGAACTACGGCGTATAAGGTGCGATAAATTCGAGAAACTTTAGGTATATACCTATCACGTTCTACAAAGTCCGAGCTTTTTTCACGACGGCGTGTTTATTAGGAAAAATTCATAATGATTTTTCCAAGTTGCGAGCGAGATCGCCCGAGTTTTTCCGGAGGGGGGGGGGAGGGAGGGGCTCGATATAATAAAGTTGCGGAGATGCGCGCGCGCCAGAGATATATAGCTAGTGTATAGTTGAGGAAGTCGGCGATGGAAAAAGGTCAGGGTCTGCGCGCGAGGCACGTCAGAACGCGTATATAGAATATGCCGTTTGTATACGGCGTGTTTTCGAGATTTTTCCGGCTCTTATCGCTCTCGTTTAACAAATAAACTTTATTATACCTGCACATCGCAGTTGCACTTTACACGCAGCTGAAAATGTAAAACAATAAAAATCCCTTATTTTACTCTCCCTCTCGAAGCATCGGCGCGACAGAGCCGCGTATAATAAGCGTCCGATGCAACTTTCTGGCGCGCCGCCAGAATTCGGTTCTTCACCTCGATTAGACGAATGTTACGGCTCTCGGCCATCTGTGTATATACACATATATATATGCTCAGCTCTCGCGAGCGCGCTTTAATTGAATTTAGTGAAACGTCGCTCGCTCGCGCGAGCCCCTTACCGGCCGCCAATCAATTTGTCAGACACGGAAGCTTTTCGTCCCTGTATCTGTGTGTGTGTGTGTGTGTGTTTAGGTGTATGCAATACACGATATACCTTTTTCTTGGCGTCGAGTGATTAATCGTTGCGATTCTGCGCTGGGCTCGAAAATTTCGTTTTGTTTACATAGACGATCTGCGGTTTTCACTTCTCTCTCTCTCTCTCTCTCTCTCTCTCTCTCTCTCTCTTTTTTTTTTAATTCGGAGGACACCTGCGGGTAATTTATGAAGCTTCAGCGGTACCATTAGTTATACGCGCGGCTATGGTGACTAATGACGGAGGTATAGCATTGAGATAACTCAAAATTATTTTCGATCGCTGCGATGGTGTAAATATAGAGTTGAGGAATTCCTCTAGCTCGTATATCTTGGATTTTGCAATGCGAGCTTGTGTTTTTTCAAAAATACGTATAGTAACGTATACGGCGGGAAATCGCAAAGAAGTGGAGAAAGCTCACGGGAAAATGGATTGTAGCGCACGTGTGCTCTCGGACAACTGAGTTATCGTCGCTCTTTGCGCCGAGAATCTTGGCGGTATGGCTGACGTGTGTTTTGAGATTTTCCCCGGGGATATCAATCATCTTGCGAACGATTAAAAGCGCGTTTCGACCACTTTTCCGTCCGAGCGTCGAACTCGTCTTCAGTTCTAAATATAATAACCCTCTCTCAGAGCCAGGGTCAAGAACACCAAAGTGTCCAGTGCTAGTAGCGATGCACCGGAATAATAAAAGCTCTGCGCGATGATCGAAGCTCTCGCAAGCTCGCAGAATTATTTTCATCCCCTCGCAGCGCATTTCTCAATTATCGATCAGCGTGTACGTGCGGTGCCACATACATTGTCCTGACTCTGGCAAAATACTCGTCGACGTGCCACTTTCTTGCGCCGCGCGTTTATATACGTATACACGTGCTGGCTGCATTATGCTTTACAATGTGCAGTGTGTGTATAGCGCGAGTAGTCGGTTAATCTGCGAGGGAATATGAAATATCCTATAAATATCGATTAGTCGCAACAAAATGGATTCCTCTGCACCAGGCTGTGAAAATATTATATTGGATTTCAGGTGATGCAGCGCTGTGTGTTTATACCTGTGATTTCCCGAGGAGCTAACCCCTTGTGGATTGTTTTTGTTTTTTCTTTACATTCGTTGGTTGAGGGAACGAGAGACGATGACAGCGCGATGACGATGACGGAGTTGGAGTAATTAGTTTGATCAGCGAGACGTGAATTAGCGAGAAATTAGTTTCTCCGGCTGTCCCCCGACTCCGGCTGCGGAGAGCGTGAAATTGAAGAATAATTCTCCAGGCGTCAGCGCACAACCAGACCGTTTTGAGGTAATACGCTTTTCACTTATTCCTGATCGTTTACCACACTAACAACCTACTTTTTGTAAAAAAAAATAAAATAACGTCTGGATATTATTATCCAACGATGATGCATCGAGTCTATTTTTATCCGAAATCCCAACGCTGAGAAGAGAGAAACAAACGATTACACCGGGCGAACTTTGATACTATACCTCAAGAGCGAATCCGACGGCGCTTTTATGTGGAACGGCAAAAAATAAAATAAAAAAAAACAAAAAAAAAAAAACAGCATCAGCTGAACAGGCGATAAATCTCGCCGCAGCGGCGAGGAGAAATCATTCCAAAAGTCAATTTCCGTCGGTGTGTTCCATTATCGTCGTGCCGCGCGAGCGATAACGAGCTCTTCTCTAAACACGTCGGCGAGAAAAAAAAAGCACCGCTGCTTTATTACGATTGAATTTCGCGGAAAAGAGGCTTTGCGAAATTTTCGCAAAGTGCATCTTGATGAATTATATATGTATAAATAAATATATCAGGAATTCGCGCTCGAGTGCGCATATGTATAGTTAATTTAGTTTATCGTAAAGTTTATATACGATCGCTCGTTACCACGAGTGTGAAATTTCAGCAGAGGAGCCAGAGATCGAATCGAATTATTTTTGCGCGCGCGAATGCTTGTAATGTATATATAACGCGGCTGTTATTGAACTCATTAGCTCGGTAACTCATTTAGACCTTATTAGATTATTTTTAGCCAAACGCTTTCGGCGCTGGCTTTGAGACGCACGTACACACGAGCGAAATTTAATCTTATTGCCAAGATCCGTTTTATTAGCCATCTCTCACCGATGAATAGGTATATATTTAAATCGAGGCAATCGCTGCATTCCAAGACTATATGAAAAAAAAACACTTTATATTATATTCGAATTCTCCGCAGAGGAAACGTAAACTTGTCTCTTGCTTCCTGCATCAGTGCAACTTTACGTCCAAGTTGTTTATGACAACCTCTCTCTCTCTCTCTCTCTCTCTCTCTCTTTGACGAAATTACGATTTCTATTTTCATTTCGCGCGCGAACCGAGCGCGGCCAAGTTCACGCGCGCGCAGAAAATTATCCGCACGCCTTGCCTGCGCGTCTTACATAATTTTCCGGATGACTGGCGTTGCGCAATGCGCGCGCGAGTCTATCCGCGGCCGCTATAGCTCTCTCGCGTGTACTTATTTCGGGAGGAAGTGTGAGAGCGAGTCTCTGGATATAATCGTTCTCGCGTGCGACTGTCTCTATTGTGTTTTATAGACGTGTAGCTCTTACGTATCGTCGCGGATTTTAATTCACTTGACGATCTCGAGCGGTGCGTCGTTTAAAAGTTGCAGCACGGTTCGAGTGTTAAGGTCGACGCGCAGATGCGGCGGCGGCACACGTTGTAACGACTGCTCGTAAAGCGAACGAAGAACGTCGCGGATTATTACGAGACTATATACTGGTATATATCTGTGCAGCGTTGATTCCGTCGTCGCAGCGGTGACAGATGTCCTGGACCTATAGCTACGATGCAACTATACATTTGATAACTTCTTTTTTTTTTCTTTTTTTTTTTTTTAATTATACCCTATACCAGATTTCGTCACATCCCGCGAGGCCAGCCGTAAAAATCTCACCAGAATCCTAACTAGCAGCTCTTTACCTATACACAAAACTTTCAACGGCGTTCTCCCAGCAATTCAAAGAAACCTTGGTCGGCGTTAATTTGTAGGACTATATAAGCGTAGCCTCGTGCAGCACGTGGACCTGGCACACGCCCGTCGTCTCTGCAGCCATAATGCGAAGCCCTCGCGCGAGTGTGTAACGCTTTTCAGACAACTTATCGCAGCCGCGTGCTATTATTGTGTCAGGTGCGCCGAGAAATCGGATTTCGTATTGTACGGCTCGAATGATCGATGAGAACCTTTAGGTCGCGAGCGAATAAACGAGTGTTTGGTTAATGTAAAGCAAACGCAACTACGAGGCTAATGCGTAGTAATTCATTTAGCGCGAAATCGGAGAAACTCCGGTGAGAGAAAAGGCAGAGTGTACTGCACCTATTTTCGAAATCGAAGAGCTTTCTTACCTCTTGGATGGTGTCGCGCGCGAACAATAGTACCGATAGCGCCTGTTGTCGATAGAGCTCGATGCGATAGTAGACTCGTTGGATAAAGGAAATTCTGCTCTCACTTATTCCAAGAATCATCTGCCTTCTGAAATCCCAAGCTTGTAATTCGCATCACTGCCGATTCTCTAAAAGGCTGAAATGCGCTCGCTGCATAGTAAACAAGCCCCTTTGTAGAGAGAGATTCGTATAATTTTATCTTTAAATTTGGCGCGCTCGCGCTTTTGAATATTCATCGAGCCGTACGAATGCTTAAGAAAAAAATTTCTCTCGAGAGCGTTCGGTTTACAATAAAAGTTCTTCGTTTCAAAGTTCAATCGGGGGCCGAGAGAGAGAGAGAGAGAAAGAGAACTCCGTGATTGCCACTCGAGGAAAACAAAGCGCGCATACTGCCTAAAAAGAGTCTCGCACAGACATACACACACACACACACACACACATAGCAAAACGCTTGATTCACAGCGACGATCTCTCGGTGTCCAATTTTCGAGCCTACACGGCCTTGTCGAGCCTCGGCTATTCGTGTCACGTACTCCCTCGCGAGAGGCCGCAAACGAAAAAACAGAAGGAAAACGAAAAGTTAGAGACCTTTCGAGTGTGAGAGAGGGACTGAGGTATAGGTGATATTAATCTGGCCGAGAGTGACGCGAGATAATCGAGGATGTGTGTGTACCGGATTCCCCGGTGTTGAGGTTTCGTAACGAGAGGATTTTGGAGATCGATTTTGCATCGAAATTAATTTGTCGCGAGCGAATGCTCTGATTAATCTTTACGATCGCCGCCGCATTTAATTGTCTTCGTTAAAATTTAACGATAAATTTCAACCCGAGAACGTAAAACGCAATAACTCCCTTTTAAAATTACGCAACCAAAATACAAAAAAAAAATCACAAAACACTGTCCTCTCGTCGAGTAGCTCTCGACTATACACAGCAAATAGAGAGAGAGAGAGAGAGAGAACAAAACGAAAGCATCGGTTGCGTCTCCCACACAACAGCAGGTGCGGCGCATAATCCTAAAACTGCACCAGCGACGAGCGTCCGTTTTTTATTTTCGAGACTCGCTCGTAAAATTCCGTCTCCGAGCATCACTGTCTAATTTTTTTTTAATATACCTTATCTAGTCTACTCTATGCTGCACGACGATGCAGCAGCGTTATAATTAACGAAGTGGACCATTTCGCTGATTGATTACACGCGTGCGTGGGCGTCTCGGTATAATTACAGAATTGAAGGATAATACAGCTGAATTAGTGCAAGCATATACGTATATATATATATATATATACATAAGGAGGGCAGAGCCGGTGCTCAGAAGCCTCGTCGGAATTTACTATTGTCCGAGCCATAATTATATCGAACTATAAGGGAGAGAGTTTGCCATTCGCATTTTACAATTCTTATAGATATAAAAAAGGAACTCGATGACAGGAGGCATCCATATAACCACAAAAGTATATATATATGAAAAAAAGTAGCTTCGCAAGAACGAGAGAGAAACGCGGGGGAAAACCAGTATAGGATGGAGATGTTTAGCTCGCGCGGATGTTTGTAATTCCGCGCGCTACTGCAGCTCTTTTTAAACGCTCTCCGCTCGCTCGCGCCTGTTGATTCTGCGGTACCGGCTTTACGAGCGGCTAATCGTAAACCGAAGCTGATAAAATTTTACGCACCGACCTACTGCGCGCCACACTATTATACGCTGTACGCAGAGAGATATATACGCCAGTGATTTTTTAAATTATTCCATCGAGCGCGATGCACATGCATATGCATCCAAGGCGCGTCAGTAGAAAAAGCCGAACCAGATCGGACGCGCTCTCATCTGCATATATCATTACGCGCGAGGTAAAAATCGATTAAACGCGTATTTGACAACGTCAAAAGTCGCGTTAACGCACGCAGCGCGGAAAATTATTGTTGCACCCTATCCGCTGCACGCGATATAATAACGAATATATATATATATATATATATATATATATATATATATATATATATATTCACCGCGAAGCACACGTCTCTCGCGCTGAGATATACACACGCATACGCACACGCCGAATGACGCACACGATGCACGTAGTCGTGTATGTACGTAATGCACAAACTCACAGGTTCTCTTGTCATCGACGTTTGTGCCGCTGTTGACAGTTTGCGCGAGGCGATTTCTCAATTCGCTTATCTTTGTATACGTATAACCGCGACGGCGTATGTGTATTTCATTGTAGCGATCGACGCTCGTGACAATTAGGTTCGCGCGCGCGTTTGAAAAATGAATGGACGCAGGAAGAGCTATACACTGTGTGTCTATTTATACGCGAGAGTTTTTCTGCGTATTATCGTAAAATCTCTTAAGGCTTCGAGCAAATCTGATCGACTTTCGTCCTGAAAAAGGACGTTGCGGTTGCGAGTAAATAACGCGTAAATATAGAGAATGGTGTGTAGGTACACGAGAATCTACTTGCTATATCGTTGTTATTATTATTTATGTTATTATGCGAGTACACTGGCGGCGCCGAGTGCTTGTGTAGCGGAAAAAAGTAGCGCAGCGGAATAGCATTATTCCATTGGATATTAGTATAGCTGAAAGCACATAACGCACGTGAAGGCGGAAGGAGGACTGGATCGCATACAGGGTTTGTTAAACAATAGAAAGAAGCCGTGTATCGTAAAGCGTCGCGCTCTTTGTTTATAACGATTAACCGAGAGCCAACGGGTGTGTGTGCGAGCGTCGATTTAACGAGCCCGTGTATAACCGTTCGCGATTTGGCTCCGGTCATAACTGCAACTTTGTTTATCGAGTTCCATCAGCGATTTGCGTAAAAAGAAATTCGTTCGGGCAGCCTTTATCAATCGCCGCACACGATAGCCGATGACCATCCGAAATAACGCGTGTACACTGATGGACGAGCGAAAGTTGTGTTTGGTCAGATATATACAGCTATAGTGAGTATACACACATAAAGCATCTACTTCTCTCTCTCTCTCTCTCTTCGCGCGCGAGTCGTACAAGTGCGTTACCCGTCAAGGCCGGTCTGCTTAACTCGACTACAACGACCGGACTCTTCACTCTCTCTCTCTCTCTCTCTGTTTCTCTTTTATACACACACACACACACACACACACACACACACACGAGAGGCAGTCGACGCTGTAACTGCTATACGTGTAACATCGGTCATCGAGAAAAAGAGAGAGAGAGAGGGATACAAACGCGCTTTTCCCGCTAAAGAAACGTTTACTCCAAGTCCACAGTCCCAATAAACTAATTATCCTCCCTCTCTGCACAACGAGCCTATCCTCTCTCCCGAATCGAGAGCCTCATGACTTATTCAACGTCTCTTTTATTCAAATCGAAGTGCATCAGCTTGTATACCGATCAGCGGCGGCTAGAAAAATTCGAGACGCCGCGCGCGCGAAAAAAGACACAACAAAGAGCCAGCCTTGTATAATTAAGCGTTTGACCCCGCTTGATTAAAAGTCGTCTTCACTGGTGTACGATAGCAGAGAAAAATGCTCGATTACGCGATTTTCCAATCGACGATTATAAGCAGATGCAGCTTTTTACCGACTGTTAGTCATCGGTGCGCATCACGGTAGCGGGGAACAAAAAAAAAAAAAAAAGATCCACGAGCGCAAAAAAAGCGAGCGTGTCAACGCACGCGATCTAATGGACTTTAATCGATTCGAATAAAAAGTAAAGAGTACGAGAGTATCGACGATGTTGCAGCCGTTGTAACGGTCAGTATTTCGGCTAAGCGAGGCTAAGATGCATCGATTGCGCATTGACACGCAACGGGTATACAAATCGAAGGCATTAGCCCGAGCGAGCGAGTGTTATTGTTATTGGCTCGCGCCTCGTGTAGATTCCGGGCTGAAAAATGCACGACGAGAACCGATGAATAATGCAATGCGTGTTTGACTCTGAATTCCGCGGGAAACTGGTTTCTTTCGCGCACGAGATATAAAAACTCGTGTTTTCTTTCCTGCAATAAGGTGTGTGTGTGTATGTGCAAAGGAATTCCAAGTTTTTCGCGGGCCGAGTAGGTATATCAGCTGATAAGTCGTGCGTCTCTCCGAATTAGGTAATCCCCGCCGGCGGCTAGATTCGTCGGAAGCGTCCGACGGTAGCACTTTTGTAATCAGAGCAGCTTCTGCCGTGTGTATAGCTATATAGAAACGAGTGTATACAAGAGAGAAGAGGAAAGACTCACCATATGAAGTCCTTGCAGTGGCTGCAGAAGGTCGGCTGCCGGAAGAATCTGGGCATGAACTTGTGATTCTTCACGACGTAGACGTTCTTCTTCTTGAGGGCACCCTTGCGACCGCGGAGCTTCTTGGCGAAGGCCGTGGTCGCGTCGGTCGGCCCGAGCGAGTCCTCCTGGTTGTTTTCCTCGTTGTCGGCCATCTCTGCCGGCTCTCTAGCTCTCTCTCTCTCTCTCTCTCTCTCTCCCTTTAACTCACTCTTCGCAGTGCACGAAAGCTCGAGCTTGCAAGCTCGCCGTCCCTCCTCTGCTCTCTATATATCTCTCTGTGTTTACGAGCGAGCGGCACACACTGTGTCAATCTCTGTACGTCGCGCACTGTAACCCAGAGTGAAACTCCGATGCTGTTGTTGTTGTCGTCTTCGTGGAAGAGCAAGACACTCCACTCTCTCTCTCTCTCTCGCTCCTCGTGCGTCGCGCGAGGAAGCTGCAGCAGCGAGTTGCGTCGGCTGGCACACACAAGCTCCCTACTGGCGGCCTGGCGAGCTGTGCTCTCGACTCTCCTCGTTCGCTCTCTTGCGTCCCCTCCATTCTCTCTTTCTCTCTCTTTTCTGCCCCACCCGAGCGCCTCGTACTCGCTGTTACTACTACACACTACAGCGGCTATACTCGCTCGCGCGCAGTCGCCGAGTAATTTTAGACTCGCGCGCCCGTGTGCGCCATAGCCACTGCTCAGCCGGAGCCGCGCACTCGAATATCGACATCTCTCGCGCAAGCGAGAGAGAGAGAGAGAAAGAGAGACAGCCGCCGAGTCGTTCCTGGGGACGCGACTACTGCGCCCTGTATACGTGTGTCCGTGTGTGGGACTACCGGGCTCTGCTTCCGATAACCTCCCCTACTCCGAGAGTTCGTGTGGGTGTCTGTTTATTCCATCCCCTCCATCGCGCTTCTCTCTCTCTCTCTCTCGGTATATACGCTCCGAGCGTTTGTTTTCTCCCTTTCTCTCTCGGCGCCGCCACCGCCACCGGTGTCCCTCTACATATGAGAGATGCGCGCGGGGCATAACCTACTCCGCACGGCCGAGCGCGCCACCTGCGAGAAAACTCAAAGCGCGTATAACCTACTGAGTATTTTTTTTTTTTTCTTCTAAAAAGGCGTGCGAGGCTTCTCCTATATATCTCCTATATATCCGCGCGGCGATTCTGCGCGCAGCCTCGGGGTCGCGTTCCCGGAGCGCAGCCACAGATGTCTGCTCGTGTATACATATAGGTATACACACTATAGATACACTGGGGGGTACACTACTGCCCTCGAAAGAGACACAGAGAGAGAGAGAGAGAAAGCGATAAATGGGCCGTCGACGGGAGGATGTAGTTATGTTTTTTGCTTCGAAGGCAGCAGCTCCTTTAAGCGATGTTTAACGAGCTGACGATGGATTTTTTCGTCCGGAGGCTGGCTTTTCGGAAGATCGATGGTGCATCGGGATTAGAGCGCGTTGCTCTGTTGAGGTGAGAGGCTTTTACGCGCTGATGCTTGGGCTGGAAAGGGTTATTTCGAGATTATTTATAGTCTCGAAAAATCGGAATAGAATCGATGTAGAGCAGATTCTGATGAAACGCTAGACCGACTGTATAAATAGCCGCGATACGCCTCTACGCAATGATTAATAGAGAAACAATAAAAATAGGACGGCTAGACAGGTGTCGAGAAGCTTTTTATAGTAGTGCTGAGAATATTTCAAAAAACCTGCTGAAAATCGCATCGTCGGGTCATCGGGTCAATTTGCCGATCGATATCGCTATCAAAATTATATAAAGTCCTCAAAATCCCTTCGCGTCTCACCCCACGACAGTTTACACAAGTCCCTTATACAGCCCGTCTTACCACTGAGCGACTCGTTCCACTTGCGACACTTTGAAAAATCGCACCCGCGGCTATTAATTCTCGCTCGCAAGCTTCCCTCATCCGGCTTACACACACGCGCGTGCATATATATATATATATATATATATATATATATATATATATATATATATATATATA
>QLSS01000011.1:1314346-1448798 GCA_024372645.1 Trichomalopsis sarcophagae
TATATATATATATATATATATATATATATATATATATATAAATCGCGAGAATTTTTCACGTACGTGCCGGTGATAAGGCTCATTTCTTTTCCTCGTCGCTTGTGCGTGCGCGACGAGAGATTCCGCGGGAATTTTGAAATGCATCAACGTTCGAATATCCAAACCGCGATAAAACCGGTTGATGAAAAATTCAATTCCTCCACTTTCGAGCGCACACATACGCGATGCGAATAATGGTTCAATTACAAGCGATCGATAATTCATGCCGGCGCCGATTCAAATACTCCGTGTAATCCACTCCATATGTGCTCCGCTGGCTGATGCGCATTACGTATTGATGCGCGGTATATATATATATATATATATATATATATACCACGATATACTGTGGCAAGACGAAGCAAAACACATACGCGTTACCGCACACGGGCTCATCCAAAATTTACACGACTGGACGCGTTTCGGTGTATTTCTCTCGCTCTTGAAGATCGAGTCGAACAAATAGAGAAAAGCGAGCGGGAAGATCCGCTTCTTTTACGAGAGGCTTTACCTTCCTTTTTCGCGGTAAATTGTTTTCTTAGGGGAGGATCATCGCGGGAAAAAAATGTCCTGTGTTTGGATGAACGACACTTTCTTCCTTCTCTCGCTTATATAAAGTGTCCGCGTAACTATTCCTGTATTAATATAACGGCATAAAATAGCGACGCATCACACGGAAGTGGATCTTGCATTATATGAGCTCCGGCATAGAGAGAGTGGACGCATTCCAAGCGTATGAGAGACGTATACTTTGCTTGCGATGTAGCGTTATTCCGAGAAGCTTTGCTTTTTATTTCAAAAGTATTCCGAGGACGTATTACGCGGTAGAAGGAATCTGATTCTTGCGTACACTTGATGTATACTTTACTGAAACGATGCATAATTCTATCGCGTACGCGACTGTATATTAAACGTCAGATTCTTTTATCGTTCTTTTTAGCTGTAAAGCGGAAATTGAAAATCTGGAAAAATTCAATTTTCCAAAGCCGATCGATCACTGCAGCCGAGGCTTTTTACGAGACACTTCGCTTTGTAAGCTCGACCGCGAGCGAAACAGTAATTAAAATTGAATCCCTCGCTCCTTCAGCCACTTCGGTCCAGTTCCTCGAGGAAAAAGAATCGGAGAAGTAAGCGAGATGATCAAACTAATTTTTCAACTCTACCCAAGCTCGTCTCTCCGATAAAACGAACAATCTAGAAACGCGATACTAGACTGCAAAAAAAAAAACTATCCAATTTCTCCGGTGAAAAATTAACGACGTCCATCACACACACACACATATATCGGAGTAGAGGCTCGAACGAAATTTTCTTCCCCCCCTCCCCGCGCGTATATATATATATATGCATCCCTCTCGGCTCCATACGATATCATTTATCGAACCGCGTTTAGACCTTGCGGGCAGTGTGCAGTCACGCCAAAGAAGAAAAACTCTCTCTCTCTCTTGCTGGGGATCGGAATGGCGATAAGGAGAAAAAGAAGGGTCAGCGGTTATTATAGCCCGCGTTGCTGCTCGATGTCTATGTGTGCGCCATACGTGTATCTGCAGTATACACACACCGAGTCTCTATGCGAACCGGTCAACCGGAAAGACCATGGCCCATGTCGACGACGGGTCAATACGTATAGACGTGTGTGTGTGCGCGCGCGGGCACGTATACACGGTCGAGCTTTATACGCGCTATTTTTAAAAATAAAAAATAAAATATAGAGCGTGATACGCGAAAAAAGCCGGGGCGACGATGCTGTGTACACTGCTGCACGTATGGATCGTGGGAAAAAAAAAAAAAAAAATGACGACGAGCAAAGGCGCGCGAAAAAAGGACAAAGGCCGCGCAGTCGTTTTTTTTTTATTTTCGTTCGTGTGTGTGCGCGATGCTCGCTTTGACCAGCCGGCGCTATGCAGTTTTCACCAAGAACTCGATGTGTGTTCGATGATTTTCGGGACGAATTTAGCCGTATATAATGCGGCGGGAGCTTTAATTTCAAACTTTCTCGATTTTTTATGGTTTTACGCGCGGAGAGAGAACAAGTTTTTGGTATACACACTCACCGTTTTATTAATCTTTGCTCGATGCGTTATTTGGATCGTGTAATCCCTAATTTTACATCAAGCCAACTGCTAAGTTTCATCGGCCTATACGAAATTCGAGAGGGAAAAAACCCGGGCGATGAATAAAAAGATAATAAACCATCTCTAATAGATCTCCGAAACAGCGAAATTATGCCATCACGAAAAGTCAATTATTCAAGCGGACGAGCTCTCGCGATAATCCCGGGAGAGCTCTATATCGTCGAAATCCGAGATGTCCCGCTGACAAAAGCATTTCGTTATATATCCTTATCTCGCTTCGTCGTCGCGGAGAATCGCGACGATTATAAGCGAAGGACAGAGCCGAGTGGAAAGGGACAAATGTGGGTATTATGCCGGAGCTTATATGGCCTTTAACGGCTGACTAATATAACGCAGTGCGCTATATAGACGCGTTTGGAATACGAGAGAAAACCTTTTGTAATTCGTCATGACTGGGTTATGGTAGCGTCTGATTGTAATGACTAATATATATATATATATATGTGTGTACGTATGTGGTTGTATGGGGTGAGAGCGAGTTTGTTATGCGCTGATGAGGTTGTTACGTTCTACGACGATGATAAAGGCGATATTTGGAATGAATGTCCGCCGCGAGAATAATTATATGGAGATGGAGCTAGAAAAATTGTATGACGGACAGGGCGACACGCAGCTTTTCTCAAAGTGAAGGGAAAAACTCGATTAAAGTTATTTGGCATAAAGATGCACTCATATCGGACACTGCGACGCTGTATATATATATATATATATATATATAGCTTTAAATTATTAAGTTAATTCTTTTTCACAAACTCGTTATATACAGAAACGTGTTTGGGAGTTGACGTAAGACCGTTATTAAAGCCGAAGAAAAACTCACCCCGAGTATTTTCATTCCCGTCATGATTGATCGTGTAGTTTTTCATCATAGCTGCAGCTCTTTTCTTCGATGGACGCGAGAACGACGCAGCAACAGGTGCGACCCGATCTGCGCATCTGTGAAAATCGAAGAAAATATTTGATCGAAACTTTGATCGAAAAGGTATCCATAAACAACGTAAATATTCTAACAAAAAAAAAAATAAAATAAAATTTTCAATCAACGATTACTACGTAATCAATAACATCCACAAATATATTTAAAGTCGATCCCTAAAAGAATAAATTAAAACCGTTCAAAATCTCGCGGGCATAGCCGCAGTGCTGCCAACCGTCGCCTCGATATATATATATATATATAATGGCGGCATTTTCATTCAAAAATTCCGCATCCACGTGCTATACTCCCGGAATAATCTCTCCTCGCACCCGCGTTTTCCCCGGTTCCCACTCGCCGCTCCAACCTCTACCCCACCTCCCCCAACCCCTCCATCTCACCACCCGTCGAAATCCTTCCTTACAAGCATAAAATTTCAAAAAATCTGCCGACCCCTCGGCGGCTCTGGTATATACACACGAGATGACGTGGTGTCTCGAATAAGTACATTATAGAACGAGACGGAGCGATCGGCACACGCACCGCTACGTGGCACACAAGTAGTCGCAAGCAACAAGGCTCGACGCCGCTCCGAGCTATACTTCCTCATCGCGATCCCGGTTATGCTAGACCGACGCGACGATAACTCACGTGAGTATTTACGCACATATAACGCAGCCGCTATCTCGAGCTACGTGTATTATCGTCACGTCTAAAGGACACGAGCGCATATACGTGGATGTGTCAGTATAGCCCCTTACACGCTCATCGAAGGACACTCAGTGAGAGCAGCTGTCCCTTTAATTTTTGACAGCTGTATAACGCATCGCTACGCTTTGTTTATGTCCAGTGCAGGGTTGTGCGAGTTGTTTGTTGTTTTATCGTGGTGATTGTGTGACGCCGGGATGTCGAGAGCGTGTTTTAGCCGTGGAATTTTTGTTTCTCGAGTGTTGTGAAATCGAGGATGTCGAGATAGTGATTACGGGGCATTGCGCTGCACTCGCGAACACACGCATGTTATATATATATAATGTTGTGCATATATACGTCCACTTGGCCGACTACTTTCTATAGGATGATGACGTTTGGCTGATTTTCGACATAGTGGATGTAGCTCTTGATGCGGTTTCGCGGAGGAGGATTCGGTAGTCGTTGCGGAAGGTTTTTTTACGAACCGAGGACTGTGAGAGTGCTGTGTTTGTGACGGATTTTTGAAGATTTTTAGAACGCGATAGGTTATAGTTATCCCGGAATTTCAAATTTTTTTAATCGAATCCGTGATTAAAAAAAATGATTTGTTTTGCTTGGTGTTTTTGAGATTGTGGAAGAGTCGCGGCTGGCTTTTGTTAGTAGTGGGTGGTTTTGGACAAACGCGAATTAGAGAGTAGCTCCTGAATTGCCATATGCTTTTAAAATATTTTTTCTATTTCTACTCGATCTACAGGAAGTAGTTGTCTATTCAATATGTTCTTTGAATATCGTGATGATGAGGTGTTTCTTTTAGTAGACGTTGATACCGAGCTCCAGTTCTAATTGTTCAGACAGCTAATTTTTCAATTTAATGAAATGTATTACACAATTTTGTGCTAAGCAGGAATAAATTGACATGTTCCAGATTAAAAAATGAACACACAGTATTTGCCTTATGGGGAACCAAACGCTAACTTGCCACAAAAACCTATTAGCGCACCACCACCTAGCAATGCACAGATGAATCAAAATAATATTGTGGACCAAATGTCAAATGTATCTTTGACTGGTCCACAAAAACCTCCGTCTTCTGTGAATGGAGTTCACAATCAAAACCATTACCAATCGCAAGGTATGCAAACAAATTTCATCATTTATAGCTTACAATCAATATTAAAATATCTTGCACAAGTGTAAAATATCTTTATTTTTCACAGAACCAGCCGATAAAGTCAGCCATGTACCACATCAGCAAGGCCCGCCTGCGTCACAAAATTCCGGTCTTCCATTTTCGTACGGACCCTCTGGAACACCCCAATTTCCAGGACAACAGTATTCAGGACAGCCACCTACCTCAGGGTCGCTTCCAGGAGCAAACATTCCGAGAAGTATGCCACAAGCTTCACCTGCGATGAATCAACCTGGGCCGCCACATCCCGCACAGCAACAGCAACAACATTTCCAACAGAATAACTTAGCTGGTCCCCCAATGCCAGGTCAACCACCGAATCAACAAAACTTGGCTGGCCCACCGATGCCTGGCCAAAATCCTCAGGGTCCATCTGCATTAAATCAAAGACCACCAATGCCTGGACAGCCTGGTAGCTTACCAGGACAGCAAAATTTTTCTGGGCCTCCATTGCAAGGACAGCAAAACTTTTCTGGACCTCCATTACCAGGACAGCAAAGTTTGTCTGGACCTCCGTTGCCAGGACAGCAGAATTTAGCAGGACCTCCGTTGCCAGGACAACAGAATTTGACTGGACCTCCATTGCCAAGACAGCAAAATTTATCAGGGCCCCCAATGCCTGGTCAGCAAAATTTCTCAGGACCACCAATGCCTGGTCAACAGAATTTCTCTGGACCTGGTATGCCAGGTCAACATAACTTCTCTGGACCTCCTATGCCAGGTCAGCAGAACTTCTCTGGACCTCCAATGCCAGGTCAGCAGAACTTCTCTGGACCTCCAATGCCAGGTCAGCAGAATTTCTCTAGACCTCCAATGCCTGGTCAACCAAATCTGTCAGGGCCTGCAATGCCTGGCCAACCAAATCTATCTGGACCTCCTCTTCCTGGCCAAGCAAATATGTCTGGCCCTCTGTTATCCGGTCAACAGAATCTCCAAGGTCCCTATTCAAATCAAGCACCAGGTCAACGTCCATATCCTTCTGGTCCTCCATTGCCAGGACAGCAAGCCAATCCACCGTATGGTATGAACCAAGGTTTCCAGCAACCAAATTATGGACCTGGGCAGCCAATGTATGGAAATCAGCCTGGTCCTTACCAAGGTGGCCCTGGAGGATTCCAAAATAATTCTCAAACACCACAAGGCAAACTTGATCCTGATCAAATGCCTAGCCCAGTAAGTATCGAATATGTTTGATTAATAATGTATTAAAACCTTTGAGTACAATTTGATGATCATTTTGCAGATCCAAGTTTTCCAAGAGGACCAAAGATTAAAAGGTGGGAACTTCTTAACTAATCAAAAAGGACTGGTGCCTCCATTAGTTACTACGAAATTCAGTGTTGTTGATCAAGGAAATGCATCTCCAAGATTTATTCGATCATCAATCTACACTGTTCCTACGCAAGCTGAAATGGTGAAACATGTAAGTATGAAATTATGACATAAGCATTTTCTGTTTTTTTTTTATCTATTTAAATTTTTAAATTAAACATTTTTAGACTCAAGTTCCATTCGGAATAATTTTAAGCCCAATGGCTCAAGTGGAAGAGGGAGAACACGAACCACCTATTGTAGACATGGGAGAGGTTGGTCCAGTACGTTGCATTCGATGCAAAGCTTATATGTGCCCTTTCATGCAATTTGTTGATGCTGGAAGAAGATTCCAATGCGTATTTTGTAAAGCAACTACAGAAGGTATGCTCTTTCGTGAATTAACAATTTTTAACTTTACTCCATTATTAAATTTCACTTGTCATGCAGTTCCACAAGAGTATTTCCAACATTTGGATCACACTGGTCAACGTATGGATCGCTACGAAAGACCAGAATTGATGCTTGGAACTTTTGAGTACATAGCAACAAAGGATTATTGCAGGGTATGCAAAAATTAATTTGATGACTTTCGTCTTTCATCGATACTTTCTTAAAAAGTTCGCTTATTGAATTAATTTAATAATCTTTTCAGGACAATGTTTTTCCCAAGCCACCAGCGCTTATTTTTGTAATCGACGTTTCTTACAATAATATAAAATCGGGCCTTGTGCAATTACTCTGTGCTAAAATGAAGGAAATCATTCGAAATCTACCCGTCGACGCAGGACAGACTAAGTCAAACATGAAAGTCGGTTTTATAACGTACAACAATTCAGTTCATTTTTACAATTGCAAACCCAATCTTGCTCAACCGCAAATGATGCTTGTTGGAGATGTTCAAGACGTTTTTATGCCACTTTTGGAAGGTTTTCTATGTGATGTTGAAGAAAGCGAATCGACAATAGATAGTTTAATGACGCAGATTCCAATAATGTTTGGAGATACTCGAGAAACGGAGACAATCCTCGGACCAGCTATTCAATCGGGATTAGAAGCTCTCAAGGTGAGCATACGAATACAAAAGCACAAAAATGCAATCAATCGCTGTTAATAAAAATATACTCTACTTTAGGCTTGCGAGTGTGCCGGAAAACTTCTCGTATTTCATTCTTCATTACCTATTGCGGAAGCGCCAGGAAAATTGAAAAACCGCGACGACCGTAATGTTATTGGAACAGAAAAGGAAAAAAGTGTCTTAGGTATTTATCACAATTCATTATTATTATTATTTTTTATGGATATGTTTATTGATTTAGAAACAAAATTAATCAAAAATGATGATGGTGTTTTAGCTCCACAAACGAATTTCTACAACACCTTAGGCCAAGAATGCGTTGGATCTGGATGTAGTGTAGATCTATTCCTCTTCAATAATTCTTACATTGACGTGGCTACTATTGGCCAAGTTGCTAGACTGACAGGTGGTGAAGTCTACAAATACACTTACTTCCAAGTATGTTGATTTTTTTCATACAATATTCACCCCAATAGCTTTCAGTCTTTTGAATTAACTTTTATATTTTGTTTAAGGCTGACATTGATGGCGATAGACTGATCACTGATGTTATCAACAACATTAATAGACCTATCGCTTTTGATGCTGTCATGCGCGTCCGAACTTCGACCGGCGTAAGACCAACCGATTTCTATGGTCATTTGTATATGTCTAACACGACTGATATGGAACTGGCTAGTATAGATTCTGATAAAGCTATAGCGATCGAGATTAAACACGATGATAAGTTAGGGGACGAGGAAAGTGTATATATTCAAGCAGCTCTTCTTTACACGTCTTGTAGTGGAGTAAGGAGATTACGAGTAATTAATTTGAGCTTAAAGACTTCATCGCAAATGGCAGAACTCTATCGAGCCTGCGATTTGGATGCCATAATCAATTTCCTATTGAAACAGAGTTAGTGTATACTACTTCCATTTTATTTATTCTGTTTGTTGCTCGTAAAGATAAAACTAATCGCTTCCTTTTTTGATGTTGACAGATGTCTCTAAGCTTGTGGAATACTCTCCAAAGGCAATAAAAGATGGTCTGAACTCGAGATGCGCTGCTATTTTAGCTGCTTATAGAAAACATTGTGCTACTCCATCGAGTGCTGGGCAGTTGATACTTCCAGAGTGCATGAAACTATTACCTCTTTACATTAATAGTTTACTCAAGAGTGATGCACTGACTGGAGGTAAATGAAGGATGTATGAAAAGTAAATTGGTTACTTTGAAATATTTATTTATACATTTTTCTCATTTTAGGAGCTGGAATAACGATTGACCAAAAGTCTTATGTAATGATGGCGGTTTCTTCAATGCCTATTACCGAAACCGTAGCTCATATATATCCACGTTTACTTGCTCTACACACTATCGATCCTTCAACTACAGAATTACCACCCGTATTGCGCTGTTCGATAGATAAGTTCCAAGACGACGGAGTATATTTGTTAGGTAAGAAAGAGTAAAAGTACTGATTGAAATCAACATCTTGCTTTGACAAATTTTCTAATCGATTTCAATTTACAGAAAACGGAATTCACATGTTCATCTGGTTGGGGCTGAGCCTAAATCCACAATGGGTGCAATCAGTTTTCGGAGTTGCATCTATTGTGCAGGTGGACACAGACAAAACTACGATTCCCGTACTGGATAATCCTTTGAACAAGCGAATCAGAGACATAATCTCGCAGGTGCAAAGTGAAAGACGTTATTGCATGCGGGTATGTTGATCATTAATTTATTTTGAAAAATTTCATTTATTTTTATTTTCAATCACAATAAATAATATCAATGGCAATTCATTCACAGTTGACATTGACGAGACAACGGGAAAAAATGGAAATGGTCATGCGCCAATATTTAGTGGAAGATCGAGGAGCTGACGGAAGTCCGAGCTATGTTGACTACTTGTGCCACATGCATAGGGATATACGAGCACTTCTAAGTTAATGTAACAACGATTTCCGATAAGTGCAAAGGTTCAAAGAAGTTTTTATGGCACTCATTGTAATTTTCACAGTGTGATGCTGAAAATATTATTTGATACAAAAAATATATATTTACAAATTTTATTTATATATTTGTTTTAGCCTATTTTAAAAGTTAGTAATAAAGTTTTTTGTATATTAATTATGTTGGTTTTGAATTCCATGTGATATGTGAGAATTTAAATT
The DNA here is from genome assembly GCA_024372645.1 of Trichomalopsis sarcophagae. Taxonomy (NCBI): domain Eukaryota; kingdom Metazoa; phylum Arthropoda; class Insecta; order Hymenoptera; family Pteromalidae; genus Trichomalopsis; species Trichomalopsis sarcophagae. The sequence goes on from QLSS01000011.1 coordinate 1,323,867, forward strand.
TGAATTTTTTGAAAATTTGAATTAAATAGTGAAAAATTGTACAGAGTCAGAGTATTTTGAGATTTGTTTACAGTTATGAAATACATATAATGTAAATGAATGAATGAAGATTTAATCGATACATGGATAAATGGTATATGTAAAAATATCCAAGAATAAATCTTGATATATTTTTATATCAAAAATTTATTTCTGCACAGCATTTACATTTGTTAGGGCTCACTTTATAAAGATATCAAGCTTCTTCATTGAAATATTATAATTACTATATATTTTAGTACATTTTATTGACTCTTGTTTTAATTCCATTTATTAATAATAAAATATCTGTTAAAATCATACCTATACTATGTCTGCTATTATTTTACGATTACCTCTACAACCATATGAATATGTACATTTTTTATACAAGTTAACTTAATAATTCACGTAACTGTACCTATATGCGTATACGCAGTCTATTATGATATTATAAGTGTAAAATTCGAGACTATATTATCGCTGATCGGTAAAAAGTAGCAGTGCAGCGCCATCAGCTGGAGGCATATCTCTGCGAAAGATAAACCCTTTTTCTTATGAAAATTGTATCCTATCAATTATCAAAACAGAGATCGACGTAAGTACGTATGTACTTTGATCGCCGACATCCATGTTCTAACTTCAGTACACGTTCCTGACGTTGTCGCTAAATATTCTTGTCGAAGGACATCGACCACAGGCATTAAGTCATTTTAAAATCGTAATTGAGAGGTTAGGAGACGCGAGCGCATTCCACGCTCGAAGACCGCTCAAATATCAATTTTTATACAAAAATTTTATTTTTTGACAAAAAAAAATGACTGAACCGTCGTTAGAAGAGAGGCAAAAATTTCTTGATGATATGTCCAAATTCATCGATGATGCCGAAAATTGTATGAAGGATTTATGTTCATCTGTAGGGTGGGATTACAACTATATTTATAATTACGAAGAAGTAAGATATAAACATCTATTTTTAAGATGCTTACAATATATTAAATACAAGTAAATTAATTTGTAAATTTTAATTTCTAGACTGAGAAATATGCTATTTGTCCTTTCAATGATGGACACAGAGTGCCTGAACGAACTATGCACAAGCATCTCGTCAAGTGTGAATGGAAGACTCTTGGTTACACAAAAGAGTGTATACCTCTTCCAGAGCCTGTTCTTCCACCAGATGATCCTTCAACTATAAAACTTGGTAAATATACTTGATAGTCTGTTGTTAATTTATTATTGTCACTGTTACAAGTATTTTTTTAAATCTAATTATTTTCATAGATATGCAACTCCAAGCCAAAGTGCTACAAGAAGCAAAGAAAAAAAATCCTGATGCAAATATAAGTAAGTTGGTTTTCTTTATACTTACTTAAAAATATAAAGAAAAATGAAAATCTCTTTCTGTCTTATTCTTCCTAATTGAACAGATATGATTTTTTCCAGAAAATTGTGATTGTTATTTACATCATGGAATCATATCCTTTTTTCATATCCTTTATCACAACAAATGCTATTTCAATGCCATCACATAAATTATAGATTATTTATATGTGATTATGTACAACTTTGAGCTGCTACAATGTTTTTTGTAATAATAATAGGTCTAGATGAAAAATTTGTTCCACAAACATCGGATAGGCTTACTAGTGACTTCACCAGCGATGAAAGGAAAGCAATGTACGAGTATGTCATTGCCAATACTGTTGGTCCTGATATTGGTCACGATATTACAGAGATGAATAAGCCTGAGTAAGCTTTTACAAGTGTTAAAATAAAATAGTAGTAAGCAAAAATTAAAGATTTTGTGTCTGTTTATTTTAGGAAAACTCTTGAAGGTGAAATAAAGAGCACACCTATTGAGCTACTGTTAGCCCAAGAAAGAAACTTAAAGAGGCGAAGAGCTAAACATAGAGGAGTCCATACAAATAAAAAATCTCACACTGAAATCATGAGAGAAATTGTTCAACAGCAAATGGAAATGTACAGGGAACATCTTTCTGAAAAATATGGAATCCCCATTCCTAATGATGAAGCAAATGCCAAGCCTAGTGAAAAAGAACAACAGAATAAGAAGAATTACGAAGATGATTTGAATGAGAACTCTGAACAGTCATCTCACTCAAAAAGAGATCGGAAGAATTGGAACAGTGCAGATCGATCTGATTATAAGAAGAGATACAATTCAAAGAGTTTGGATGAAAAATCGGAAAGAGTAGTACATGAAAGTAGAGATTATAGTTCATCTCGTAGATATTCCAATTATAACAAAGACTATGATTCATGGAGTTCAGCTAAAAAGCATCAACGTTATGATAGTCGAGATAAATACCGAGATGAACACGATTTTCGTGATAGAAGTCGGGATAAATATGATTCGAGAGGGAAGCATAGAGACACGTACGAGTCTCGTAATAAAGACAAGGATAGGTATGATTCTCACGATCGGAATCGAGAGAAAAACGACTCTAGATTTGAAGACATGAACAAGCATGAATCTCAAGATTCGGGCCGGGATATAAATGAATCTCGGGATGCAAACAGGCTTAAGTACGATTCTCGAGATTCAAGCAGAAATAATAAACATGATTTTCGTGATAAGAATAAGGATAAGTACGATTCTCGGGACAAAAGCAGAGATGATTACGATTCTCAGGGTACAAAGAAGGATAAGTATCATAAATACGAGTCAAACCAAAGCGAGTATGCAACTTACAACCGAAGTCGCGATAGAGAGGAATGTTCCGGCAAAAAGGAGTCAAAGTCGATCGTTCATGAATCCCGTAGTCGTAAACGCGAAAAAAGTGAATCTATTGTACGAGAAATTATAAAAGTATCGGAATGTGAAGCGAAAAAAAGTAGCAGTCATAAAAAACATAAGAAAGATCGCAAGCGTGAAGATAGGTCGCGTGATAAAGAAGATGCTAAAAAACACAAGAAGTCCAAACATAAAAAGACTAGGGATCGTAGTCAAAGCTTAAGTTCCAAGTAAATACAAATTTGCAATTAAATCGCCGTGACTACTTTTAATAAAACGAATGAGCGTGTAAATAATTTTATTTTTAAATAAAAAAATCGCATTTTTTTTAAATCGAGCTTGTTACAAGTTATTTGGAACCACGATACCTGCGCCTGCAAAGGAAATTTTCCATTGGGACCACCTTAGTCATACCTAGATTTACCTGAATCCCACCCGTATAATCCAGGTCAGCTTTACTCATTCTTGGAATCAACAAACCTTTGCAATAATACGTACCCCTACCATAATACAAGTTTCCAGACGGACTTCTCCCCCTAATATAAGTATCCAGACAATTTATTAGTAGGTGCGTCGCCATTCAGATTTTATACAGATGTATTTGAGAGCTTAACAAGCTATGTATTCCAGAGAAGTCGACATTCAGGTAAGAAAAATCCCTTCCAATACACGACGATCCTCCACCCATTCCACCACGAAGTGCAGATAAAGTCCCACAGACCAGTCCTAATCGCGTTGCTTTGAACAGTCAACAAGTTCCAAAACTTCGCACACGTCAGTTCACGTCACAATTACTCCGACTAAATTCGAACACTTTTCTATCGTTCGAATACAAGATTTATCGTTTAATTACTAATATTTCATCAACTTCAAAATCTCACCCGACGAGAGCGAGATGAATAATCTGAAAAAAAACTTGAAAAAAATGTTTTCCCCGCAGAAGGAAAATGCCAACAATAGCAATAATAAGGACTCGACGTCAAAACCGATGCCGATATCGCGCACAGCCTTCTACGACATCACAACTCCGAAAGTCTTCTACACTGAATTCAAATGGACGCTCCAGAACTGCAGGATGCTGTTCTATCTGGACCAGAAAGTATTCAGGTCGTGCGGCTTCACATTGACGGGAAGCAACCAGACGTGCTTTTTATCCCTCAACGTGAGCAACAAGGACTTCAACAGTTATCTGCACGTGAATCTCGAGGCTTGCAAGCGAAAATCGCTGAAAATGATAGTCAACGTTTCTATCGTGAAGAAAAACGGCGAAAAAGTCCGAACTTTGTCGAAGATCACAAACGTCAAGGATACGAAGGATTCGCTGTGCTTTGCTATGCCGTCGCTTACGGATTTGAGGGATACCGATGACTATCTGGTTGACAATACTTTGACGTTCTTCTGCGAAATCGAGGATGTACAGGATGTGTGTAATAAACATTGATCTATGAATAATTTTTTTATGTGCGAGCATAGTTGGAACCATTTTTCAAGATTCTTCATGTATAATGACGTGGATTAGTGGACTGTTTATGTAATTGCCTAATTTTAATCAATTCTCTATTATTTTGTTTATTATTTTTTTGTTTGCACATGTGTGAATAGCTCAATTTATTTACTGTATGATATGCGCAAAACTTATGTAAAAATTCCGGACGATTAGTAAACTTACTACTTAAAAATCAATATCAGAATTACTTTTCAATATCATAATAGCTACTTTATTCCCTGAAATGCGGGATAAACGTAGCATTTTATTTCCACTGTAATCAATATAATCCCACGATAGCTCTCGCTTCGCTCGAAAAGTAGACCCATCCGCGGGAATAATCTACGACTTTAGTCCCTTTATGTTGCATATTGTACTATTATTTTACTCTCATCACGATTGAGATCCAATATTTGATTTGAAATTTCGCGCCATTCCCGATGGCCGGCGTATCAATTTCCCATTTTAAGTTTTATTTATAAAAAAATTCACGCCACACTAAGAATCATTTAATGTACCACAATTTTTCGCAAAGTCGATATGACAAAATGTAATAAAACAACTTTACAAAACGATAAACAAATGCACTCGCCGAACAAACTCGTCTCACCAACCAATCACTGTCCTCAATTCCGGGCGGCTCTTCAATCCGACCCAAACTCGTTTTCTCCCCGAGACCGTAAAGTGTCGTCAGTAAACCTCCACCTCTGGGTTGGGCTGTGCGCGCATGCGTTCGTATACGGAGAAAAGTAACTAGAAAAATGCGGTAATATTTCATATAGCCAATTGTTAAAATTATCGATGTTTTTGTTGAGCATAAAGTTGTGTATAAACAAATGCACCACGATTCATCAAGCCTTGTTTTCAGTTTTCTGCTTCTGGTCTTAATGTCATGCCTACATTTACACACGTACACGCTGAAACGTTGAGGTTATGATTTTATGATTGTGTGTTATTATGGGAAATATACTTTCATCTTCTCTTCTACAAAAGTAACTTTGGCTGGTTGGCAGTACGAAATGACACTAAGATTTTCTCTGCACGTTATGAGCATAAACCGTGGCGCCCTCGAAATGGTTTCTTTTCCACGTTAAATCTCGGGCGAAAAATATAGTTCGAGCGGGCGCCGTGGTCATAACTAGTTTCTCTCTTCACAAGACATACGTGTAAAATTGACATCAGCGCCAGTCCTCCCCTCCAACGAGACGCACACAATGGAGTAGGAGGGGCCCCCTCCACTCCTAGTTACTAAATACTAATCAGTGGCCCAAGGCCAAGCGGACAAATCAGTTTGATTCCAGAGCTGCCACCAGTCAGGTAGGCATCAGCTAACCTCAAACTGACGGTCACCGCAGGTCCGAAATTCCGAACCAATTTTGTTACGTCCCAAAGCGACAACAGCGCCTCTGCAGCACTCGGCGGCTGGTGGCCGACCGGCTGGCGAGCGGCATCAGTGATCAGAGCGCGGGCTGCGCGACGCAGAAGGCCACAGAAGCCTCTCAGCTCTCAAAATGGCCACGTCCGACTCGAAGGCGATGATAAGGACAGTGAAGAGGGTCCAGTTTGGCATCCTCTCACCCGATGAAATTGTGAGTTCAACCCCGCTAAAAGCGGCGAACGTTTTGACGTAATTTTTTCATCCCGCCGCAAACGATTTTAGCGAGATTACGAAGACGCAACTGTGACGACGGACCTATCGCCATGGATGTGTATGTGTGTGCGATATTTGCGACAGTCGTTGCCGCTGGCTTCGGAAACTCGGGGGAGACGATATACTCGGTGTTTTTTTTTTCGGAAAGATGAGATATTCTGCGGGATCGGGATTTTTGGAGTGAATTTTCTCGTTGTGTAGTGTTGTTCGACGGTTTATATGGATATATACATATATATGCGTTTTGTGATACTTCGTTGCATGACGTTAGTCGCGTCGGGGTTTCCTCCGTTGCATAGTTAGTTTTTTGCTCTTTGTTGAGCTTGGTTCCAAGATGCTCGATTCCAAGTTTGATACATCGGACGGCGTTGAGCACGGTTATCCGTGTCCTTTAATCGGGTCGACGTTACACAAAAGTGAAATTTCGGTGGTCATGAGGTAAAATATAAGGGATTCGAGATGCCGACGCGTGAATGAATGATATTTTTATATTGTACTTTGTGCTGGCTATAGTAGATTTATTATACTTAGTCGAGTCCTTGTTTTTATTGAGGCCGAAAATTGCTATATAGATCACTTGCATTTCGTATAGGATAGCACCTTACAATTTTGTGCATAAGGTCAATGTTAGCAAACAGTTGATCTCAATGTCAAACAAATTGAACAAAAACTCGGTTCAAACTAAATTTTAAAAATTTAATCGATTACCGGAAAACTTTAATCACTGAGTTAAATTTATACAAATTAACAATTTTATCCTTGATTTGATGCATCTAAGTTTATCACATATTATACTAAAAAAAGAAAATTATCAAAAGTCAATACCAAACCATTTAATTAAATCAAATTATGATTTTCAAAAACCAATACGGAATCATCTGCTTCTTATACCATGCTTTTAGTAGGTCAGTTATTATAGGTTAGGTAGCAATGAATCTACGTAAATGAATATTATTTCAATCTAATTTCAGATTAATTTATTACAACAAATTTTAAACTATTTAATATCAACAGTTATAAAATTTCACGGTTACTTGTAGTAATTAGATTATCAATGCATATTATAAAATATGTATTTACATTTAGTTGATGAAATTTTAATAAATGTTCGCGTTTTCAGCGCCGTATGTCAGTTACGGAGGGGGGCATCCGTTTTGCCGAAACTATGGAAGGTGGACGCCCCAAGCTTGGTGGTCTTATGGACCCCAGGCAGGGTGTCATCGACAGAAACTCTAGATGTCAGACCTGTGCTGGAAATATGACCGAATGTCCTGGACATTTTGGTCACATTGATTTGGCAAAACCAGTTTTTCACTGTGGTTTCATCACAAAAACTATTAAGATACTTCGATGCGTTTGTTTCTACTGTTCGAAGATGTTAGTCAGTCCTGTAAGTATGACTCATTCATTTATCATTAATTTATTTTTCACCTCACTTTTCCTAGAGAAATAAATCTAATAAATATTAAATATTTCAGCACAATCCAAAAATCAAGGAAATTATCATGAAAACCAAAGGTCAACCTCGTAAGCGTCTGACCTTTGTCTATGATCTCTGCAAAAGCAAGAATATTTGCGAGGGTGGTGACGAGATGGACATAACCAAAGAAGGTCAGGAGCCAGACCCGAACAAAAAACCTGGTCACGGTGGTTGCGGTCGTTACCAACCCAATCTCCGAAGATCCGGACTCGACGTTACCGCCGAATGGAAACACGTCAATGAGGATTCCCAGGAGAAGAAAATTGCTCTGACAGCTGAAAGAGCATGGGAGATCCTCAAACACATCACAGACGAGGAATCATTCATCCTCGGCATGGACCCAAAATTCGCGCGACCCGACTGGATGATCGTCACTGTGCTTCCGGTTCCGCCTCTTGCGGTGCGACCAGCTGTCGTCATGTACGGCTCAGCCAAGAATCAGGACGATTTGACTCACAAACTCTCCGATATCATTAAATCTAATAACGAGCTGCTGAGGAACGAACAGGCTGGAGCAGCAACACACGTCATCTCCGAGAACATAAAGATGCTGCAGTTCCACGTGGCTACGCTCGTCGACAACGATATGCCGGGCATGCCCAAAGCCATGCAGAAGTCCGGCAAGCCTCTCAAGGCCATTAAAGCCCGTCTAAAGGGTAAGGAAGGCCGTATTCGAGGTAACCTTATGGGTAAGCGTGTCGACTTCTCGGCACGTACCGTCATTACACCCGACCCGAATCTACGAATCGATCAAGTCGGTGTACCAAGAAGTATCGCACAGAATCTTACCTTTCCCGAAATCGTCACGCCTTTCAACATTGACAAAATGCAAGAGCTTGTGCGCAGAGGTAATACGCGCTACCCTGGAGCTAAGTACATCGTCCGTGACAACGGAGACAGAATCGATTTGAGATTCCATCCCAAACCTTCTGATCTGCATCTACAATGCGGTTACAAAGTAGAGAGACACATCCGAGACGGTGATCTGGTCATTTTCAATCGACAACCTACTCTCCACAAAATGAGTATGATGGGTCACAGGGTCAAGGTACTACCCTGGAGTACCTTCCGTATGAACCTCAGTTGTACCTCACCGTACAACGCTGATTTTGACGGTGACGAAATGAATCTGCACGTACCTCAGTCTATGGAGACTCGCGCCGAAGTCGAAAACATCCACGTCACTCCTAGACAGATTATCACACCGCAGGCTAACAAACCAGTCATGGGTATGTAAAAGTGATAATGATAAAATTCCAAAAATGTTTTAATTGGCAACTTTGATTAATCCGTAATTGGATTTATACAGGTATTGTACAGGACACACTGACTGCCGTCAGAAAGATGACAAAGAGGGATGTTTTCATCGAGAAAGAACAAATGATGAACATCCTTATGTTCTTGCCGAGTTGGGACGGAAAAATGCCGCAACCTTGTATTCTGAAACCTAAGCCATTGTGGACAGGAAAACAGATATTCTCGCTCATCATTCCCGGCAACGTGAACATGATCCGAACCCACAGCACACATCCAGACGAGGAGGACGACGGTCCGTACAAGTGGATCTCACCCGGAGACACGAAGGTCATGGTAGAGCACGGAGAACTAATCATGGGTATTCTGTGTAAGAAGACGCTTGGTACCTCGGCCGGTTCTCTGCTGCATATTTGTATGCTAGAGTTAGGCCACGAAGTCTGTGGTAGATTCTACGGTAATATTCAGACCGTGATTAACAACTGGCTGCTGTTGGAGGGTCACTCGATCGGTATTGGTGACACTATTGCCGATCCTCAGACTTACATGGAAATTCAGAGTTCTATCAGGAAAGCCAAAGAGGATGTCATTGAAGTCATCACGAAAGCTCACAACATGGAGCTCGAGCCGACGCCCGGTAACACGCTGAGGCAGACTTTCGAGAATCAAGTGAACAGGATCCTTAACGATGCTCGTGACAAAACTGGTGGCTCTGCTAAGAAATCGTTAACTGAGTACAACAATCTAAAGGCTATGGTCGTTTCAGGTTTGTACACGTACTTAATCATGGTCTTTCAATTCATATATAATGAGAAGATTTTTAACTAAATGAAACGAATATTTACAGGTTCAAAGGGATCCAATATTAACATCTCTCAGGTTATTGCTTGTGTAGGACAGCAGAACGTAGAAGGTAAACGTATTCCCTTCGGCTTCCGAAAGCGCACTCTACCACATTTCATCAAGGACGATTACGGTCCTGAGTCTAGAGGCTTCGTCGAAAATTCGTACCTTGCCGGTTTGACTCCGTCAGAGTTCTACTTCCACGCTATGGGAGGTCGTGAGGGTCTTATCGATACTGCTGTCAAAACTGCTGAAACTGGTTACATTCAGCGTCGTTTGATAAAGGCTATGGAGTCTGTAATGGTGCACTACGACGGCACCGTAAGAAACTCAGTCGGCCAGCTCATTCAGTTGCGTTACGGTGAGGACGGCCTTTGTGGAGAAACCGTAGAGTTCCAGAATCTACCGACCATTAAGCTCAGCAACAAGGCATTCGAGAAGAAATTCAAGTTCGACCCTAGCAACGAAAGGTACCTAAGGAGAATTTTCAACGAAGATATTGTTCGTGAAATGATGGGCTCTGGAGAGGTCATATCCGAATTAGGTAAATAATTTTTTCACATTCAATATTTTAATGCAAGTAACATCAAATCAATTATCATCAACTAATGCAATTCTTTACTGTCCAAAACAGAACGAGAATGGGAGCAATTGAACAAGGACCGAACAGCTCTGCGAGAAATCTTTCCCAGTGGCGAATCGAAAGTCGTATTACCCTGCAATTTGCAGCGTATGATCTGGAACGTGCAGAAGATTTTCCATATTAACAAGCGAGCGCCTACCGACTTGAGCCCTATGCGAGTAATTAAAGGAGTAAAAGATCTGCTAGAAAGATGTATCATCGTAGCTGGCGAGGATCGTCTGAGTAAACAGGCCAACGAGAACGCTACACTGCTATTCCAGTGTCTCGTGCGTTCCACGCTCTGCACAAAATGCGTGTCCGAAGAATTCCGTCTCTCCAGCGAGGCCTTCGAGTGGCTGATAGGAGAAATCGAGACAAGGTTCCAGCAGGCACAGTGTTCGCCTGGTGAGATGGTAGGTGCCCTGGCTGCCCAGTCTCTTGGAGAGCCCGCCACTCAGATGACACTGAACACCTTCCATTTCGCCGGTGTGTCGTCGAAGAACGTAACACTTGGTGTACCCAGATTGAAGGAAATTATTAACATCAGTAAGAAGCCTAAGGCTCCCTCTCTAACGGTCTTCCTTACCGGAGCCGCGGCCAGGGATGCTGAGAAAGCTAAGAACGTTTTGTGTCGACTCGAACACACGACTTTAAAGAAAGTCACGGCCAACACTGCAATCTATTACGATCCGGATCCACAGAACACCGTAATCTCGGAAGATCAGGAGTTCGTAAATGTCTACTACGAAATGCCGGACTTCGATCCTACTAAGATCTCGCCTTGGCTGTTGCGTATCGAGCTGGATCGTAAGAGGATGACAGACAAAAAATTGACTATGGAACAGATCGCCGAAAAGATCAACGCTGGTTTTGGTGACGACTTGAACTGCATCTTCAACGACGACAACGCCGAGAAACTCGTGTTACGTATCCGTATCATGAACAGCGAGGATAACAAGTTCACGGATACCCAGGAGGTCGAGGAAAGCGTCGACAAGATGGAGGATGATATGTTCCTTCGGTGTATCGAAGCTAACATGCTCAGTGACATGACCCTGCAGGGTATAGAGGCCATTGGCAAAGTGTACATGCACTTGCCACAGACAGACGCTAAGAAAAGGATCGTTATCACGGAGACGGGCGAGTTTAAGGCCATTGCCGAGTGGTTGCTGGAAACTGACGGTACGAGCTTGATGAAAGTACTCAGTGAGCGAGACGTAGATCCGGTGAGGACCTTCTCTAACGACATTTGCGAGATCTTCCAAGTGCTGGGTATCGAGGCTGTGCGAAAGTCCGTCGAAAAAGAAATGAACGCTGTGTTGCAGTTCTACGGTCTTTACGTAAACTACCGACATTTGGCTTTGCTTTGTGACGTTATGACAGCCAAGGGTCATCTTATGGCCATCACGCGTCACGGTATCAACAGGCAAGATACTGGAGCTCTTATGAGATGTTCGTTCGAGGAAACCGTCGACGTGTTGTTGGACGCAGCTTCTCATGCCGAGGTCGATCCTATGAGAGGTGTATCTGAGAATATTATCATGGGACAACTACCGCGTATTGGTACTGGATGTTTTGATCTGTTACTCGATGCAGAAAAGTGCAAACAAGGTATCGAGATCCCTATGGCCGTTGGCGCGAACATTATGGGAGGAACGGGAATGTTCTTTGGAAACGCTGCCACGCCAAGCATGAGTCCTCAGATGACACCCTGGCTGGGCGTCGGAGCTACACCAGGTTATGGAGCTGCAGGCATGTCTCCAAGTCTCGGCAGCGGCATGACACCCGGAGGACCTTGCTTCTCGCCGTCCGGTCAGTCCGATGCTTCTGGTATGTCGCCAGCGTACTCCGCCTACTCACCGCAACCTGGAAGCCCAGGAAGCCCGGGACCAAGCATGAGTCCATATCCAATGTCACCGGCTGGCGGAGCTTCGCCGAGCTATTCACCAACGTCACCAGCTTACTTACCGACATCTCCGAGCATGACACCGTCGAGTCCAAATTATTCGCCGACGAGTCCTACTTACTCGCCAACCAGTCCAAATTACTCTCCGACGAGCCCCAGCTATTCACCGACCAGCCCAAGCTACTCGCCGACGAGTCCAAGCTATTCTCCAACGAGTCCAAGCTACTCTCCGACAAGCCCCAGCTATTCACCCACAAGTCCGAGCTACTCGCCGACCAGTCCAAGCTACTCACCGACGAGTCCAAGCTACTCGCCGACGAGTCCCAGCTATTCTCCTACCAGTCCGAGCTACTCTCCGACCAGTCCCAGCTATTCACCAACGAGCCCAAGCTACTCGCCTACCAGTCCGAGTTACTCACCGACGAGTCCAAGCTATTCGCCTACAAGTCCCAGCTATTCTCCTACCAGTCCCAGCTATTCACCAACCAGCCCAAGCTATACACCAGCATCGCCATCTTACTCGCCCACCTCGCCCTCTTATTCCCCCTCATCGCCGCAGTACTCACCGGCCTCGCCGAGCTATTCGCCCTCGTCGCCCAAGTACTCGCCGACCAGTCCCAGCTACTCGCCTACCTCGCCCTCGTTCGCCGGCACCTCGCCTCAGTACACGCCAGTCAGTCCGACGTACTCGCCCACCAGTCCCACTTACTCTCCGACCAGTCCAAGCTACTCTCCCAGCTCACCACAGCACAGCGGCGGAAGTACCAAGTACTCGCCTAGCAGTCCCAACTACTCGCCGACGAGCCCGACATACTCGCCGACCAGTACGAAGTACTCCCCTACGAGTCCGACTTACTCGCCAACGAGCCACAGTTACTCACCAACGAGTCCAAGCTACTCGCCTACGAGTCCGGCTTACTCTCCACAGGTTCCAGGCTATTCGCCGACGAGTCCTACGTACTCGGCAGCCTCGCCTACCTACGAGACAGACGACAACTGAGGGAGTTCTGAAGAACGGGAGTGAACGCGTTAGAGAGTCGTATTATCAATTAGTTTATCTTGCGCTCGAGGAACTCGTTCGGCAAACCATCAGGCGTTTGTTAGTAGAGTTCGTTTATCGCTGCGTTGCTGTTGAGTACTGTACAAGAGACGCTCAAGTTTCTACGTAAAATGATGGAATTTATCATTACTTTGAATACAGAAAAGAGGATAGTTGCCTCTTAGCGATAGTAGAATCAGCGAGAACCTTGCGTTATTTTCTAAAGATTATATGAATTTTTAGAATGTCCTTTTAATTATTACTAGAAATTCAAACACGAGATAAATCAGAAACGTTTATACTGCAGTCACACTGTAAGGTCACAAAGTATATTTTATGTAACCATACGTCGAACTTATTATGCAGCATCTAAATATTCCAAAGATACAGCGTTCTCTTATCTGTTTACAAATATTCACGATTACATTGAAATTATTTCAATTCATCGTTAGGCAAAATTTTTAGAATTTATTTTCCATTACATAAGTACTTAGCTTTAAGTTCTTAATTGTTTATATCTGTAAACAAATAACTAACGACTTGTATTTGAAATTTTTAATTGTATAATTTTAGAACGAGTTGTTCCTGCGGTATCGTTATGATTGAGTAGCTCGTTTAAAGAGCAAAAAAAAAATCAATTTCATATTTCCTTAGACTTACTACTCGTTACAAATCTTTCAAGTGTTACTTCTTCTTTATGTATTATAAAAAAATCTCGGAGCCTTATACAACTGAATTATTTAATTTAGAAGTATGTATACTGAAAAGATAAATTTTTGTACAAGCAAGGACCAGCATGTAATTTCGCGTGAGGTATGTTGTAGATCTAAGCGATGATTATATTATTACATAAGAAATTTATAAAAACAACGCAAATCTACACGAAAATTAAAAAAAATATCAAGTTTTTGTTTTGTTTATTGTGTAGCAGGAATTCGCTTATACCAACATCCTTCGCCAATGAGATTGTACGTGCCCCCGTGGTTAACACGTCGCGATGGTGGGGCGACAGACATTGTAACCACAAGCTTTATGCAATAGTGTCGTTGCTATCGACGATATGCACTGATGAGTGATAACTGAGAGAGTAGACGATGTCATTTATATTTTATAAAATTATTATTATCTTATATATGGAGAAAAAAGAGTGTGTCAAACTAAAAAAAAAATATCAAAGGACGAAAAAAGGATTAAAAATATCTTAATACTTGTTTGCTATCTGTTCGAATTATACCATATAAGTTGCAATTTGTGCCTACGTAGGAGAAAGAGTATTCATTGCAAATGCTTTCTACGTATTATTACACAGTCGCATTTGTAATAAGCTGAAGCAACTGTTCGTTTTTCTTTTGACGAAATCAAGACTTAGGCGATTACTCTTGTAATTTTTCCGATCGATCAATGATCGGGAGAAAGAAGATGCGGATCGAAAAAATTTTTTATCGTAATGTACGAATTTTTACAGCATTTAAGTTCTACATAGTATTTAAAGCATTGTAAAATATATATTTATGAAAATATAAAAAAAAAACTGCAAAAAACTCTTCTCGACATGTTTTTATCATTGATCCTTACCGTACATTGTATTGTAATTGTAAGACGTAAGGCGGTTACCCAAATGCGCATACTTAGTTGTTGCTTGAATTTTCTTCTCGAAAAAATGTCGCATATCGCATGAATGGTTGACACCTTAAAAATGTAAATAACTTCGTAGGTCACGGATAAACTTGAACTGCTGACTTAGGTCACACAATGCTATAAATCATATATTTATCTATGCCATATGATGCTATACTATATTTTGCAGCACTAATCGAAAACTGTTCAAACTTCTAATTATCGGGTAGTTTTGCTTGACCGTGGTCGTGGTTACGTTTCTTATGAGAAAGTCCACTTGAATATTATTGTATACTCCGAAGCTCTGGAGCGAAAAAGGCGCGTCGCATTTGCGGGTCTTCTCTCTCTCTCTCTCTCTCTCTCTCTCTCTCTCTCCACGCATGTCTGTGTGCAGTCATTACTCCGAACTATCGGGTTACCCGAGACTAGGCGTCGTAGGGAGCAACCGGTCGCGGGGCTTTAGTACAGAGCGCGATAGATTGTAGTTAGCTAGTAGATGTAGAGTAGTGAGTTCGAATATGCGCGAAGACATCCCGCTGCTGTTGTCGCGAAAGGACTCGGGCCTCTCGCTACTCTTCGCTACCCTCTGCGTCGTCGATATTTTCGGTGTCTTTCCGATCATCGCCCTGCCAAGGGCCATAGTTCAGTGCGGTCAGTGATCTCGTAGCGAGGAGTCGAGTGGAAAAATGACTTTGTTGACGATGCTTTTGTTTTACGTGTTCAGGTTGGCTTGGGATACCGCTGGTGTTCGTAGTTTTCGGTTTTCAAATCTACACCGCATCGCTGCTGGGTAAATCATGGAACATCGCGAACGTCGTCGATCCGTCGATTTCTCGAAAAAATCGGTAAGAATCGAACGATCTTCAATTGAAATCTTGCTTTGATTTTGGACTTTTCACGATCGTTATGTTTTATCCAGCTATCCACTGGCCGCCGTAACCGAACTGACTTTAGGCCGAGGGGCAAGTAAATGGGTTGCGATATTACTAGACTTGACTGTCTTCGCGGGCGGTGTACCGAACTTATTGGTAGGTGCGTAAGCGTGTAGCACGATCCATTTCTACTTTGAAAAATCAAACTCTATATTGGCGAACCTTTTCATCACGGAGAATTTTTCCCTTTGCTGTATGTCTCAGCGTCGTATAATTTGCAACTCTTCGGCCTGAAAGTATCGCAGATGCAATTCGATCTCTCCTTCTGCTACTGGCTGCTGGTGGTCGGAGTTCTGTTATGCCCAGTCATGTGGCTCGGAAGTCCACGAGACATGAAGTGAGTAAGTGTAGCTGTAGAGGGTAATCCAATATTCTTTAGCGTACACACACACACACACCTGTGTATGAGTTAGCTTATTTAAATCGAGTATGTATAATGCATATCTCGTATACAATGATTATACCGCTCGGAATGCTGATGCTAATTTTGTTTCTTAGGTGGGTAGTGACGATTTCTGTCTGCACCGTCTCCGCTACTGCTGTGCTCATTTGGTGGTCCATCATACACGACCAAGAGTCGATGGATTACTCGCCGGTTCCGACCTCACCGTCGTGGGACACCTTCATTTCTGGGTGATCATGCATATTGCGCTCCTTTTTTCTCACAAAATTCTATAGCTTGAGCTTTTGATTGATAATGAAAGAAAATCGTCCGAAGGTACGGCATGTTGGCCTTTCAATTCGACGTTCACCCAACCATCATGACGGTTCAAGTGGACATGAAGAAGCCCAAAGACATCAACAAGGCCGTCATTTTCTCCTTCATGAGTAAGTCGCGTCTTTTGCAAGAAAAAAAAAAAAGCCTCGAGTAATATTTCTTCGCAACTTTGTTAAAAAGTCAGCGGCACACTGTTCGCGGTGACGACAGGCTTAGCCGTCTGGCGATACGGCGGCAATACGAGCACCAACATTCTCCAGGTGATGCCTCCGGGTATTTTGGTCCAGACGGCCATCCTCATATCTGCGGTGCAGCTCTGCTTGTCCAGTGCCATCGGACACTCGGCGCTTTTCCAGCATCTCGAAGATCAGCTTCGAGTTGAGTCTTGTACGACTGCATGAAACTATAAAATCATTATCTATATACAATTGAATTCGAATTATCACGATTAATAAATTAACGGTTTACAGCGTTCTCCTGGAAGCGATGCGCCACGCGTTCGGCAATCGTGTTTTTGGGGGTAGCATTGGGCGAGTCAGTGCCGCGTTTCGACATCGTAATGTCGCTTATCGGCGGTACTCTTGTCGGTCCCCTCGTATTCGTTTTGCCGCCACTGATGTACTCGAAAGCTCGAGCCCTTTGCAGCGCGAGTCTTCGTCGAAGTTCTGCCCCAGAGTATCTTTGCTCAGGACCCGAGAGACGAGCCGGACTTGGTGCTCGTGAACTTTTCGCTGATCCGCGGGTTCATTCTAGGTACCTGTATATTCTTGTTTTTTTTAACGCAGAGTATGGTTGCAATTTTGAATTTTTCCTTATTACACAGATCCACGCATTTCGGCTTCCGCTACGGCGACGAGGACAAAAATGACGGCTATTCTTTCACCTACTATGAAGACGAAGACCAAGTGGAGGTGAACCCGTACACCGAGAGTGTGGAGTATGTATCCAATGACGATAGCGGTGCGAGAAAAAAGCTGAGTGATGGCGTGGATCTATCCAGAAGCGGAAGTCTACCCGTTATGGCCGATGCCAGTCGACCGTCTGTCAGACCGCCAAGGTACGAATATAATATCCTTGCTTATGTCTACAGACAATTTTATTACTTTGATAAAATTTTACCGATTATCTTTCACAGAAGACAAGAGGCGTTGCAGAATCCGAATGCGAATAGAGCCGGAAACTTTTGTACAAAGCAAAGAATGATTGATTGGTTTGGATACTGTGTAGCATTTATAGGTATATTGATCACCGTCTCGTCAACTTACATAAACATCAGGAATACGATAAGATATGTTCAATTTATACCTCCGTGTATCGTCAATGCGACAGCCAACATTCCAGGATTGGGTTGAATACTACTTTTGTTGTAAATCACATATAGTTCTTATCATGCATTTTTATAAATATATTCTTTATAGTATAAGATTTTTAAGGTGATAATAATATAACATTTTGATAATATTTAATTCTAACGTCTTTTATTCATTCACTCACAGTAAATTCATAAAAAATATATTAATAATTTGACATTCGCGCCGGCGCTCGGTCTCGCGCCGTCTACCCCCACCACTCTGTAAGGGTTTAAAGCGAGTAAGAGCCTTGCGGAGCTCAGTCGCGCTTTGCGACTCGGTGGAGACACACTTGCTCCAACAGCTGGTGCTGCATTGCCGGACCTCGGAATCTCGGACAAGGATGATGGTGAAGTATATATTAAGTAGATATAGTATATCCTATTCCCTAGTTCCTTACTTGTTCTCTCACGATTCAGTCGCGACAAGTCTTGCGGTACGGTCACGTCCACTCCTGTCATATATAAAGTCTCGACCAGTATAGAGAACGATGACTCATAAGACGACTCGGAGTCGTCGACTCCAGTTACCTTCGTGAACTGGAAACGTCCTGCTTTTTCATCAATTTTTTACTGGTATTATCGCTATCAAGACATATGGCGCTCGTTCTCTATGTGCGCTTGCAGCAGAAGCGCGACTCGTGCCCCCCACTTTTCGATCAACTCGAGGCTCTGATTGGTTGGCGCAGGTTGAAGCGATACCGCAAACCTCGCGCCGCCGAATCGCGACAGGGTGGGGACAACGGGTATATATAAGGATGCGAGGAATGTTGTAAAATCAAAAAGCATCAGCTTCTCGAGCAAAGCAGATCTTCTCAGAAGACCTAGTGACCAGTGAGAAGAAAATGCATTGCATTCATCATGAAAGTTGTGACTCTTTGGAGCAGTCTCCACAGAACAAGGCAAGCTCCGAAGATGTTCCTCCAGTGGATTCCGGCTACGAGGCAGATTCCTCGGCGACGTCCTCGGATAAACTCGAGGAGGATCTTCCATCCGGATCGTGCAAGGAGATCGTCGTGGTGGAGCCGGAGATGAAGTGGCGCATGCAGGCGCACAAGGTCTTCATCGACTGCGACTGCAAGCTTGACCCTCACAACCGTGAGTACCATTCGCTTCGAACTCTGCCCTATGGATACGCAGAGGCAAGGCTACAGCCTCTAGAGGGACAGCTCGTCCGGTCGAAACCGAGATCCTCGGTGGAGAAGAAACTCCAGAAGGTAATCGTCGAGGTGAAGGCCAACGCTGAGAAGAAACTACCCAAGAGGATTGCGTGCACCTCGCCGCGTTTCGTGCCTCTGGGAACCGCGCAGCAGAGGAGGCAGAGAACGTTCCCCAAGGAATACACCAGTTCCAACTACCACCGAAGATGGAATCAGAAGTGGGAGTGAGTTGAAGGAAGAAGCGGTATGGTAGCCCTGGAGGTGCTGTTTTGGATCAGCAACCTGGAATAGTTGCTCTTATAATTTTGAATCCATCTATTGATTTATTACTAAACAGCCCTTTTCAGGGCTACCAACATTTTTTATGAGGAACGACTATGTCGTTATAATAAAAGACTAATATCTGCTTTCCCATCAACCTATTCCATTCCTATTTTCTTTGAAAAACTTTGATACAAGTGCAAAAAGGAACTTGTAATGCGACCGTGTAAATAATTTACACGTCGGTCTCAAGCCCGATAAACGCAGAGAGCAAGTGTATTTATTTGAAATAAAGATTTTATTTAATTCTTGTCATGTTTTATTTTGTGCAATATTTTAATTTTGGATATACTTTTTACAAAGTAACATGCATGTGTTATAACAAACGCGTAATTATCACAATTAACTTAAGTTAAATAGAAACTAATTCTATCAGTTTTAAATGAAACCGAACATTAACAATTTTTTTTTTTTATAAAAACAATATAAATAGCAAATTGCAACACCTCTAATTCCAATAACTAATAACTTTTACAAACAAATAAATAATAAATAAAGTACACAAAAAATACGAATATTTTTAAACGCCCACATACCTAGCTTTCAGTAGCTTACTGCCGGCATTCTTACACACTAGTCTGATAAAGAAATCACGACCACGAGCGAAAGTTTCAAACCTATCAGCCTTGAGACTAGCCTTGAACGCGTGTCTCGGACCAGCTAGTCCTTCAAGTTTCCACATGCCATCCTCTCGGACGAGTACGAACTCGTTCGTCGTTGGAACAACATCTAGCGCAAAAATTCGAGAGTCCGGAAGGTGATACTTTTGCAGGTCGTTCCAGGTTTCGAAGCGAGCCAGCAGCATCTGCGACTTGAGCCGTGTCGCGATCCACACGACGCGGTTGTCAGCTGACAGAGAAGCTTGCGTTATTCCTGGAGCGCGTATACCTATAGAAACGAAGATTTATTAAATTTGCAATAGTTTTTGTTATTCAAGAAATATATAGAAGTGAAAAATGTACTGCTTTAAACTTACTCGTCGCTATATCGAATGAATTTGTTATGTAGTCGTACATATAAATTGTTATTCTACTTCGTGGACCAGAGCTGACTTGAACGACCAGAGGAACACCGTCAACCGATAGTAATTGGTTTACTAAAACTCCTGATGAGTTTGAGATTACTTTCAAATAGTACTTATTCTGTTCATTACACGATACTTCAGCAAGACTTATCAAAATGCAATTGCCTAATTTATAGAAACTTGTATTAACATTAGGCGCCAGACTTGAAATTTGATTAGTTGATGTAACATTCTCATTGACATATTCGAATTTGTCCCAATACTTTGCTCGCCCTAAAATAAAAAACGCATCATTTTTATATGATGGAATAATGTTCAATCGACAGAGATATTAATTTAAGGAAATCGCTCTTACGCTTCATTGTTTGTTCAACTCCGATGGCAAATGGTTTGAGATAGGCAAGTTTTTCTATTGCAGGTACGAGAGTTTCATTTATCAAATTGGTTTTCGACGATTCGACTTGTTGAAACATTTCCTTGACATCGAGATCTCCCATTACTTGTACGTTACCGCTAAAGACTACTTTTGACTTTATTCGCTGCACTGGTTTTTGTTTTTGCAATAAATTATTCGTGAAATCTGTTAAATTAATGTCATTGATCAGTCCGTTGACTATAAGCGACGGGGCGTGTAAGGATCCGTTTATGACTTTTGCCGCTGTGATAACTTGATCGCCAGTTTTCAATAGACATTCTTCCAATTTCTTACCCATTACCGTACCGTTGACGCTACAAAAAAGAAATTCGTGATTTATAATTAACGTTATTAAGATTCGTTCGTACGAGAAAATTCTCTTGTTTTTTACTTACTGTACTAGGCGGGCATTTAGATAATCAAACGTTTTTCTTCCTTTGATGATTGTAAGCTTCTCGCCATTGGATGGTATGAAAGCATCTTCTGCCCATTCACTGAAATTCATGCCCTTTAAATTTCTCACTGTCAATTCGTGAATAATTTTTTTACCGGTAACACGATTGGTTTCAACGTCGTGCCTCGCAACATCGGAGGATAAATTTAAATTATTTATCTTTCCAAGCAGCGTGAGATTATCTGAAACACGCGAAATTAAATCGTATTGGTTTTTTCCTGTTATGCCTAAATGGTTCATTTTGTAAAATCAAAAGAATACGCTCCGCGACAGGAACAAATTAGTCGCTTGCGACTTTATATAATTAAATTACATCTTCTTACCTTCAACGATTAATTTACCAAAATGCCATTTCTCTTTTATAGTTTGATTCCCACTCTTTTTTAAAGTATTGTAGAGCAAATCGTTAAGATACTGATCTGATGAGCGTAAAGTAGAGTTTTCTGTCGTTATTATGTTAGGAATTGTCGCAGTTCTGAGATAAACTGGAACTTTAATTTCTTGCAGTTTGGTTTTGCTAAACATACGACTTTCAAAGGATTCCCATGATCCGAACTGCGGTGTCTGCAGTGATTTCTGGTAAATAAAGCAGTGTTTGAATCCATCTATTAATTACTGTAATAAAAACTACTCAAGCAAATTAAGAATAACTTACATAGGAATCAAGAGACTGGGATAGGGTGACTTTTTCAAATTCGAAACTTCCTGTCAAAGTCGTTGGACGATTGTTCATCCAAATTTCCGATATGAGTTGATGCAAATTTTTGCCATTAAAGTTAACAACGTCTGGTTCCTTTTTGAACTTGACGGATCCTGAAATATAGACGTGTAAAAAGTTGAGAAAAGTATTTTCTTATTGTGCAAAAAATGTCAATATTGGATGATTACCTTCAACAACGTATGATTCAATTTCATCTAATGTAGGATAAGACAGCAAGTTTGGAATCCAGAGATCACCTTCAATTTCCAAGTCTCCAGAAATAATTTTATTTCCCAAGGATGCACCATTTTCGAAACTTTGCAAATCAAAATTTACGTTTTTAGCCTCGACTTGGTCCACTTCAAGAGTTCCTTCTTCAAAGAAATTTCGAATCGTTTTAATATACACATAACAGAGATATTCCTGATAAACTATTACTTACCAAACGTAACTTTCTTCAAAGACACTTTATCGGTTAATTTAACGATATTTTGTAAAAGTTCATCCAACCTAATTCCATTGATAGTTTCCACTTGCAGATCTCCTTCAACGATCATATTTCGAATTTCAGTGGGAGAGGGAATCCTAATGCCACTTTTGGTAGTAAGCGAACTTACTTTCAAATTATTTGCACTAACTGGTCCCTTTATTACATTCGGTTGGTACCAACTGAACTTCGATTTTTGATAACCTTTGAAAAAAGCTTCATTTATAAGAACGTATTAGACTTTCGCTGTAAATCTTACATGTCATACACGACGCATTACTCACTATAAAAAGGACTGCTCTCGAAATGAGAGATATTCAAATTTTTCACGGTTACAGTTCCAGTGAAGTTCTTTCGAGACAAATCTACTTCGTTTAAAGAAGTCACCGCGTCTCTCATCGCGTTATCCAAGTCCCTTGCGCCGATCACATTTTGACTCTCGACTACTTTTGCCGTCGCCTGTCCGACTCTTATCGTCGATGTTTTTATGTCCGACGTCACCGCCCCTACACTGCACATTGGCGTTTGTATCCTGATAGCAACGAAAAAATAGATTACTTTGGAATCCTCGCTTGCAATACAAAAATTAAATTAAATTCAGACGATTGTTTACAGGCATACCTTGGCACGGGAAGATTTTCGTATAACGAATCCGGCAGCGTCACCTTCTGAAAAGCGATCTTCTCCCCAGTGACTCTGACCATCTCGGAGTTCTTCCTTGTTAGCCAATTAGGCAAATTTTGCACAGTTATGTTCTTCCACAGCTGTATTATAAAATTAAAAAAATAAATAATTCAAGAATGCTCGGCAAAAAATTCTAATAACTCCTTACCGTAGTATTGCTTCTCAGCGCCAGTCGTACCGGCACGTCCTCGTCGAGCCTCACGACCCTTTTAACAATCTCTCCGAGCGTCTTCTCCGTGCCACCTTTCGTCCTAGCCACATCACTAGCTGACAATAATCCAGTGATCTGGACGTTATTCAAATGATAGTCACCGTTGAGTTCGTGGAATTCCAGGAAATCAGCCATCGGTGAGACGCGTTTGATGCTGCGACCTCTTATACCTCCATGCTGATCGATCAGCCTGTTGAATTTGACTTTGGAGGCAGTTAGAGTTCCGGGCATAATAACTGGTTCGCCGTCCAGAGGAAGAAGCAGCCCACCGTCGGTCAAATTGAGCTCCTTCGCGTGAATGGACGTGGTGCGAATATTCTGACGAGTGTGAGTCGAGGCCGGTTCGAGATTCGGTGCTAAGATCGAGTCGACGTGGAGGTTGGCGAATACATGTTCGGCTGTTTTTGAAATTGTTCGAACAGTTTATAAAAATTCTTCGTCATGATTAACGAATCTCAGTATTATGGACACGAGCGCATTATTACCACTGATAACTTGGTCTCCAGAAGTTCTCAGAGCATTTTTCTGCATCTCGTTAAAATCCGCTCCATTCAGTAGTCCCTTGACGTTCACCTCTTTCAATTCGATAGCAGCCACTGGACAGGGGAATCCATCCAGTGTATCGACTTTTACGTGCTCCAGCGTGAGGTTCTGCGTTTTATCGTCTACTCTGGGAAGGTTCGAAAAGATGTCACAGCTAAGCTCGGTCACCAAACGATGTGCACTGCAACGGTTCGTGCAATTAGCTCGAATTGTTTGAGCTCTGAGTGTATCGAAACGGCGAATCTCCGGCGACATTGTCTGACTCAAGGATTCGTTTATAACCGATAGGCGCAAAAGTAGCTGATCGTATCGCTCCGTTAAGTTTCGTAATTTTTCAATGCTCATGTCGTTCACCTGTAAAGTGCACAAGAATTGCTTGCATAATATTTTTTAAATTTGGTTTAGGCGCATTAGTGTTATTTCTTACGCGTTGAACCTTAACCCTTTGCAATTGCCCCTTCGTCATGCGAATAGGAGCTTTAGCCTCTGAAACTGGAAGTTTCGGAATGTGTTTTGCTTTCTCTTTAGCAGCCAAACACCACTTGTGGATCTCATCATTGAAATTCACCGGCTGGTTCACTTTCATCCAATTTATCCTACAAATTAATTCATTTCATCAAACCCTAAACCCCGTATCTTTGAATATTGCAATTTATTTTATCAACCAATATATAACAAACCGATTCAAACTCCAGCTTCCATCAGTCCTCTTGACAAGGATCCCCTCCTCTCCTTCAACAGTCACAACCTTCACATTCTCGACCCCCACAATCTGAGAATCCAATCTGATGAACCTCCAGCCGTCGTACTGATAAACATCAACAACGTCATCTTTCAGCAGCACCAACAGCAATGTATTATTATTTCCAATCGCTATGACCCGATCCGCCGAACCGATCTCTTGAAAAGGCAAGAAACCTTCCAGAGCATCATCCGCAGATCTCTTGTATACAATCGTCGATTCGTTTCCGCTCAGGGCCAAAAAGCTTTCGCTCGTCTTCGAGTGTCGAAGGTGCAAAAGCGCGACGTCGTCGAAGGATTGATGGATCGTCTGGACAGCGACGAACTGACGGATTCGAGAATCGTAAGAGAAAATCTTTGTGGCTTTTTGAGGAGAATCCGAGCTTGCAACTAGTAGGTCGCTGTCGCTAGTAAGATGGAAAGCTTTCGAAAACTTGGAGTTGTGCGTCAGGATTTGCTCGAGATCGAAGTGATCGGTCTGCCAAGTGTAAATGAAGATGTGAGCGAGGGTCGATGCAGCTGCGAAAAGCGAAAGTTTTTGAACAGGTAATTTGAAAAGTGCTCTTAATAGTAATCAATTATACCCAAGAACAGTTCATCTTCTTTACGCCAAATCGACAAATCTTTAAGACCTTTAACACCGAGTTGGTAGATCTCCTTGATAGAGAATTTTCCATCGTGCAGAAGAAAATAACGCACAGTTACGCTCTGCGACTTCTGAGCGAATAGTAAAGTAGTTCCGTGAAAGTTGACGATGTGTAGTTTAAAGGTGTCTCGAATCGGAAAAGACTCAAGCTTTTCTAACTTGTCTTGCTAAAAAAAGAAAGTTGAATATTATGCAAGAGTTTTTAACGCGTAATTGACGATTTCTGAAAAGTATAATAATCTAACTCACGAAAACTTTATAAGCAACGATACTGGAGGAAGTCAAGGCAACTCCGAACCATTGCTCGTATCCGATGTACTTTTTGAAAAAATGCATGTCCCTTACATCTGACACGTTTAAACTCAGTACCTCCTCTAGGCCATTGAAAACTCGAACGTCTGCAAATTTTTAATTCGATTGTGTTAATTTACTTATTAAATAAATTTAGTGAATAAAGTTCTCTTTAATAATTTCAAAAAGAGCGCGCTTTTGATATGGTTGCGCGTCGATCTGCGCAGTTTTACAACGCTTTATTCAAGCCTACTGAGTTGTTTTGATGCGGAATGTGTATATTTTTATCACATATCGTCTGTACTTGATAAAACATTGTTTTCACTTTCACCGCAGTTAAGCTGTTCCTGTTGGTGCATAGTGTAACTGTCGCGCTCGATTACAAGTCTGCGATAAATTTGAATTTCTGATTATCATACTTGTTTCAAAACCAATTTTAAACTTGTGCTGCATTTTATAAATAGAATTTTCAAAAACTTGTGTCAATATCTTGTTATTTTTCAAATTTGGTGAACATATGCTTCGCATGCTCAAAGAAATCATCAACGGCAACTATGTCCATAATGACAGACGCAAAGGAAAATTTAATGACACAAATTTTCGAACTGGAGGCATTACAATCAGTTTACCCAAAGGAATTGTCAATATCTGATCATGGAAACTTGGCAGACATCAATGATTTCATTGCCGGAAATAGAAAGGAGATACCGCAAAGACTGGAGTATGAGATTGAAATTTCAACTCCTAAGGTAGAACTTGAAGTTTTTCAATTATATTTCAAGCAATTTGATTCAAGTGACTTTCTAGCCTAATACGTAATGTCGTTACAGGGAATAGTCGAACTTCTAGTAAACTTGCCATTGGATTATCCCTTTGTCAATCCAGAAATTTACTGCAGAAGCTCAGTTCTCGATCGAAATGAACAAATGAATCTGAACAAGGCCCTTGTGTCTTTTTATGAATCTTTAGAAAAAGGTGAACCAATCATTTATTCTATAGTTTCCTGGATTCAAGACAATGCTGAAACATATTTAGAAAACTCGAGCCTCAATGACAAGAATAAAACTGAATCAAAGGAGACGATCGAAAAGAAAACCTGCATTGATTTTGGAAGATACTGGATTTACAGTCATCACATCTACAGTAAAGTTAAAAGAAAAAACATTGTAGATTTAGCAAGAGACTGTTCTTTGACTGGCTTTAGTTTTGTTGGAAAACCAGGAATTATTTGCATTGAAGGTGCATTTGACGACTGTGAATATTACTGGCAACAGATAAAAGCTATGAATTGGCATCGTATACTTGTCAAGTTTATAGAAAAAGATTTTGATCTCACTGATGATTTGAATATTTATAGAAAGTTTTCAGACTTCCAGGAAATATGCTTTCCTGTTTCTGAACGACACAATGATATGGGTCAACTGTTAAAGTACTTGACAGAGCATGAATTAGAACATGCATTTAAAGAACTTTTTGGCATAGAGGCCAAATCAACTCCATTAACTGATTGAAAAATGTTTGATATCTTTTTGTATTATGATCAAATTGTACATATGCGTGAATACTAATAAATTTTTTAATATTGTTATAGTATTATAAATGTTTACCTGTTTCTTGAACATTTGATATTTCAAGTTGCTTCTTATATCGAGTAACTTGGAAGAGCTGTTGCGTAGTAAGTTTCAAGTATTGATCAATTTCTTTATCAATTGATATTTGTACTTTGTTTAATTCTGTCATTTCTAAAAAAAATTTCGTTTAATATTATTGATATTAAAACTACGAAAAATTACTGTTTCCACAAAACTTGCCATATTTTTTCATCATATTATTAAAGAAACTATCAGTGTTTGAAATAGTATCTTTTAAATCTAGTGTGGACGAAATCTTTAGTGATAAAGTACATATTAAAATTAATTTCAATGCTATTCCAGTCATAGTGCCTCTGCTCACGGCAAACATTAAAGTCTCAACTAGATTGACTGACTGAAGTTGTTGACAATACGTGTGTATATATTCAATGGCCATGTAGCCCAATGTTTACATTTTTTTCACTCTTCAAGTATATAACTCTATTCAATATAGAATGTTTACTGAGGATTTTGATGTTAATAATATAATTTAACGTTTAAAAACACGTCTTATTTATAATAAATAATTAAATAAATGTAAAGTATAATTTAAACTTAAAAAATTAATTCTATCTAATGGTAGCATATCTTTGAAATTCATTTGTAAGAAAACGTCCTGGCACTAATTGAGAATGTGGCCCAAGAATATCCTCTGCTGGACTATGAACTTTTATTTGCCTCATATGGGTGTCTCGTCCATTTTGATGATTGCTTATGACAGCAATCTGAATCATAAAAGTTCTAATGGGACGATCATTGTCATCTCTTATAGGTATCACCACCCACCCACTTGGTTCACTAAGATCCATAACTTCAACTTCTTGTAGGTCATTGAAATTTGTTCCAGCTCTTATGCTTATCCTGATAGCAAAAAATGAAAAAATGTTTAATTAAGCTGAATCAATTCTAATAATAATATTGTAAAATATCCAGTACTAAAAAGTATATACCTGCTTGGTGTATAACTCTCATCTAGCTTGTAATCCGTATAGATGCAAATGTCCCGAATGGTTGTTTTGCGACGAAATTGAATATTGACAAGATGTGGTAATTGTCCATCTGACTGCCAGTAAGTTTCTGTAATATCGTCTCTGAGTTGATCAACTCCAAAACCTGGCTTACAACTTGACAAACTCCAGATTGCATGATTTCCTACTTCGCGAACTCTACCTGCTAATTCTTCTTGAACTGGGTCAGAAGCTCCTAAGAAATGCAAATATTAAATCTTGAATAAAAAATTCTAAACAACAAATAATCAAAAGCATTTATCAATCTTTGTTTACCTGATGCATTTGCTTTACTGCTCATATTTACTAGGTTATGTTCCTAATGCAATCTTAATGTTAAAGGAAAAATAAATCGTACACAACTTTTTCTTCTGCGATTTTGTTATTCTATACTTAATTGATACAAGCACATACAAGAATCATATTAACCAAAATTATGATTTAGGCAACATTATTCGGAGTTCTATTGCTGTGCAGTGTTACAGATCGATTATGTATTTGTTATCAAACAAATACAAACATAATTTAGGTTGGGTTTTCATAGCAAATTATATGTAGATTTTCATGCCTCAATTACTGTTTCGTTTATATTTCGAATCAAAAATAACTTCCGTACCTATAACCCTTTATACGAGGAAAATGGTTATATTGAATTATTAAACAAAGTAAAAAATTAAAACTCCCTCCGTCGCTATCCTATAGCTCGATTGATAAAACAGGTGCATATATTTATCTTTATAGTTTTTTAGCTTCGCGAACTGCACGAGTGACTTGCATATATATCGCAATAAAAAAAATTTCAGTAATTGCGGAATCGTTAGAAAGGTTTGCAAATGTAAACCAAAAAATTGTGGGTCCTTTTGTTTTTTAATGAAAAATAAAAAAACTTTCTCAGTCGCGAGAAACCTAGAATATATGGTTTTCTCAACGAATATTTATGTTGTAATAATAAAACTAGCATGATTCGTTTGCAAATTAATTGCGGATTGCAAATATATAAGTTTATTTTCGTAATTAGTTGAATTTATTTAATTATAAATTAACTCGTGCAGTTCGCGGAGCTAGCGATCAGGCATCAGCGCCATTTTTCGCTTCCCATTGTACTGTCATGGATAAGAGGCTTGGAAACTGATCACGAGCTGTAGTTCCAGTGAGAGTTGAGAGCGGAGAGCACGCTGCACAAATGGTAAAATATCTGCGAGTGATTGCGGAGTAAGGTTTCGAAATTACGTAAACCACGGACAGTTCAAGATTCGGTGCATTATTCGGTAAAGCAGAGGAGAATCGAGGATGGGCACGAAGGAGAACTCCACGACGAGCGCGGCGACAACGGCGTCCAAGGCCGTGGCCGCATCGACGCCCGTTTACCCACCAAAGCCGTACGGCAAAATTTTGCTGACGCTCCAGAACTGTCTACTACCGGACGACAAGCTTACCTCGACGCCGTCCAGCGTCGACGGCCTCGACAATGAGACCGAGATCGACCTCAGGATACTCGGCTGCGAGCTCATACAAACAGCGGGAATACTGCTGAGGCTGCCTCAGGTCAGTTGAGAATGCGAGGGAACACGTTCCTAACCTCCAAATGCGCTCGATCGCGATTATTCCTACTTCTTCTCCGCATAAATGTGTCGAGTTCTTTCATGTGCTAGACGTCCGTTTGTTTTTCTTGCAGGTGGCGATGGCTACGGGACAGGTTATATTTCAACGTTTCTACTACAGCAAATCTCTAGTTAGGCATAATATGGAAACAACAGCGATGGCCTGCGTATGCCTGGCCAGCAAAATCGAAGAAGCCCCAAGGCACATACGAGATGTCGTGAACGTCTTCAACCACATAAAACAAGTTGGAAATCAAAAGTAAGTGTTGGAGCCTATACTTTGCTAGAAAAAAGTCTATAAAATTGATTTTACACTGTTGATTCTGACAAAAAATTATGCATTATTGGCAAGTAGTTGTTTGTAATATATAATGCTGAGAGTTATATATTATAAATTACTTGTATTTTAACATATTGTAAAGTTACATTAGGCTTTTTTCTTAAATTCAAAGAAAACTTATAAATATTTTAATGATTTTCAACAGGGTGGGTTCCGCATAGGCGCTCTAGATTGTATACAGAGCATATAAACATGTAAGCAACAAACGCAGCTCTCAAGCAACTCAAGATCAACTCGCTTGATTTTAGTCGAAGGCTCCAAAAGCACGACTGGAAGCTACGAAATTGAAAGGACTTAGAATGTGTACAGATTTATTTCTGTGTGAAAAGCGCGATACTTTATACCTTCACTCAGAATTGTTGTACTGCATTTTAGTATACAGAGGTTTAGGCACTAACATATCTACTAACTAGAAAATTTATAAAATATGCAATTTTACGGTAACTAGTAGTTGTGAACATGTTTCTTACAGGTTATTTATCATTCGTGCACATTATTTCATAATGTTTTATCATCAAATTTATAAATATTGTGTAACAGTTTAACGCTCGAGTATTACTAGTATTGAAAACAATATTTATAAATTTTCTATTTATAGATCTGTATCAGTGAAAAACAAGTATTAAGAAAGAATGAGACAATGTCTATTTTTTATGATGTTTAACATTTATTTTGTTATTTGTTATCAAAAATGATACATTGTGGTGTATGAATGAGTGCCGAAAAGTGAAGTGATTTTTTAAGTAGGAAGTTATCAATTGATCCCATGGGTTGAATAAGCGCTTACTTATTTAATTCTGTAGATTAATTGATGAGAGCCTACGGTAAATATCCACAAACTATGCGTGAAACAGTTGGTGTTAAACACTGGAAAATAACGGAGGGTATAAGCAATCCCAAATTCAATCTAATTTTCTCTATCATGATATTTTATACTATTCTAATAATATTTCATGACTGTAATTTTTTAAGGTTTTGTAATGGAGTGGACAAAACAAAACTAGTAACTCTACTAAGAGCAAGGAGAGCGTCATGCCAAACTCACTCTGTAAAAGCGTGCTAGCCGTGCTTGATTAAGACTACAGCTGACCCTTTTTGTTTTCTTTTTTTTTGCAGATCTATATCGCCGGTGATACTTGACCACAATTATGTAGCTCTCAAGAATCAGGTGATCAAGGCTGAAAGACGCGTGCTTAAAGAACTGGGCTTCTGTGTTCACGTTAAACATCCTCACAAGATCATCGTCATGTATCTACAAGTTCTCGGTTATGAGAAGAACAAGGCTTTAATGCAGCAGTGCTGGAATTACATGAACGACTCGCTGCGCTCCGACGTTTTCATAAGGTACGAACCAGAAACGGTCGCGTGTGCATGCGTCTACCTTGGCGCCAGACAACTGCGCCTACCTCTGCCTTCGTCGCCGGCATGGTTCTCACTTTTCAAGGTCACAGAGGCTTCGATCAGAGATATTTGCAGGCGTATTTTGAGGTTGTACAATAGACCCAAGGTAAAGCCCGAGCAATTGGAGAAGCGCGTCGAGGAACTCAAGAAGCAATACGAAGAGGCACGTACCAAAGCGAGGGCAGGAGATGCGGATGGACACACGCCAAGTCCACCATTGCCGAAAGATCACAATGCTTGGGGCGGATTTATCAGCAGAAGCGGGTCTCATGCCATGCCCGAAAGAGTCAAATCGCCTAAGTGAGTATTGCATCTTTTTTTATTATTATTTTTTTTACCGTAACTGCTTCTTTTTATTTCTTTCTTTTATTTCTTGATATATTCTTTTAGATCTATTTTTAACGTAGTATCTGATTGATTTTCAGAAACAACTCAAAGTCTACATCGTTGTCGCCGACGCGTGAGGACGTTCTAAAGCACTCCAAGAGGAAAAAGCGTAGCCGGACGCGTTCGCGCAGCCCAAGCAGATCTCGGAAGCTAAAAAAGACGCAGCGACATAGATCCGGCAGTCATAAGAGCTCACGAACCCGCTACAGGTCAAGGAGCCGATCGCGAGATCGGGAGTCGGACAAGTCGAAGCATCGCAGCAAGCATCGACGACATTAATAAATCAGCCATCCAGACGACAAGTCTTTTCGGAGAATTTACAAGTGCGAATAACGAATTAAATAATGAATGCTGAATCAATTTGTAATTATTTTACTGGAGTATATATTGTTGAGCCGTTTTAAGAGCGAAACAGAGCGAGATAAATTTTGCGCCGAAAAAAGGAGCCATGTAAATATTGTACTTTTTTTGTTCCGAATTAGCAAGACTATTTTATGAAATTATCACATGTAATGATAGAATGAGCCTACACAACCGCGTAACGGCTAATTTTTCTACAAAGAAATGAGAGTTGATACATGGTGTTATAAATTTAATCATAGTACATTGTGCATTAAGGTAAAAACAACGTGTGGACAATTTTGTGAATGGCAAAATCCTGTGGTGACAAACATGCATGTGCGCGTATATATTAATAATAATAAAAAGAAAAACTATGAATCAGACTGCATTATCTTATGAAATCCGGTAGGCAATGCCCTTTTTCTCTCTGCCTCGATCACTGGTGAGAAGTCCAGGTTCGAAATCTGCGGTAAAAGCGCAATCACGTATCTCCTGTATGACTTTGTCTGCTCAACAGGATTCCCATGGAGCGTTAAGGTCCGCAAATTTGGTAGCATTTTAAGTTTTGAAACGGTACGCATGTCGGATATGTCGTTGCCGTGAAGATATAGAATAGTTAGGTTCTTGAACTGAAGCAGCTCGTCGTCGAGGTCCCGGATTCGATTGTAGGCAAGATCCAGCCAGCGCAAGTCGATAGGACTTTCGAGGAACGTCTTGGCCAGATCCCAGAGTTGCTGGACCGATTTCAGCGAATTGTTGCTCAGCCAGAGAGAGCTCGTGAGATAGAGATGATTCGTGCTCTTGCTGGGAAGACGACCGACGCGACTTGACTGCACGGTGTGCTTGACCAGTTCTCTTGTAAAAATTGAAAATCGTGTATGTTTTATTTTTTAATATATTAGGTGTAACATAAAACTTTCTTTTTACATATTAAATAAATGTTTTATAATTTATGCATATACTCTTGGCAATTTAATGATTAGCATTGACGCGAGATAATAATATCTATAATAGCGCAACGGATAATTCGCGCGGAAGTCATAAAAAGCATAACGGCACAGGTCCACTGGAGCCGTTAACCTGAAAATTTTATTGCAAAAGTAAACACCTACCGTCGATCGTATTGGCATTTTTAAACGAGAGGTCTAGGGGCGGGCCGGCATGCATCACCTCGCTTTCCTCTCGACGATAGTCCGAAGATAACTTTTTGGCCATTTTCTTTGTTTATTATCGGCGAGACAATTTTTCCGGCCCGCAAACACAACTTTGACGATTGACGAAAGATCTGAGAGAAAGAGAGAGAGTAACGACTAACCGTAAAGTTGTAGTATTATTTTGACGTCTATTAATAGCCGCAAATAAAAGAAAATCAATCTGATGAAAGTTTTTGGAAAAAATCCAACTCTTTTACTTTGTAGCTTGGCATTCAATCGGGATACAATGGAAACTATTGAAAAATAAATGCGTGCTTGATATTTCGAGACGAATAATTGTCAAAGATTATTTTGAAAATAGCACGAATAGAAGGCATTAAATTCGTTGTGAAAAAAATCACGCATACATAGTATATTCGAGTGCAGACACTTTTGAAATTAATGACGCATGTTAAAATAAGATCAGAATGCAATGCATTCCGTAATGTTTTACAAAAGCATCCAACACGTGTCCTACTAATAAATCCCGATTCATCTATCAGATTACAAAATGCGAACTTGAAAAAATGGTGTCACGCAACGAAACTTGTATAATGCAGCATAAAGTTTATTTTAAAGTTACGCCATGTCAATACGTCTCGACGTTGATTGTTAATTTTGCAAGTACGTTGCATTTTTATTGCTTTCACGCTTATTGTTTAGTCTTGCTGACTTGTAAATTCATCTCGGTACAAAGGCGATTTTTAGCAGTTGCATTCGAAAGCTATAGCTATAGTCTGGCCAGCTTTATTATATTTATTTAACTTGCATGAAAATAATAATATGAATTAATTTACGTTTTCGCAAAACTCATCCGTTCTTCATCTGTTCGCAGTGTCGTAAGTTGGGGAGGAAGCTGCAACAGTCCGAGTGCGCGTCAAAGCTCAATACTTGGTTGCAAATGAGCCCAGCGCATAGATGTACTACCTACAAAAATACCCTACTTACTTTGCGCTTGAGTTGGCCGGATGGTGAAAGGCTGATCTGCGCAAGAGCGGGGGAGGGAGAGCGCACGTCTCAGCTCTCAAGAGCGTCTCGTCATCGTCGTCATCCTGGCTCTCTCGCTCTCTCTGGGGCGGAGGAAGACAAAGAGTCCAGTATCGAGTTGAACAGAGCTGCAAGGTGAATTGGGAGCGAAATTAGAATTTTAGCGAAACACAAAACTCTCTATAGTCTCTCGGCGTGTTTCGCGGTCGCGTTCGAGGCCGTCTATAATACCGTAATATACTATAATATGTACTATACAATGCTCTCGAGTAAAAGAAAGAACCGAGAGAGAGAGCGAGTCGGTTCCGCCTATATCCGAGCGCGAGACCCGTTTCTCGCGCCCCTGATAACGCAGGAAAAAGCTCTTGTAGCCGATTGTTATATTGCTTGCGGGCTTTCGCAACGCCGAGACCTGCCGCGGGTGATAAACGGATCGATGATCGGAAATCGAGGCCCGAGATTTATTAGGGCGACCGAGGGTCTCTCAAGGAAGCCGTGCATCATCCAGCTCGAGCGATTTCGAATAAATTTGAAATCCTAATGCGTATAATACAAGCAGTGCTCGCTCGCGTATAGCTGGCAGCAAAGTGACAAGTGACGTTTAGCGCGTATAGTACATAGCGGCTCGTCGTGTAGTGCAACGATGCAGCAACGCCGAGTCGAGGCGACACGGCGGACGCGTGCATCGTATGCGGGCGGGTCGAAAAAATGCGCCCCGGACCTTGCAACATGAAAATACATATATATATATATATATATATATATATATATATATATATATATGTAATGGCTATCGCTCGGCCGCGGCCAAATAATACGAGCGCTCGTGCTCCCTCGCAGCTATAAAAATAATATGAAAGCTGCGCCCTGACGGCCCGGCCGGGCAGCTCGCGCTCGTCACAATCAAAATCGCGCTGATATAGGAGATCGGGTGACGAGTTACCTGGGCCATGCGGCGGCGGCGGCGGCGGCAGCTAGAATAATAGAGCTTCGGAGAAGCATATAGCGCAAGAGGGAGTATATGCGCGAGCGCGTGCCGCAGCTCGTCGTGCTCTCCCGAATCTAAACTTAGCCCCCGCAGTGTTCCGCGAGTAGTGCAGCAGAGAGTAGAGTCGCTCATCGCCCCAGCGTCGAGTCAGTCAGCCCCCTGCACGCGGAGCGAGCGAGATCGTCGAGGGCCCCTTTCGCATCGCGTGTCCGGAGACAAGTCGTGTCAGAGCGAGTAGCCGCAGTCGTCGAGCACCTGGAACGCCGTCGTCGCACCCACGCTATCGGTAGGCCCGCTGCCGATCGAGACTATAATTGTTTACCGGCGAGCACGTGTTCCCCTGCAGCCGAGCGAGATTTGGAAGGCTCTCAAAACGCTTCTTAATGCGCCGACGCTCGGTTGCACTTGCGCGCGCTTCGACGCTCTTAAGTCTCTCTCTCTCTCTCTCTCTCTCTCTCTATGTTGCAGAACGATCGCCAGTCAAGTCATCGCAGCAGTCGCACGAGTCGAGATGGCCTACAGCTGGGACAACCGCTGCAACTTTGTCGTCAAGTACCTCTACGGTAAGAGAGATTGATTAATAAAAAAAAAAAAAAAACTCGATTCTCGTACGTATAACGATATTAGCATTGGCAGCGTGTCGGCGGCATAAATATCAAAACGATGTTAGACAAAGTGTACTTGATCGAAAAGCAGAGCACTGTTGGCACGGCTCTCCGCGCGCTGCGAATAAAACAATAGCCGATGTGACAATGGCTACTCCGCAATACGGATTGATCGGGCCGATGCCAACTGACGCTTGCCACGGGCCACGGGCGTTTTTCGCCCAAAGTGTAAGGTCGCGCGGGGGCGTATTAATTAAAATTAGACTTAGGAAGACGTCTAATTTTACGTCCGAAATTGGGATGTCGTATAATTATAGGGCGTAACGGTTTACTACCCTTTCAAGACCGATCGCGATCATGCCAAGCTCGGCTGGCCGCATCTATCGGAAAATGGGTCGCAAACAAACGCGGTCGCGCAAACAACGCCCATATTGCTACCCCGAGCTATACGGATTGAAATTTCTCTCTCGGCGGGTTAAGGGCAGCTCTTGATTCATTGCTCCGATCTAGATCCTCGGCTGCACCTTTGCGATTCATTCTCGTAAACACTTGTACTACTTGCACCTGACACGGCTTATTGCCAAATCGGATTTAGCGCTAAACAATTCCTGGCTTCGATCGGTGATAAATAAAAAGGAAACATTGACGCATGTGCAACGCGGCCCAACACCAAAGCTCTAGCTGCGTAAATTTTCGGCTTTGATTAATGCGCTCGTCGACCGAGAGACTGACATCTGTCAGAAGCTTATATAAATAAACCGGTCGCTATCGAGCTTCTCGATTGATCGGATCAAATACATATGTATATAGACACGGACAGCAACGGAGTACTGGAGCAGAATGACTTCGAGTGCATGGCCCTGAAGATGACGGTGCTCGAGGGCAAGGGCGTCTTCAACGCCAGCCGCCACCAGGAGAACCTACACGTGATGCTGTCCCTCTGGGAGGAAATCGCCCAGATCGCCGACTTCAACAAGGTTTCTCCCTTTTACAATCAAATTCGTTCCTTCCTTTTCAATTTTATTCGCAAGCAACAATTTCGCAGGACGGCGTGGTCACCACCGAGGAGTTCAAAGACGCCGTGCAGAAAAGCTGCGTCGGCAAGACTTACGCGGACTTTCCCCAGGCCATGAAGATGTTCATCGACAACCACTTCAAGATCGTCGACATGAACGGTACGAGTTGAGCGTCGTTACGCTTTGGCAGGGCGCGTATATATAAAGCAGGCGATTTTTCTCGGTTCGCAGGCGACGGAGTTATCGGAGTCGAGGAGTACCGGTACAACGCTGTCACGAGAATTCCGATCGCCAGCATCGACGTCATCGATGCGGCTTATCAGAAATTACTGAACGTGAGTTGCTTATCATTTTCTTATCATTCCCATTCTTACTATTGCTGCGAACTAATGCCGCCTTTCTCCGGAATCATGCGCAGGACGACGACAAGCGGCGCGGAGGACTGACCTTGTCGCGCTACCAGGAGCTCTACGCCTCCTTCCTCGGCGATCCGACCGACAAGACCCCGGCGGTCCACCTGTTCGGCCCGCTGCCCGAGAACTGTTGATCAGCTGATTCCCCTCGCGACTATAGGCTTATTACTTATTACCACACACCGAAACGTCGAATTTGATACTCTTACTATTGCCATGAACTTTTTAACGTTGTCGAAACCAACAAAAC
Source organism: Trichomalopsis sarcophagae (assembly GCA_024372645.1). Lineage (NCBI taxonomy): Eukaryota > Metazoa > Arthropoda > Insecta > Hymenoptera > Pteromalidae > Trichomalopsis > Trichomalopsis sarcophagae. The sequence continues at coordinate 1,361,377 of QLSS01000011.1, forward strand.
GTACTGACGAAACTTAACTACTTCTAGCTAGAGGACAATCCTGATTAGTTAACATTGTTTTATCCTGCAGTATTTTCCACACTGTTTATCGTGCGTAAAAAAGGCTCATTTTCTATCTCGAAAGAGCAAGCCAAAAGCTGTACAACAATGTAGAAAATGTTGCTGCTGCGTGAGATACAAGACTTTGAGAGCTCTCATTCAAGAGGCGCGCACACACACACACACGCGCGCGCTATCGACACTTTATATTTACTATATTGTTATAGCACATGATTCGGAGAACTATGGGATCCCTAATTCAACATTGTGTATATTATATTACGTATGTAAAATAATTTATGATTTTCAAGAAATGGCAGTATTTTGTTTTAAAATAACTTATCGACTCGTTTTATTATCTCTCTTGCACGAGTTAAACATTTAAAACGTCAAATGATATCATGGAATTTTAAGTATACAAACATACAAAGTGTAATATTTTATACAAATTGTACATTTTTCTGGACAAACACAAGTTTGTACAAGATTAAATAGAAAAATATATATTATTTGGTTCTTGTTAAACAAATTGAAAGACTAAATATCTTCGTATCGAGGTACTCTCAAGAAATCAAAAAATATACGCGCGTCGCCGTCATTTACGGGAATCAAGATTTTTGAGCTTTGCTGGGAGTTGGTGATTTTTCGCTGTCTTCTCTGATGGGCTTCAAGTATGCAATCTTATGCTTGTAAACGCCTGGCACAAGAGCACTCATGACTAGATGCGTTATTACTGCTGTCAGACCCCAGATTTTGTGAGCTCCTCCAATGTACGTTGGCAGTGTGTAATTATCCCTAAATTGTGTATATCGACAGAATTGCGGATCACAGAGTTTTTCCAGTGGCTGAACAAATGCCTCTTCCACTTCGTGTGTATTCACAGGCAGGCTTTTGGGATCAACTGCACCAATGAAACCCAAAACTGGCAACACGCTTACATGTTTCCTTTCTACCAAATTTCCACTACCCCATACGTCAACAGTATCCCTGGGTATGTGTAATTCTTCCCATGTTTCTCTCAATGCTGTGTCCTCCAAGGTTGCATCAATATTGTCTTTCTTACCACCTGGAAAAGACACTTGTCCTCGATTCATACTCACTTTGTTCGATCGTAAAGTATATAAAAGGCCCAATTTTCCATTATGTATACACAGAGGAACCAGGACAGCTGCTTGACTCGCATCATTTCCTGATTTCTTCGTCAGACTGATAAGCTTCAGTCGTTTTGTGCATGCTGCTCGTACCTGGTCATTGAGAATAGCCTCGGGAGTCAATTGTGCTAGTTCTGTTGTGCTGAGCTTCCTCTGAGACTTTAGCCACTGGATATCAAGCATCAACATTTTAGTATTAAAGTCTGTCTCTATTATTATTATTATTATGTTTATCATTAAATAACACTTGAAACATTTTTTTCAAAAGTCCAAAAAGCATATCCATGGATCAAATTTTAAATTGAATAGTAATGCAGGAAACAAGTTTATCTACACGTTATAAGTAGGCCAATGAAAAACATTTTTTCCTTGCATCATCACAATTATTTAAAACTCTTTCATCCTCCACAATATACTAATTTCAAAACACGTGACACGAGCGTGTGCATCAACGCGGTAAATACATGATTTGTAATACATGAGCTTTTGCTAAGAGTTGATACTTATATATACAAAAGATAAGTATTACAAATAAATTGGACTTACTAGCGACAGCGGCAGAAAAGACTCGGCTTTTCTTCGTATAGTCCGCAGAATCATGAGTAGCGATTTTTCACTCGAACCACCTTCTTACAATTGTTGTCGCAAATGACTTTAAAGTTCAAACTGTATTTGCACAGGAGCTGCTCTGGCTAGTTGCTACTGCTCGGACAGCAATAGTCTAGCTACTTAGATCATGCCGAATGCCGATGCGTGCGAAAGTTCGACTTTTCCCAGCTGTTTGCGACACAGTGACGCCAACGTCATTCCGTCCTTTATACTATATATACCTACCACTTATACTAGTCAGAGCGCATATAAGTATAGTTTACTCCAAAACAACTATTTATTTCATTAGTTTTCGAAAACTTATTCGTTAAAATGTAGTCACTCAAGAAAACGTTGAATTTAGGTTCAATTAATACCTTTATTGTGTTTTACAGACGTCTGAATTTCGACAAGGTTGATTTTTAGGTTACACGTTGGAGAGATCAGTCATAACTGTTTATACTTAATATTTTGCAACGAAACAAAAGAGTCACAAGTGTGCTGCAACTGATATGTGTGATTTTTAGACTTCTAAATACTTACGAGTACTTAGAATTACCTTCAAGTAAATATGAACTCTCTGGGGCCTAAAACAGCAGAACGCTTGGAATGTTATCATTGCAGATACAATATATACATCATTGTTTATACAAGGAAGCATTAGTCATAGAAGTTTGAAAAATTGTTTCTGCAGATGAGTCAATTGCTTTAATTTCTTTTTATACCATTATTGGTTTGAATGACAGAAACAAGTATTTTAAATACAAAAGGTATGTTGAGATAATAAACTTTTTTAGAAATAATATAAATTCACGTAAATACAAGTATGAGATTAATAATAATGATTCAGGTGATGGAGGAACAAAAAAAAAAGGAACATAAGCTATCCATCATTAAAAACTTGAACAATCAGCAACTTGGTATTCATGCTAATAAGTCTTGGCTGAGTTACTACACAACACTGAATGCTCTGAAAAACTTAAAACCAACAATTTTTTTAGAAAACTACCCTACCATATTGAATAAACAGATCTCAGAAATGCAATTTAATAGTAAAGGAAATTTATTAGCCAATGTCTATTGGGGCAATGATGCAGTCCAAATTTGGGACTGGTCTAAAGCAAAACTCAAAGCATTTTTCAATTCGGGTCACAACTTTACCATTAGACAAGTTAATTGGTTACCAGCTGATTCGGAAAATTTAATAATAACCAGTGGACAATATGGAGATATTAGACTTATGGATCTCACTACCAATACTTCGCATTTGTTGGAGAATTCTTTCTTCGAGGATGAGCAATACTTTTGCGGAGGTTTCAAGTTTTGCGTTAATGGAAATTTACCCCATACAATACTTGCTGGAAGTGCAAAGGGAAAGATTGTAAATATTGATGTTAGAGAAGAAAAGCCTACAAACTTATTACTTGCAAAACACGACAATTCTTCTTTCTATGAGATCTGCAGCATTGATATTAATCCAACCAGATGTTCAGAATTTTGTATTGGAGGTTTCAAGGATATACGAATTTATGACTGCCGTAATTTATCTAATCCTGTACAAAAATTATACACTCCAGTTGGAAGACTGGATAATTTATTGGGAACTGAAACTCGACGAATTTTCACTGTAAAGTACAGCTATGATGGATCAGAAATTCTTGCAGCCTATTCTGAAGATCCAATTTATCTTTTTAGTACATTAAAACCAGACCCAATTAAGACTTACATAACCATGAGAGAAACAATAGAACATAATTCTTTCACAATTTACAATGTACACTTTGTTGGAACGAGAAGTGAGTTCATTGTGGCAAGCTCTTCTAGGCACTGCAACTTTGCGGGTTACACTGAAGCAAATAGTATGTACGTTTGGGATAAAGACAATCAAGATTTAGTTCACAAGATATATTCAAAGGACAAATCTTGGAGATTTGCAGCCCACCCTCACATGCCAATCCTAGCAATGAACTTGGGTGACAATGGCATCCGAATGTGGCAGTCTTACTGAAAAGTCCAACATGGAATCCAATCCAGGGATGATCCTAAAGAATCGAATTCTAATCAAAACTTTATCATGGCAGTTTTAAAATATTATTATATACCAAATTTGTTGCACTTATGTGAATTTTTTAGTTTTCAAATTCAATAGTATCAATAGAATACTCTGAGAGAATTTTCGGCAAGGATCAAAGGTTTTTCTCTTGAGGTATTGAGATACACGCGTTTTCTAGTTTTTTTTTTTCTTAAGTGCAATTACAAATCCAAATATGTATAGGACTTGACGACTGATTACCTATAGATACACAAAACGACGCTATTATCTGTTTGAAAAATTTAATTCCTTATTAATTAAACTTAACCGACAATGCAATGTTTGGATAAACATTTTCGGCATTTAGATACTTTTTAAGCGAAGTATTTTATTATTATATTTAATCGTGTAAATATATTGTGTACAAAATACATATTGTTAATAAAATTCTCGAGATATCTATAAATTCAAATACTAGAAGCCAATAATTTTGTTCAAATTGAAAGTATAAAAAAGTGACCGACTACTGGTACATGAACTTTCTGGGTCCGTTGTTTGATAAAGCGCTAAGCGCAAGGAGTCGGAGGATAGCGCCTTTACTATAACGATAACAAACCAAAGATTTTTGTTGAGATTTTTTTTGCAACTCGTCAACTAACATTGCATGCGAAGTTGCGAACTCCGGAACTCGACAACTCGTCAATTTGCACGACGACGACGATTAACTAACTTGTCTATACCTACAGATGTCGCTTCCGTAAAATACCGATATCTTATCTAGCACACGTTCGACGAGTCGCAAACTATCGTGCCAGTACGTCTGTAACGATTTTAATAGAGTTCAATAAACGCAGACTCAATGAAAAAAAATTCTCAGACATATATCATCCGAGGCTATTTTATATGCGGGCACGACATTGTGAGCACCGCCATGGAAGATTCGACACCTTTGTGATGACAGTTACTGGATTTCGGAAAAAACGCTACTGCGATGGGTATTTTCACTCAACGATAAAGCTGCTGTGAAATTCGATAAATATTAATATTTACCTAAAGTAAAAATCGAATCGGCCTCGTATCCGGTTAAGCGAATTACAATGCGATCACGAAGCGATTTTCATGCATGTAAAAAATATGCGGAACCATTTATTGTGATCAATCGGGCATTCGCGTACGCGCGAGGCATACTAATTTATACTTAGTATGTACATGTAATAGGCTGCCCATGTGAACAAATCGGATTAACAGTGATTATATTTAAATCGAGAGATCTGACCGGTATTAGTTATACCGACGTGTATCTTCCATTGGCAGCGCAGCGATAAGGTTCCTTTTTTCTTCAAGAAGATACCTATACCTAATTAATTTCTCGTAATTAAACGTACTATATACGTAATAATTATGCGTGCTGTATAATTGTACCTAATTGTTTATTGTAAATGTTTATTTTGTTCTCGCAAATATGTTAATTGCACGACACAAATAACCATTGAGAGTGACCTTAATAATACTCAACTCGATCGATAACATCAGCGAAAAAGAGTCGCAGCTTATGCCGTCTAGATAACATGATCCTTAATTTGAAGCTTTGGAATGTGCTTGGTATGTAATATTTGAGCTACAGTCGAATTCGGTTAGAATCCTCGATGTGCAGTTGGGAAGTTTGGAAGTTTTTCGTAGAAAATAATCGGTGACAAACTAAATTTACTATGTGTATCAGCAAAATGAAAAGATCGCATTTCAAAACTGCAAGAGTCAGCAATATATAAATCTATTTCTTTCGAGACTATACTTAATAAAGTCTCCAACTCACCTTGCCAAACCAGCCAAGCCGCATATACATTCTTCGAGAATTCCGAAAATCCTGCTCGGCGGGCGGCCGCACGCAACGGCTTTTTTTTCAATCTGACCCCGTCCAGACATCCGACAATAGCCGCATAATAGCAGGAGTCTCGTGTAATATGTTCCATATAGGTATATGCAGCCATATAGGAAGAAGATTGAAGAAACAAAATAAGCGAACCCCCAACGGCCGCCTCCTTTACTCGGAATTCGAATTCCCCATAAGCGAGAAACAAAAGGAGTCAAAAGCCGGCGGGAAGTTGCGCGCGCAGCCCATCGCGCGATCCGTCACCACCCCACCCCACCGACCGAGTCAGGCTCGCGCAGCTAGCTCTCTCTCTCTCTCTCTCTCTCTATAATAACCGTCGTGAGTCAGCCACACTTCGCAGAGCTATACACTGAGAGACTTTTGGTGTAGCTGCTACTCCTGCAAGTGTAGTGGTACCTCAAAATGTGGTAGTAGGCGCTACTCTTGCAATCGGAGTAACAGCTACTCCGATTCGGCGCAGCTAACGCGCCAAAGAGTGAAGCAGCGGCTCCACCTGGTCGCAGCCCTGTTTAGCAGACGACATAACCTCAAAACGCTCTCATGAGCTATAAACGAATATCTCTTACGATAATCTCTTTTGTTTTGTTAGAAATGGTTAAAATGTTAATGCTTCAGCTTTTTGACGTTGTTTAAGCAACAATTTCCAACAATTCTATCATCAATATATTCGATACACCCGAATTTATGCTTTATACGACATTTAGCTGTGTCGAGTTTTTGCGCCGAATCGGAGTAGCCACTACTCCGATTTGCAGCGCTTCGGTTGCTCCTGTTACGATATAGCCGTTACGCCGAAAGTCTCTCAGTGTACGGTTCAACTCGCGTCTCGCGACTGGAGCGGTGGGGGACTCGCGCGAGTCTGCGCGCTGAGCAGAGCGAATGGAAATTCCATAGATTTTACGTGCGTCAGCCGTCACCGCCGTCAGTCGCGCGCACGCTCGCCCCATCGTCGGCAGGCCCGCCGAGAGCAGAGACTCGCTCGCGAACATATACATAATACATATCGGGCTACCGTCAACAATCGAGTCGCGTCGCAGTCTTCGCCGGAGCCGTCAAATGCTGCATCCCCGCGGCTCCTGATCAGCAGAGTGCGAAGCCCCGATCTAGAAACTAGTTCGATCGCGTCGGAGTGCGAAGCAGAAAGAAGAAGAAGAAGAACGGCGATACACGAGCAAGACGACGACAAAGCAGCAACGGTGCATGTGTGTGCGTGCGCATCGCGAGACCGAGAGAGAAGGAACTATAGCGGGCGGCGGCCGCGCGACAGAGAACGCTGCAGAAGCAGCAGCAGCGGCGCAAATATGATCGTGCGCTGCCTCCTCGCACCTTCGCCTGCTCGCGCGGGTGACAGCGTCAGCAGCAGGATGCCGTCCACCCTGACGATGCTTCTGCTCGTCGCGCTGGCCCTCCAAGGACTCGCCACCCGAGTAAGTCCAACCATCTCGCATAGCTACGGACGTTAAGACCTATACTTACCCGTCGAGGACGGACAACAGCCCCCGAGTCCGTCTTCCACCACGCCCCCGTCAGCGGACCTCGCAGACGCCGTTACATTAGATTAGCAACACACGGCTATACGCTGCTTTCTCGCGACTTCTCGCGCGGCGCGCAGCCCCTTTTACGCTGATGCGAATCCACAGCTCCGCGCGCGCCTATAGTCCAGCCTTTAATTTTTAAAGACGGACGCCTCCTCCATTTGTTTATACCTATTATGAAGCCGCGAAGGCTCCGAAATGAGCGACGTTCTCGATGAGGGAAAGACGCAGCAGCTCGGGTGCAGAATCTATAGCTAGCTATAGTGGCAAAAGTATTCGTGTTACGAGAATATGACGGTGGAGGAAGAGCGAGGCCTTTTTACGCTGCTTGCCTCGGCTGCGCACGCGAGTATATTGATCAACACGTGAAACGCGCGCGTTTAATCGAGTTTGCGATGGGAGTGACGTTTCGCCCCTTCGATCCCTTGTATCCGAGGCGACAAAAATCAAAAATAAGTATGTGCTCTCAATACTCATAACCTAATAATACGCGACTCGTCGGAGCGTTAAAAGGTCGTTACTCGGGCCGCGGTAATCAACACACACAGAGGCAGGCTACGTAGTGTGTACACACTTGCGCGCGACACGTAAGAAGCCTCGGGTTCTCGATGACGTCATGTCACCCCATCGGCCAGAGACCCTATCGCCGGCCAGACAGGTTTATTAGTTCAATTATCTACCTCCTCGCTGCGTCTCTCGCGGGAGTCGAAAGACGACGCCCTGCCGTAATAAGGAAAATTTTAACGCGATCAACAGCGGCGCGGATGCCGGAAGCGATCGGAGGAAGGCCGACGGCTCTACCTGAGGATTTTCATTTCCAGTCGCGCGCGCGCGAGAGAGAGACTGGGTCATTATCAGCAGTCGCGAGCCGCGAGCCAAAAGCAGACTCACGGCGGCCTTGATACGATGACGCGTCTCTCCGAGCCAGCTTAATATCCTCTCTCTCTCTTGCGCGCGCGCGCGCGATGAAATTATTAAACATTCCAAGGGTATTTCGGCACATTCCTATACAGCGGCACAAAGAGGAGGAGCTGATTAATAGGCGACCGGAGCGCGGCGTCGTCGATCGATATTATTGCCATTTGGCACGTAGCGACGCAGCTCCTTCCGCGCCAGAGATATGTAACTATATAAATGAAGCTCCGGTTTGCTCCGCGGGTAAACAATCGCGCGTCCGATGACACGTGTTTTTCATAGTGAGAAACCTGGCTCCATTTAGACGCTGACGTAAACACCGAGAGAGAGAGAGAGAGACACAGGTGACTGTTTTGCCTTCGCGCTTATCGCGCTCAAACCTGATAGCTGCTCGCGGAATTGAATTCGCAGCCGAGTCACGAGTGCAGGAATGACTCTGCGACAAAATAAAACTGCTCCTTTTCTTCGCCGATCCTGATAAATGTTTACGCGCGACATTGCAGGTGGCGGAGGCCGCGGAGGAAGGCCACTGCGTCTGGTACGGCGAGTGCTACAAGGACACGCTGTACAACCACGTGAAAAACTGCCCGTACGATGGCCCGGCCAAGGAGCTCGACATGCGCGGCCAGGAGATCTTCGCCAAGAACTGCCCGCACATGCTCACCTCGAGCGGCGTGCCCAAGACCTGCTGCGACACCAAGCAGCTCACCACATTCGACCAGAACATCCGCATGGCCTCGAGCATCCTCCAGCGCTGCCCGAGCTGCCTGAGCAACTTCGTCAAGCACATTTGCGAGTACACCTGCAGCCCCCGGCAGTCAAGCTTCGTCAAAGTCACGCAGCTCGCAACGTCGCCCGACAGTGCGTTTCGTTACCGATATAAATTCAAATGTACTCTCTCCTGTATCATACTCCCATCGTGCTTCGCTCGTTTCAGATGTCACGTACATCGACGGAATCGAGGTGTACTTCAGCCCTCGCTACCTGAACGACACGTACAAGTCCTGCAGCAGGGTGTCCATGCCCAGCTCTGGCCAACTGGCTCTGGACCTCATGTGTGGCGAGTACGGCTCCAGCAGGTGCTCCCCGGAAAAGTGGTTCCACAACATGGGCGACAGCGAGAATCCCTTCGTACCTTTCCAAATTGACTACGTCGCCAGCGAGAAGCCCGTGGGCAACTACACGCCGCTGAGTCCGGAGATCACGCCCTGCAACAAGGCCGTCAACGTGAGTACCTGCTGCACACGTGTGATAGGATAGGAACGAAATTTCACGACTCTTTTCCGACAGGCCAAATCTCCGGCGTGCAGCTGTGTCGACTGTCACGAGAGCTGTCCAGCTCCTCCGCCTCTTCCACCGCTACCCAAACCATTCTCCCTCATAGGGTGTGATGGGTATGCTGTCATCATGACAATTGTTTTTATTTGTGGAAGCGCGATTTTCATTCTGTCGCTATTCTGCTTCAATAATCGTCAGAAGATCGGTAAGTTTAAAAACGATTATCCGCTGCGTACACGATTTATAGCAGGAAATGTTCTCGAGATACTCTCAAGAGTTTGCAATTTAGTTTTTGAGTTTTTCTGCTGAGTTTGTTTTTAAGAACGCAATTGCAAACCAATTTTCGAACAATATAAGCAAATCTGGCTCATTGAAATATGCCGGATTGTTGCTTCTTTCAAAGATCTCTTATCGCGGAAACTCGAAAACTTTTCTCATACGTGGTAGCTTATTTTCAAACATGTTATAATGATTTTTGTGATGATTATGACCGTTCAGAGTTCGACGACTTAATAAGGCAGCCACATCAAACTTACTTTATTATTTATCCAAGCGCGGAAAATGCAATTATTTTTCCTTTTATTATAGCGCTTTCTGCGATTTTTCTATTTTCACGTTATTTTTTCTATTAATTTTCTAGCTTCATAATAATCAGTACTCTGCTTACTGGTTCACGAGATATTATAAGATCTATTAGGACACGCCACTTTTCTATTAATTATTTTCAATGCATATATTACATCAGTTAGAATAGAACAACCAGTTCCAAATACTTTTTTCAATAGAGTTACTAATGTCTTTTTAGATAGAAATGATTAGCACTGTTATGAGGAGGTGAAGGATTGTATGCACATTACTATTTATTATTATGATTATTCCTCTTATCGGTTGTGGTCTAACAAAGTCACATGTTCAAATTTTTTAATTCTTATCCCATACTAGGTTTACTAATTCTATATAATTCTTCACGACATTTGCGAATTAAAAATAATTTTTCACTGCATTGGTAGAGAGACTATGTTTAAGTAAGCCAGGAAATCTTAGTAGACGTAGATACTCGGCTTGCTTACGTAACGACCAAACTAATCTTGTGCGGGATGATGTTACATTGAAACTAATTTTTACAAGTCAAATCATTTTAATAACAGTGATGCCACGAAATTTAACGTTGGTGTAAAAATTCCCGTTCTTTCAAAGCAGTTTTTTGACCAAGAATGAATTCTCACTCTGTCATTCTCTTGAGCTACGGTCGATTCTGGAATTAAAAACCTGTTACGCGCGTGTATAGTAGCGCTAAAACGAGTCGTGAATCCTATATAGATGACGGATTAACGATCTTGCTCGGTCACAGGGAAATGTTTTACTTGCAGCCTTTTCTAAATCGAAATATCTTCTTCACTGTTATTTCCAAAAGTCATCACTCGATAATTGCACACAGTGCCGGTAAACGGCGTTTGATTCACGCGTGCAAAAGGATGCTCGAAAAACCGATGGGAAAGTAAATACCTCTTATCGTTAAATATATCTGGTATTAAAACTCTTATCAACAGCAACACAAGTGTGACGCAACGCGAAAGTATAAAAATTCCGACGATCCCGTAAAGTTTATTTCGTCAACCTTGACCCGAAAAGAAACCTCTCGCTCGGTATTTCGAGGCAGCTTTTTGCACCATCGATCGAGAACATTTTCGAAAATAAGAGAAAGATAGGAAAACAAACTTAACAAAGAAAATCACGGAGGTGAGGAGGACAGTCACAATTAGTGTACGTATGGTGTGTGTGTGTATATGTATAGTTGCACGAGGGGAGGAGGTAGGAAGACAGGTCGGTAGGCGTCTAGCCGCCGGGCTGCATCACCAAGGAGACGGTGCTCGTATCGCTCTCGCCGCCGACCAGGAAGACAGCCCACTCCAGTCTAAACGTTCCAGTAGGTTTTCCAACAAACAACAAAGATCTAACTTTTCTCACTTACTCTCTTTCTAATTTTGTGTGTCAAGATTTATGCAGCACCGATTGTATGCTATACACTTTTCTCGATACTATATAAGTGTCCTCCCTGACTCACACACGCCTCCTGTACTGTACATGTTGCACTTCTGTGTCTGTCCTTTTTGTCATGTGTCGTACTTTTGCCTGTCATCAAACCCTATATACTACTAACCGAATTCTTTCGTATGCTTCTTTAACCGCTTTTGTGTGCAACGCTCTAAAGGGCGGGACATTCAATTCGTGCGCCGAGAACACGTAAAGCCATTGCAGCTCTAATCAGCGTCCATTAGCTCGTTATAGTGGATCGGATTCGTAAGAGTCTGTCTGATGAATCACTATTGTTCCTGGAAACGTATATAGCGATTTCAATGAACATTAGCGCTCTCGCCTCTTATCAGCGCAGCAATGATTTTACGTTTCCCGTCGCACAGTGTGTATGCTCGTTTAGAAGCGTTACACATCGCTGAATACTTGTTGGCTTGCTTGTGATATAGTGAATAACAAACGTAGAAAACAAATGCCGTCGAGTGCTTTTCATTTAGAACTTTTGCGCTCGATACCAATTGAAAGTTTAGAAAGCTGTTCACTCCCAGTTGCTCGTGGAACTGAAGGTAAACAGATATTAGGGAAAAACTGCGTGACACAATATTGCGATGTCAGTCAGCTCGCCGCGGATACCTTGTATAAGTTATTGCGTGGATAGATTACAATAAGTGATATCGCTTTATCAAACACGTGTGTATTATAAGTTATAAAGATGATGATATTTTCGATAATCGTGGATACGCGAACAAAGTTCCCGCGCCGTAAGGCAGATACGACGCGATCCGAGAATGCGGGATGGGAGAAAAAAGCGTAAATATTGTTGACCTCGATGCAATTTTTAGACTAGTCTTATCCGCGCGAATCGGCGCGATGCCGAGTAATCGATTGTCCCTCGAAATTTGGAACGAGTCCAGCTTGCTCTCTTTAAAAGTATAAAAAGTCCCTTATCTCGGCGGGCTAATCTCGTCGATCGAGGCGAAAACTCCTTTCCGAAACATTTGCGTTTTTCTCCCGTGTACTTATATGTTATTTAACAATCGCGCGAAATTGTCCAATCAGAGTGCCGGCGAAGCAGCCTCGTCAGTCTCGCAAATTGGCCACGTCAGAGAGCCTTTTTTCGTGCACATCCAGATCACAGAGACGGTCTCGGAGATTAATAATAATCGTGGCAGATGATCTGCCGCTTAATTCCTCTTATAATAACGACCTTTCAGACCCCGATCGGAGCAATTCGCACGACTGCAATTGGCCAAGATTCAATTTGAGCTGTATAAGTATCTGCTCGCGAGGAGAGACGCCGACAAGCCTTGGTGAGCGACGCGTGTCTGATTCCGACGCGTGGAAATGGTTTTAGGCAGCTGATCTTTCGTCAGTCTGGATATTGTAGCAACCGAGCCGCGAATATTCAAATGACGGCTTCGATCAGCTGCGGTGCAGTAAAACCTCGTGACGTCACAGCTACATAACTTTAGAGCTATCGCGTATGCGGCCGATGTCGTCGAAGCAATTGCGGGCTTTTCACGTCGGGTATATAACGCGCGGTGAATCGCGTATTTGCCGAACGCTTCAATTTGGTAATTGCGTATTCGCGCGGCGGGATGTTATGAACGTCGCGTCTGTCTCTTTCTCTCGCGGCTATCATTGCGCAATCACTCGCGCGACTTATCTCTCGCGCTCGCGGATGTGCGCTTCTTTTTTCCTTTTCTCCCTCACGAGTGTTGATAACTTTATTCTTCGATGTATTTTCCGACTAATGTGTGTACAAAACAACGTGCTACTCTCTGACGATCGATTATAACGCTTTCTTGTTTTCCGCTCCGAATACTTACGACGCGCTGTATACCATACTCACTTGCGTCACGTTGCGACTTCTTAAGGCAATTAACCTCCGGCTAGCTAAACCTGCTCGCCGGCGATATTCCAGCTTCTGTATAATATATCTAACGCATAAAGAGCTGAAAAGGAAACGCGGGGCGGGTTTTCGTCGTTCGCAGAAACGATTTATCCTTCGCTGTCGTATTTACGCGCCGATGAATGGGTTGCCCAAAATAAAAGAGCTTTATATCGCGCGCTGAAAAGAAATAAGAAAGAAGACACCGAAAATTATTGCAGCCGAGCAGTGCGCGTGCAAACTTTGTATATACCATTATCTGCGCGCGACGGAATTTATTGCGCGTTTCGGGTGAAACTTGGCAAACGTATTCCGTGCGCGGCATGTCGATCGTGTGTACGAATACATACGCAGCTCTATAGTGTACAATTACGAGTATACACCAGAGAGAGAGAGAGAGAGAGAGAGAGAGAGAGGCGACACGCTTTTGTATAACGCAAAATCTATATATAGCTGCGCAGGCTGCAGTTAGTGTTGTTTTGTCCTGTAGTTGTTTACACCCTGTGCTATGCCACGGAGTACCGTACTCGGCCGAATATCAGCCGCAGAGCGACGCCGACGCTCAGAGAAGACGAGCTATTCATTTTTGGCACGCGCCAAAGAGCCGCGATTCCGCAAGGCGGAATATGTATCCGGGAATCGAATCGCTGCAGTTTGTTTATCTAACCGCCGCCGGGCAAAAAACAGGTCGGTGGCGCTTAATTAGCCCGTTTCCTGAAATTTCTCACAACGGGTCATTTGTGCACAGTGGACCCGCGGCATACCTATATATACGTAATCCTGCGTTACGAAATACCGAAAATATCGCCTCTGACACAAAACTCGTCGCGAGGCGCCTTTTGCGCTTTATATAAAACGGAAAGAGCCGCGGTCGTTTTTTTTTTTTTTTTTTTTTTTTTTACTCCTTTAACATCCTCGCGATGCAAAAACTGTCGTAATGCATTCGCTCCGAAGGATATACGTCGAGCGCTCGAAAAAAAGTCGACGTATCGATAAGCGTCGCGCGCGAGGCGTTACTTAACCGCTTAAAGAGCCGATCGATGTCGCGGAAAGTAAAGGAAAACGAGCGACAAAGTCCTGTCGGCTTAATAATTCAATAATAGAAAGCAAGAATCTTTCTTCGCGAAAATTCTCTGAGCGTCGAGGCGCCGATGTACAGCCGCACACAATCACGCAAACTATTCTATTACGAGCATATACGCGATGCATTCGTTAAAGAGCCGACGTTAAGTCAAGCAACTGGACTAATCGTAGAAATCTCTGCTCTCTCCCCTCACTAAACAGGCGTTATCTCGGCCGACGACCTGCCGTCCAGTCTGCAGGAGGAGGAGAGCTCGACGTTCCTCGAGCGACTCGGCGCCAACACCGACAAGTTCCTACAGAAGTTCTTCTGCCGATGGGGCACACGTGAGTACAGCGACTTACACACCTACATCACGTCGTCATGCTCTGCGTACGTGAGACTCGTGACGCGTGTAATTCTCCGATCTCTTTATCGGCCAATTGAGCCAATGTACGGAGGGACGTGCGCCGCGGCGGAGCACACACACACACACACACGAGGGCGTCAATCACGTGCTCGCTAACTCGCTTACAAATTACGCCGCGGGACGAATTTCTTTTTTTTCTGACGATTACATTTTATTTTCCAACGCGACACGCGCCTCGCCGCGCGATAAGCCGCACACTCGAGAGATGGACGATTAGCCGAGCGGTTTTCGTGCCTGCGATGAGATTATAGATATCGTCGATCTCGATAATAGGTCGCGCGACGCGAGCCGCTTGAAATGCGCGTATACGTACGTTTCGATTTTCGAGAATTTCAGATCGGGCTCTCCGTCATTCGGCTTCGGAAGAGTCTTTGTTTTGACTCGAGCGCTATCTCGCGCGGCTTATCTGTATAGAGTTGCGCGCGAGTGACGCGTATTTTGCGCTGGCAAAAAAAAAAAGGAGGTAATTAAATGCCAGCCGTTCTTTTGGCGCGTTATTGATCGTTGCAGTATGCGCGAGCCATCCTTCTGCGGTCCTCGCCATCGGGGTCGTCTTCATCGTCGCCGTGGGCCACGGCATCAAGTACCTGCACGTCACGACCGATCCGGTCGAGCTCTGGGCCTCGCCGAGCTCCAGGTCGCGAGTCGAGCGAGCCTACTTCGACAGCCACTTCGAGCCGTTCTACAGGACCGAGCAGATCATCATCACATCCGTCGGACTGCCGCCGGTAATTCATTTAATTTATTTGTTTCAACTGCGGGCTGCAGTGCGCGCGAGAGTTCGCACGGCTCTTTCGGCACGCACGCCGGATGCAGCCTGTTCGGGACAGACCTCACTCTCGACTCGCCGCAGCACATTCTTTTTTTAGTCTTCGTTTTCTTTTGTTTGCCGGTATTAATCACGCCCGTATATGCGAGGATGATATGAGTCAGGAGACGAAATCGCCTCGAAGATATGTCTTTTTTCTTTTACGATTAGTTTGCGTGCGCGTATATCTGCTTGGCGAGGAAAAAAATGCTCCGACTCGTTGCGAATGAGTCACGGGCCGTGCTCATTACGCCAAATACGCACGCGTTAGTATTATTAGTAAAGCTGAATGTTCTCTTTATCCGCAGATCGAGCACCCCACGTCCAACGGATTATTGACCTTCGGCCCGGTGTTCGACGCCAAGTTTCTGAAGAAGGTCTTGGAGCTGCAGGAGGGCATCAAGGCCATCCTCACGCCGAGCAACTACACGCTCGCCGATATCTGTTTCGCGCCGCTCTCGGCGCCGTACACCGGACCCACGACTGTCTCCCAGTGCGCTATTCAGAGTATCTGGGGATACTATCAGGACGACGTCGACAAGTTCGACGGCACCAGCGAAGACGAGAATAACTTCACCATCAATTATCTCGACGCCTTCAAAGCCTGCACTCAGTGAGTATATCTCCTATCGCGTGCCAGTGTGATTATGCAAATTGGGTATGCTGTAACGTTGCTTGAAAATGAAAACTGAGAGGATGTAATAGTGAAAGTTGCCATTGGCTGTTGACCTTTTTTCCAGTACTGCAATCTAAACGCTGGCTACTTTTTTCCTTTAAAGAAACCCGTACAGCATCGACTGTCTGGCGAACTATGGAGGACCCGTCGAGCCTGCGATCGCCGTCGGCGGTTTTGTCAAACCTGGACAAAATCTCCGCGATCCACCTTACGAGAAGGCCACGGCGATTATACTTACCATCCTCATCAACAACTACCACAACAAGTCCAAACTGGTGCCGGCCATGGAATGGGAAAAGAGCTACGTCGAATTCATGAAGAATTGGACTAAAACTCAGAAACCTGCCTACATGGATCTTGCATTCACATCCGAGCGATCGATCGAGGATGAACTGAATCGCGAATCCCAGTCCGATGTGTTGACGATTCTGGTGTCGTATGTCATCATGTTCGCGTACATCGCCATTTCGCTTGGACAGATCAGGAACTGCAGCAGACTTCTCGTAAGAACATGAATTTTAAGCGACTTTACGCGTTAATCAGTTATTCTCTTTCATTAAAAGTAATACTTTGTTTCTAGATCGATTCAAAAATCACGCTTGGTCTTGGTGGAGTTCTGATCGTGCTGGCATCGGTGATATGCTCGGTCGGCATATTCGGTTTCGTAGGACTGCCCGCTACTTTGATCATCATCGAAGTGATTCCATTCCTTGTGCTGGCGGTCGGTGTGGACAATATTTTCATCCTTGTACAGACTCATCAGAGAGAAGGAAGGCGTCCAGACGAATCGATTCCAGAACACATTGGACGTACTCTCGGTCAAGTCGGACCTAGCATGTTGCTTACCAGTGTATCTGAGAGCTGCTGCTTCTTCCTCGGCGGCTTATCCGATATGCCGGCCGTTAAAGCATTCGCCTTGTACGCTGGTATGGCATTGCTAGTTGATTTCCTTCTGCAGATTACCTGTTTCGTTAGTCTACTTGCCTTGGATACTGTAAGACAAGCAGTAAGTATTGTATACTAAAGCTAGAATCCATCTTAGTAAAGCGATTGTGCTGAGTAAATTATTTGCATTCCAGAATAATAGATTAGACATCTGCTGCTTCGTGCGAGGATCCAAGAAAGACAGTGGCGAAGAGATCGTTGATGGAATTTTGTATAAAATTTTCAAAGTTGCCTACGTGCCGCTTCTTATGAAAAAGTGGGTGCGCGCTGGAGTTATGGTGATTTTCTTCGGGTGGCTATGCAGTAGTATAGCCGTTGTTCCACACATTGAAATCGGTCTAGATCAAGAGCTCTCTATGCCAGAAGACAGCTTTGTCTTGAAATATTTCCAGTTTTTGAATAGTTATCTATCGATCGGGCCGCCAATGTACTTTGTACTCAAAGGAGGCTTGAATTACTCTGATCCAAAGGTTCAAAACTTAGTATGTAGTGGAACATGGTGTAATTCTGATTCAGTAACAACCCAAATTTTCGCAGCATCAGAATTAGCAAACAGGTGAGATTAGAGAGGGCTATGACAAGTAAGTGATTTCTTCAAAAGCTTCTGCATACTTATGAAATTTATTATTTTCAGAACTTATGTAGCAAAGCCAGCTTCTTCGTGGTTGGATGACTACTTTGACTGGGCAAGTTTAGCCAAGTCTTGCTGTAGGTATAATGAAACGGATGGATCCTTCTGCCCTCATACTAGTGAGTATTAAGTTAATAATATTTTTTGTCTTCAAATGGAGAAAAACGGAAGTTGCTAAACGTAGAACATTTTTTGCATAGGTTCCTGCAGAGTATGCGAAATTAATGAAAACGAATTACATCGTCCAACTACAGTTGACTTTGAAAAATACGTGTCGTTCTTCTTGCAAGACAATCCCGACGCAAGTTGCGCTAAAGGAGGCCACGCAGCGTACGGCCAGGGTGTCAATTATATAACTAATCCGAAAACCAAGTTATCGGAAGTTGGTGCGTCCTACTTTATGGCATATCACACAATTCTCAAGTCGTCTTACGATTACTACGAGTCGATGAGGCAGGCCAGAGCCGTGTCGGCTAACATAACACAGATGCTCAACACCAATCTGCAAAAGTTGGGCTACAAAAACGAAGTTGAAGTTTTTCCCTACAGCGTTTTCTACGTATTTTACGAACAGTACTTAACGATGTGGCCTGATACACTCCAGAGCATCGGCATTTCGCTGCTCGCCATCTTTGTCGTCACGTTCCTTTTAATGGGCCTGGACATCTTCTCGTCGATCGTGGTCATCATCACAATTGCGATGATTGTCGTGAATATTGGAGGTCTCATGTACTGGTGGCATATCACACTTAATGCTGTGTCTTTGGTGAACCTCGTAATGGCCGTGGGAATAGCTGTCGAGTTCTGCAGTCACCTGGTGCATTCCTTCTCGGTTTCCGTACAGCCCACGAGAGTCGAGAGGGTTGCCGATGCTCTGACAAATATGGGTAGCTCGGTTTTCAGCGGTATCACACTCACCAAATTTGGAGGAATCATAGTCCTTGGCTTTGCGAAAAGTCAGATATTCAAGGTAAGAATCATTTGAAAGTCATGATACCAATCTAATCCATTGTAAATGAACGAAGATAATAGTATTGTAATTTTGTTTCAGGTATTCTACTTTAGGATGTATTTAGGCATTGTGCTTTTCGGAGCGGCTCATGGTCTCATATTCTTACCCGTCCTTCTAAGTTATATCGGTAAGTCTTCACTATTTATTATCGTTCAGTCATTTTGACACTAACAGAGTAATTTTTCATTAAAATACCAAAGCAATTTTTAGTGATACCAGATATATTATTGATTGATTGATCGTTTCGCAATGTTAAAGTTAAAGAGCTGAAAAATTTGCATAACTTTGATCGAAATTTAAATTAGCTAACTAGTCTTTTTGAAGGTAGTCGAATTTTTTTTTAATAAATTTTGATCGAATCACGACTGTTCGTGATTCTAGGCTCGCCTATGAACAGGGAGAAGCTGGCCAATCACAAGAGAGCAATGCGAGGAAATCTGGACAACGTGCAAGAGACCTCCTTGAATCATCGCGTAAGCAAACCTAAATCTCCTCCCACACCCACAACTGCTACACCTACCTTCCGAGTGCTCGATTCTGAGAGATAGGTATGGCACCTATCCAAAGTTCAGCCAAGTACTCAATCTTTATAATGTGATCTTTGTAAAGTTTGCCAAACTAATGTTATGTTCCATACGATTTGCTGTTTTTGGAAAAGACTGAGGAACAGAGTTTTTGGATTGTGGTACTTGTTTTATTGAGAGGCTGTTATATCGGTCCCATAAAAAACCGTAGGAGTTGTGTATAATTTTAGAGTCACACATCCAGTCATGCACATGTGATTTTATGTTATAAATTATATGTTTGCGCTTTTCATTCATGCCAAATTTAATTTATCTTGGTCGGAGCGGAACATTTACAGATATTTTCATCATCGTCATTCATTCAGTATACATGTTTTTAAGTTGAGCAAATTTTGCTATTAAGATGATTGCTGCATTGTAATTGTATTTTTCAAATATTTTTGTACTTGATATAATACTCGAAATGTCGACTAAAAAAGTCGCTAAATTAAGTTTCAAAATAAAAAGATATTAATTTTTACAGTAAATGTTTGTGAATTTATTTTTATCGTTGCAATATGTAGATTTTCTGTACTTTTCTGCTTTGTCAGTTTTTTTTTTTGCCATTTCATTTTTTCACTGTAATCGTTTCCGAGTGTGGGAGGTAGCCTCATCAGCCTTTATACGCTTCAAAATCTTTTTATTTTTTTCAAAAAACGTTAATACGGTGGCATTGGTTATGTTCTCTTGTGATTTGTTAGCTTTCAAAGGAAGGTAGGTGTGCCATGGGAGTTGACACACATAAACACCAAAGTATAACCAACCCATGTAACCAGACTAAAATTGCAAAATTTAATAGCAGTTTTACGATCTAACTAACGATGCACTTTGCAGAAGTTAATGACTTCCTGATAAAAGTCTTCTTTCGCATTCTTCTATTTGGTATCAGTTTTTAAATGTTTTTTTTTTCACGTAATACCAGCTTATCTTTCTACTAACGCTTACTCTAAGGTTGTAAAGTTGAATACATTGTTGACGTTACTTTTAAGTTTTAATAATCGTATGCTCGCTCGTTAATTCCAGACGTGATGTCCTATCGAAGACGAAGAAGAATCGAGCAGCATAGCCGAAGAGGAGAGCAGCACGTCGAGGACGAACGTCCAGACGAACGAGCTGACAACTCAGCTGCACCTCTACTCCACAGTAATCCTGGCCAACGCCCTTCCACTTCCTACGCCAGTATAAATACCAACGACGTAATATTCCATGACACTTCGTAAGGCTATAAAGAAATCGCAAGAAACATTCGTCGAATGCTTCTTGTCCTTGACTTCAAAGCCGAAGTCGAAGCGAACTGGCGTTCGTTCATTCGTAAAAATATCACCCTAGAAAAAAAAACTAGATAAACGAAAAACGTATTCTTTTCAATTATACGAATCTGGAGTTTTCGTATCCAGACGCATTTTCTCCTGGAAAGAATATTTTGTAAAAGTAAATATATTTTTATGGTATGCTCGTGTTTTCTGATGATTCGCATTTTCGAAAGTTTACGCTGTGTGTAAGGTCGCTGACGTTGTTTTTGGAAGCGTTAACAAAATGGCCATAAAAGAGTTTATTTTTAAGTTTATTATGATAGTAAAAAGTCTGGCTCCGTCGACTTTTGTGGGCGAAGATTGATCATACCTCGGTGACTTTTCACAAGAGATGTGCGCGTGTAAACCAATGCATTAGCTTTATGTGGTAAAACTGATTATTATGCTTAGGCATATTAATTTTCGTTTTAAATAACTCGTTCTATTTTCGTTTTACTGCTTCAACATTGGTATAGTATAAAAGACTGCGGTTTGATCTCTTGTACAATAAAAATTGTATAAAGTTGGAAAGCACTCGTTTTAACAAATATTTATTGTAAGTTAAATTTGAAAATGTTTTTTAATCGTTATTCGTGAATGTTTAGCAACTAAAGTGTTGTGAATGTTTACATTAAACAAATTTGAAAAGAAAACGAAATTCTATACTGGGAAGTCACAGAGGTTTTTATCGATGTAGCCTGAATCCAAGTAATATGTTCAATATAGAATTTTTATTATTATTTATTATGCTGGCCTATATTTCGTGGTAATAGATATTTATAAAGCAAGAATTTTTGCAATATCTAACTTGGGGATGTACAAGAGACTAAAAAAATTGTAGAGCTATACAATATATCTTAAACGAGCGGTGTATTACAAGAATGGGTGCAAACACTTTTATAAATTGCGAATTTTATAATGATATTATGATTCGCCTTGTCTCGATGTAAAATTTAAACTATGATGATGATCAAATGTTAATTCGAAAGAGCTAAATCAGTATTGAGTACTAAATGATTCTCGTATTCTTGTAAATTGTAAAGTACGATTGAAAGATTTTCATTGCTTGCAGTGAAATGACAGCGTGTTTTTCTAAAAATAAAAAAAAATTCGCAGCGTGTTAATAATAAACGATTCATAAACCAGTTTGGTGTAATTACTTCAAGAAAAACAATTATTTATGTACTTTACTGGTTCTAAATGTGAGAATGAGTTTGTTCGTCGCGTGCTACTGCAATTCTATCAGAAATTTATCAGCCGCCTGTGCAACAGGTGTAATAGTTAATTAGATCCGGAAGCGGTTTATATTCATTTCGTGTTACTAACAATGTCCATTTTTAAAGAAGTGAAACTTAGTTTCAACTAACTAAGATTGTATTAAGCCTTTATACAGGTCTAAGCACGTAGGGAGACCTTTATCTTTATCCAGTCTTTCCATTATGATACAATGCATAATTCATTTTAAGAGGGCTTTTTCACACATGATTCAAATTATCAAATAGTTTCGTTTTTTCGTTATTTTTTATTTAAAAAATGAGCTGCAAATATCAACTTTGAAAAATTGATAAAATATCATTTCATGATATTAGTAATGATCAAAGTTACGAAATATTCAAAAAAATGATTTTTTGTGAGAAAAAAAAACATAAAAAAGAGTATTTAAATCTGTGATAAATACTAAATACATATTTGATATAACAGTTACCATGTTTCATATTTTTACTGCCCAATGAAATGTTTTATCAAATTCTCAAAATTAATATGACAGCAAATCTTTGTTCCATTATGCCCAGCTACTAAAATTTGTGTTAAAAAAATGGCCCAATGCGTGCTAGATCTAACATTATGTTTCCTTCATGCATTGCATATGATATCAAGCGTTACACCGATACGCGCGATACTTTGTTGGACTTTAATCAAAAGATTTTATACAAAGTAAACATTTTTTATACGAATAAAATAAAACCGAAAGTAGGTATATTATAAATAACGCCGCTAAAAGGGAAAATGATCATAGAAGTATTATTGTCTGTACTTTTCAAAATTTCGAATGAACGATTTTGTGGTAAATAATATATAAATAAAGCTACAAGTTGATGTTTGATGGATTGTCTTGTCATTTATTTTGTCATCTCTAGTACACTATTTCCGCTTTACTAAGTAATTGTCTCGTATTTAAAACTTAAAGACCATAGTTGTAGAACAGTAATCTATACTATGCGCGGATCGACATATTCACTATATACCTATAATATAAGGTTATAAGGTATAGTGTAATTATAGTAGTTTGGCTTCACTATCACCCGCATGATGGCACCACATCACGTTCCGCAAGTAAAGGACACATACCTATAGCTATGTAGTTATTGTAGTAGAGAGTATCTGCACATTTCATTGTGAATTAGACCATATTGACAGTACATCATTTGATGTTTATGATCAGTCACTAACAAAAATAGTCTACACAAAGTATCTAATATACATTTTAGATAGCATATTTTTACATTTTTGTTTTTATTTATAGTCGACAGATTTGATCTACAATCATGAATTATACGGATGACAATGTTGCTAATATAGAAAGGTATGTATCAATAGAAAAATAATAACTCTAAGGCTTTTGTAGAACTTGATTAATGCGATCCATTTATTTTACAGGATATTAGAAACAAAGAATTTTTATGAAATTTTACAAGTGCCAAATGATGCGACAGATGATCAGATAAAATCGGCTCACAAAAAGCTTGCTCTCCAAGTCCACCCAGATAAAAATAATGCTCCAAGAGCAAAAGATGCATTTGTTGGTATGTGAATATTTATTTATGAGTGTAGAAAATATTTTACAAAAAAATGTCAAATCTACAAATTGTTTCACAGTTGTGCGTAAAGCCACAGCAGTTTTGCTGGACAAAAGTATGAGAAAGGAATACGACGAATACCTACAGTCACCTAGAGGATTATGCCACGATAAATTTGACTTATCAGGTAAGAAGTTTTTCCATCTTATGATAATTTTTTAAATATAATGCACTCTGTAATAACACTATTCTTTGTTCTTAGATGATGCTATTGACATGATCCTAGTCACAGCTGGAATAGCAAGTGTTGTAGGAATCGCAGCAGGTCTGATTGCACTATACGACTGGTTCACAAAACCCAAGAAGCAAGAAGAACCCAAGTATGCTAAATGAGCAATTAATCTAAGAATCCCTTTGCTTTCCATAAGTTATTTAGATATTTTAATTTTTTTACGTTGTTCTTAAATTAAATCTGTTAATGTGTGTGCCGATTATACATGTTCGTTATAACGTATATTAAATAAAATTTTGTTTCAAAAAAACTATTGGCTTATTAATGGTTTATCTACTACTCCTGTCTCAGATGCTGTTGTCCTGATACGTGTATACTATATGTATACTGTAACTTTTGCAAATAAAACGAAAAATATGTATAATTCAGTATTAGAAATCGAGTTTACCGCCTCGTATGCAGTGTATATGTATAGTATGGTTGCAATAATGGGCGGCGCTGCACGTGAAAGCATGCCTTAAATCCGGAGCAGTTAGGAGCCAGAGCTTATTGTCCACGTCAGGCTTGGGATTCGGCAGCTGCATTCCCCCCTCCCCCTCCCCCCCCCATGACGTCAGCCTATTCGCATACCCTAATATACATTTTATGCTCCGTGCGGTCAGTTGGAGGGGAGGGCTGGCGCTGATGGCACTTTTAACACGTAGTCTTATGGGCCGCTTCAGGTTTAATGCCTGCGGCGGCCGCTTGTACTACTTTTTTCCCATAAGATTTAACATGGAACTTTCACTTTTTTGGTGGCGCCACGGTAAACGCACGAAGCTATAATATCTGCAGCAGAGCAGCACTGTGGAGCGTGGGTACGCAGCAAGAGTCTAGTTACGAGTACTACAGTGTCCATGTCCAAGCCGATGCTGCCGCCGAGGTAAAAAAGTATACAGCAGAGCTGCGAGAGTGTATAAGGTATACTTTTACTTATACACGACGGCGGCGCGACGATTGGATTATTTACTATTCTGCTCCGTCACGTCACGGGACCCTAGGCGACCGCACTCGCGCGATTTGCCTATTTTGTACCAGCTATATGTGAGAACGCGGGTCAAGTAGCAGCAGAAGTAGCGACGAGGAAGAGGCGAGCTGCCGTAGACGACGCGATGGACAGCAACAAGGACGAGGCCGAGCGATGCACCGAGCTGGCCGAGCGCTACGTGCGGGAGAAGAGGTTCGATGACGCGGAGAAGTTCCTCAGGAAGGCTCAGCGGCTCTACCCCACGAAAAAGGCCGAAGGTGAGTAGCGTCATGTCAGGCTCGTTAGCAGCTAATGGGCTTTTCCACGCATCTTGTATATATAAGTACTTGCATACGTGAGCGAACGATTTCTGCTTGTTATACGTTTGTCGATGCTTTTTCTCGACTATTTTTTAGGCCCTGTAAAGACACATTACTCCCAGGCTTCTTTTAGAGTCTAATTTCAATGTTTTCAAGGCTACTTTTACTCGCCTCAATAATCCTTGCATTAACATCGAACTACGATAAGTTCATTAATATTATCATATGATGACTGTGGTATATTCAGGGCCACCTCGAGCATTTATGATTAAGGAAGTGAGTCTCGCAAAAAGTAGACAGTGCTTGATAATCGTTCTTTCTTCAAAATAAGTGGGGGTCTATTGACAAAAGCCAATCTGTGCCAGCCTGTGGTTTTCACTTCGTAACTGGGATTTAATCAATCGTTGCACGGATTATGCTTTTACTTGATTTTCTCTAGAAGAGCCCATGCCTATGTATACAAAGTTATATAAATACTTATTTCTTGCTAGATTTGTTGACAACGGTAACATTACTGTCCAAACAAAGTCAAAAGTCAGAACCTGAACCGGAAGTCAGAAAAAGGCCAAATGCAGCCAAAAGTAATGGTCCGCATGTCCAAACTACAATCGAATATTCTGAAGAACAAATAGAGCATGTGAGAAGGTGAGTTTTTTCACATAAATATAGTTATTAATACTTGACTGAAATGTAATGTTGAAATAAAACTAAACTGAATTGTAATGCTTGTAGAATAAAGAAGTGCAAAGATTACTACGAAATTTTGGGAATAAGCAAAGAAGCGACTGATAGTGACATTAAGAAAGCATATAAAAAATTAGCTCTGCAATTGCATCCTGACAAAAACAAAGCACCGGGTGCTGCGGAAGCATTTAAAGGTAAGACTTTATACGAATGATAACTGATATTTAATCTAAAAAAGTTAAACACGAATGTTAATTTACTACTTTATCAACAGCTATTGGAAATGCAGTTGCTGTTCTCACAGATACTGAAAAAAGAAAACAGTATGATCTGTATGGCTCAGATGAGGACAGAATTAGCAGTAGTAGGACAACGCATACTCATTATAATTACACTCGTGGCTTTGAAGGTAAACAAATATGATCTTTGTTCTTTTTTGCATACCTTTTATGTATTTATCTATATTTATTTCATTAACTTATTTTAAATTTAAACTTATTTAAATATAATTGTGTAATTTACATTTAATGTAAATATTTTTTATTGCAGCCGATATTACTGCTGAGGAATTATTCAACATGTTCTTTGGTGGATTTCCACAACAAGAATTTTATATGCGTAGGGGTGGTGGCAGGTGGATGAGACAAAATGAAGCACAAGCTCAACATGCTCACTCACAAGTAGGAATTGTCTATTATGTTATTTTTGTATGTCATAGATATGACTATCATCAATTTTAATTCCCTATACTTAGCAAGCAAACGGCTATACTACATTCCTGCAAATGTTGCCTGTACTATTACTAATAGTTTTGACAATGATGAGCAGTTTTTTCATCTCTGATCCTATTTATAGTTTGCATCATAGTTCGTAAGTATCAAAATTCTGCTTCCATTATTATTAAAATTTTTTGATTAACTAGTCAACAATCTAAAGCATTGTAATATCCTTTTTAGTAAATATTCGGTACACAGAGTAACTCAAAATCTCAAAGTACCATACTATGTAAAAGAGAACTTTCATACAGAGTACGAAGGCAATTTGAGAAGGCTTGAACATTCAGTTGAAGAAGAGTATATGAATTTCCTACGGCATTCGTGTTATAGAGAGAGAAATTATCGTAAGTCTTTAAATGTTTCTTGTTTATAGAACAGTATTATAATTGCAAAAAGTCTTGCAATAATTATTATCATAGGGGAATCAATGATGTGGAAAGCAAGAAGTTTCGGTGATCAAGATCAATTCCAGAGAGCGAGAAACATAGAAACGCCATCTTGTAAAAAACTTCAAGAAATGCAAGCGTAGTTAATCGTCTCGATTTAAAAGTGAATTTTCGATTACGGCTTGCAATTCTAGGCAAATTTAAATTTCATTAATATGTGTGTATATGATTATGAAAAATTAGGCTTGATGCATTGATGCATCTAGCAATTATATTTCGCTTAATTTTACCTAAAAGCACGGTTCGGTTTATCTGTATCATAAAGGATATTGTAAAACTTATATTAGTTTGAAGCTGTTGTGTTAAAAACCATTTTGTATTATAGTCTTGCCTTAAGAGAAAAAGAAACAATTTCTAGAAAATGCAATAACGGAAATGAAACTTTTCTTTATTTAAACTATCTTTAAAATAAAATGGTACAATTATGAAAATAAAAACAATACAAGTTAAAACACTGCTTTTAAGCAAAAGAAAATTATTTTGTTTAATCAATTTTTTTTCAATCATTGTATTATAATTGATAATTGTGTTACATAATAACAATTTTGTAGCTTGATGCAAATGAACAAACGTTGTAGCCATTGATAAAATGATTTTGTACATACAGCACTTTTTAACAAATTTTATTCTATTTTATTTCTTTTATTTATTTAAATGAGCTATTATATTGTTTAAATAGAATGTATTGTTGTTTGTTATAAACAAAAATTAAACTTATGAAATTTAATTGTGTATGTATTATTGAAACTATACCTACAACTTTACGTAAAAGTGAGTTCTCTTTGGATTTTGGTTTTTAAAGAATCCATGTTTACTTACAAAAAATATAAAATTTATTCTTATTTCAATAGAGGATATAACATAGAATAAATTATATACAAAATGTTATATAAAATTAAAATACTATTTGTACTTCTGTCTTTTTCCTTAAGTTACTGTCCCTCACAAATAGCAGTACCTCACCAAATACTTGAACCTTCCATTGCATGGATATGCGAATCAAAAGATTTTGTGTGATCTTTCTTTAAAAAACTTCTAAAACCTAAATTTTATAACGTTATACGTTATTACATCAGTTTTCCGTGATAAATGTTAAGCTATTATTCTAAAATTAAATTTGTTTTTTTACCTATAAACAGATGCTTTAGTTTATGGTCTATGACGAAGAGTTTTTCTAATCCATTCACTAATTCATCAAAGTTAGCATCGTTTTTATAACTATTCATTAGTCTTTTAAAAATACTGTATTCTTCAGGCGATATAGATTCCCTCACCTTGAAGTTTTTAATTGAAAATAAAAATTTAGAAATTAAAAAAAATATTTAACTATTCGTACCTGTTGTATATATTTCTTTCCTTGTTCTTGCCTTGATGCTACAGTATCTTCTGGCTTATTTACATTGACTTCTTGAGATTCACTTTGTAATACAGGTTTGTCCAACAAATAATCATCCAAACTTTCCATCAATTTTGTTTGTGCATCAAAAGCTTTAATATGATCTTTTCTCAGAAAGTTTCTGAAACCTGTATTAGATAAATGTATTAATATTATTTTATCATAATTAATACATTTTTATCGTGTATATTTACCAATGTACAGATGTTTTAATTTGTAGTCTATCAGAAAAAGCTTTTCTAATGCAGCTATAAGCTCATCAAGGCAGATGCCTTTATTATATTTTGAAATCAGGATTTTGAATGTGTTAAAATCGTCTGGCGATACAGATCCTTTTACCTTTTAAATTATGTTATGAAATTAAAATTGCAATAAAAAAATTTTAAAATAAATAAAATATTTCTCACTTGCTGTATGTACTTCTTTCCTTGCTGTTGCCTTGCCGCAGCACTGTCTTCTGGTCCATCAACTCTTGGTCTTTGAGATTCAGTTTTTATTCCTGGCTCTGTACACGATGTAGATGGTTCTGAGACTACAGGCATTTCTACACTGAACTGCACGGGTTTAATTTTCAATTTCCTTCGTTTGGCATTGGGTTCTTCTGAAGGTGAAACTTCTTTGAAAGTATTAGCTGTTGTTTGTAGCTTGCAAGTGCTAAAATTGACTACAGTTTTAGATTTGGTTTCGAATAATGATCCGAAATCTTTAGGAGATTGATCAGTTTTTTTCTCTTTTTCGGTATTTCCTTTAATTTTATAAGCATTCAGATCAAAGTTTTCATTCTGCTTTTCTTCTGGTGTTGTTACAAGAGTTTTAGAGTTGGACTTAACTATTCTTGTATTACTTGTATCAAACTCAGCTGGAACTGATGGCAGTGCCATACTGGACATTTCGCTAGCACCTATAGCTGGTTGTGGCAACTATGAACGTTTTTTATTTATAATAATTGAATACCTAACAATTAGAAATTAATTTAGTAATGTATCTATACTTACGTGTGCCGTTGTGTATCTGAAAAACTCTCTTAACTCTTTTACAACCATTCGAAAGTCTTGGAATTTTTTGATATGTGGCCTAATCCACGATGACAAATGTTGTTTAAACGAAGGATTATCGAAACGGCAGTCACATAATAATATTGCTCCGTAGTCGTTTTTGTGACGAATAATGCGACCTATGGCTTGATTGACAGCTCTTGAAGCTTCAAGCTGATACCACTGTTGACCTGACAAACTCTAAAATAAAAATAAAATTAAATGTAATTTTCATTAAAATTGAGTACCCATACAATTGATTGCCTTTCATTAGAAGGTACCTCTTTTCCCGATGCTCTATTTTCTTCTAGATATCGCTGTTTTAAAATGACCCTAGGATCCTTCAAAGGTGGAAAGGGTAACCCAGTGATCAACACTGCTCTTCCATTCGCATTTGCAAAATCTAAACCTTCACTGACTTTGCCTCTGCACACCGCCATGAAAATTGCTCCCTTGTGTGCTGGATCGTGAATTTTTTTGTAATACTCAGTCATAACATTGTTGAAACCTTCTTTTGATTGAGGTTCCACAAAAATCGGCTTTGAGAATCAACAAACAATTAAATGCTATGCATTCAAGTTATCTTTAAGTTAGTTTTAGAATTCTGTTTATATAATCACCTTACTAGCTTCGATTTGCGACCATTTGCCCATTTTTTGCCACTCTTCTTGACATTTTTTCATAATTGGGTATGATGGGAAAAATATTAGCATACCATGGGGTAATATACAACTGAATATCTTGATGGTTTCTCCAAGTGAAGCTATATATTTTGGATCATTCCTGATAACAATATTAACCAGGGTTTTGAATTCGTTTTCATTTTTTTAAAAATGAAATAAGCAATCTAATAAGAACCTTGTATTGTATGATGAATTAAGACTGCAACCATCATATCCATTACTAATAATTCCTACACAAATCTGTTTATTTGATACTATGTGAGGATTTTCCAGTTGTGCACCAATTTCAATTCCAATTTCAGATATAAATGGTTTTAAAGGTGACAATGTACCACTTGTTAAGATTACAGACCGAACTCCTTGATCTAACAATTGTTGCATGCTTAAATTGATATATTAATTTTACAATTCTTATTTTTAATGATATCAATCAAAAGTATTAATTAAAGAAAAATGTAATACCCAAATCCAGGACTAAAGCACCAGTAGCTAATTAATTTTCCATCTGTTTTTGTAATTTTCTTTGTTTCCCAAGCATCATTTTTAAATGATTTCTTTGCTGGTTCCGCTTGAATGTACACTTTGTAACATTGTTTAATTTTTTCTCTATACTTATTATTTGTTGAACCGGCAAAAACTACTCTTAACAAATCAGAAAATTTCTGAAGAGCATTTCCTTTTCTGGTAAATGAGGATGCACTTACTGTTGTTAAATATGTGACAATTTTATCTAATTTGTCAATCACTAGTAACTCTTTACCCTGAGTAATCTACATTTTGTTAAAAAAAAAAAAAAAAAAAAAAAAAATTATATATTTAACTGGACAACTTTATCGTGAAAAGATAACAAGTAGATACTCACGTCAGCCTTTTCAAGTATCTCAAAAATATAACCACCAGGATAAGTATCTCCCTCATCCCGTTTTGTGATTTGTATAGAATCAATAGCTTTTTCTAATTCTAAAAACATGGCTTTTAATATGCACAGATCTTCAGCTGAAAAATCTTTTTGAGCAGCATTGGATCCTTCAGATAAAAAATCTTGATCATTTGTTTCATTGGCCATGTCTTTCATAACATGTGTTATTTCATCTATGCACACAGCTATGTCTGTACTACTAATCTAAAAATATAATGAAAATATAATTAAAGAATATTTAAGTTAACGATTAAGTTAATATATAAGATTCAATGATTAACTTGTAAAGAAGCAGCTTCTTCACACATTTTCTCAACATTGTGTGCCTCATCCAGTAAGACAACGTTATTTTGCAATTCGATGCCCTGATTTTTTCTCGTTTTAGGATCTAGTAAATAATTGTAAGGCATAAAGATTATATCTGCATTTTGCTTTAACTCCTTGGATAAAAAGTATGGACAGCACTTCAACTTTTGACCAGTCTTTACCAAGTCCTCAATATCTAAAATATTGTCCTTGATAGTTGGATCATCTTTTCTAGAATGAAAAATAATTGATTAACCGTTTTATCATATCCTCAAATTATCGGTTGGTAAATTAAAAAATTTGAAGCAAATACCTCAACTCAACATTGTTATAGTAAAAGCAATTTCTTGCCCTTATTTTGGCCTGGCACATGTGAATTTTGTTAGAAGTGTTCTGTTCCTTGGCAACTTCTGGGTGAATGCAGAGTTGATCTCTGGATCCAAGGACTGTCACACTGACATGCCTATAGGAAGTCCTCTTTAACTCTTGCATAGCCTGGGACAATTGCGAATGAGTTCTCGAAGCATAGATGATTTTTGGCATTGACCATCCAAATGTGTTTGTTGGCGCTTGATTTGTTGACTTTCCACCACCTTTGTCAAGACTCTTTGCGAACTGATCCAAGTACGAGTTGCCTGAACCAACCTGGTCCAAGGCACCAAGCGATTGCACTTGAATTTGTATCTGAGCCTTCTTTATCATGAGCCAGCCCAGAGATGAACAAAGCAGACTCAGCGTTTTACCAGTGCCTGACATTAACGTGTATGCATTGAAAGTTAAAATATTATCTTAGAAAGCAAGTGACAAGCATTTTTTTACTCACCTGTTGGCGATTCCAAAACACCGTTTTTGCCTTCTTGCAGACATTCTATAACTTTTTTCATGTAGTCTTCTTGCACTTGATAAGGCTTGAATGGAAACTTAATCACTACTCCGTTCAGCGTTACTTCAGTCATGATTCTGGATTCTGAACGAAATTATACAAGATTGAATTATAAACAAATGAATAAATAACACTAAGGACACACACACGCCTACATGACACGCGACATAGAACAACACGCGACACCTCGCGATCCGCGAACCGCGCTTTTGCGAAAAAGCGCGTTTTGTGACTGGTCAACCGATGGGAATTCGATTCGTAAATCGTGTTTTGCGACCGTCATTTATGTTCTGATACGCTGATGAAAGGCGGCCTTCTGATTGGTTGATTGAATATTTATACACATGGTTTAAATCTTTTTTATCTATACCTACTCAATATACTCAATAATACGATGGAAAATAATCGACGAAAATTAAAGCGGCGGAAGGCTGTGAATAATTAGCGTTTATCTGAACTCACCAACATTCGGAGTAAAAAATAAATTCCATTACAATATACTCAGCAATATAAAAAGAATTTTTTTCAATGCAAAGATTGTATTGACTTTTTTTTAATTCTGGGAGGAAAGGGGGCCGCTTGAAAATTAAAGCCGAGAGATAAGAGTCAAGCAATGTGCGATAATGTGATGTAGCAACTCATTATCATTTGCAAACATTGCGCGCATATCGTTGAGACTATTATAAAGTAGAGACGAATTGAAAATTATGATGAAAGCGTTACGTGTGTAGGAGAAAAGGACCATTTCCGTTTTTATTTCACCTCGCATCCGTAAAAGACAATAGATATAATGCAGTATTATGTTTACACCACCATCGCGTGGTGTCGCAAATAGAAGCGTTGTTCTATTTTTGCGCGCTGAGAATCGCATAAAAGGAAGAACAAAGAGAGAAATACGGCTGAAAAATCGAAGCTTTCATTTTCTCCTCGTTTTCACCAAGCTCGCAGACCGTGACATTGATCCTGTGCGCGCGCGCGCGCGCGTTCTACTTCTCGTTATATGCTCGCACCGTTGCCGTTGAGGTGAGCGCGTGCACGAAAGATCTTTTGTAGATACTATACTGTAACCGAAGCTATTGACCCAAAAGTCGAACAAAAAACAAACTAAAAAAACCGATATATCGCGATCCTTTCTCCGCCGCGAGCGGTTAATCAGGCCGCATCAGTTATTCTCGATGCATTGTGTTTACAAACAGTCCGCGCAGCGTTGCTTATATGGCACTTTTTTTATTTTTTTCTAAAGAGATAGGGCTGATCTCTCTCTCTCTCTCTCTCTCTCTCTCTCTCGTCTCCGTTATCGGCTGTGACGCGTACAGTAACGCAGACACAGGCTGAAACGGCTAAAATATAACGACCTTCGGTTCTCGGAATAAATTATGCCGCGCAGCGAAGGAGGAAGGCAGGAAGGAAGGAAGCGGCAATAATAACCCGACGAGCGAAGCGTATTTCCCTCGGCCAGAGAGAGAGAGAGAGAGAGAGAGAGAGAGAGAGAAAGTGCGTGCGCGAAAAATCAATCTACCGCGACACGTCGGGCGACATATATCTATACGGCGCGTGGGTGCGCGCCAAGCTCGTGTGACGTCAATCAACAATAAAGGTCCGAGAGCCACGAGGAGGGGGGACTGTTAGGCAAATGTTAGGTTAGCCTCCCCCCTATGTACCTACTCCCACCCATCAGCGCGAGTTGGCAGCGCTCTCTGCACATGCAGACGTCATCACCGAGGAAAAGAAAAAAAGGAGCAGCGCGCGGAGTCGGAGTGTACTGTTAGTCGTCGTCGCGCCTGCTCCCACACAAGACGCGACGCGCAGCAGCCACGACGGCAGCAGGAACTTAGCGAGATTCGACGACGACTACTTGTAGGATGCGGCTACACTGAATCCCCGCAAGGCAGTCTCTCTTTCTCTCTCTTGATTCCGCAAGTACACGCGAAAACAACAATAACGAGCAGCACAAGTTGGCCAAGTTGGTCGGATAGCAAGGTATAACCGTAACAGGAGACAACATGGGTCTGCTCGCGGCATCGTTGCTCTGCGTGCTCGCGACCTGCAGCGCGTACTCGCTGCGCTCGGCCCCGAGCGCCAACGAGGACTTTGTCGTGCCGCACTACACGCACTACGAGGAGCTGAAGGAGCTCTTCCGCAACCTGTCGCTGCAGTTCCCCAACCTGGCGCGGGTTCACTCCATCGGCAAGTCCGTCGAGGGCCGCGACCTCATCTACCTCGAGATCAGCGAAAATGTCCAGGAACGCAATCTCGGTGAGCCCATGGTCAAGTACGTGGCGAACATGCACGGCGACGAGCCCGTCGGCCGAGAGCTCATGATCTTCCTCGCCAAGTATCTGCTCTACAACTACGGCAAGGACCCTCGAGTCACCAGGCTCGTCAACAACACCGACATCTTCATCATGCCCTCGCTCAATCCAGATGGCTTCGAGAAGTCCAGGGTAAGCGTCAACTGCTCTCGGTTTTTCCGCGGTCAAAGTTTTCCGTGATCGCGGGACTTTCCGCTCTCGCCTCCGCTGCTTTTTCTGCTCGAATCGCGATGATTCACGTGACTATACGTCGGTACAGAGCGCGGCAGCGATTGCCGATGCCGCCCTCCCTGCTGATGCGAGGCACCAACAGATGTTTACGGATTTTTCCATCGATCTTCTTTGCAGGAGGGCATGTGCAATTCGCTGGAGAACTACACCGGCCGCGAGAACGCCAATCATGTGGATCTCAACAGGAATTTCCCGGATCAGTTCGATCCGAGAGTTAATCACGTTAAGGGTGGCAAATTGATTGCTGGAAGGCAGAGCGAGACCGTGGCTATGATGACCTGGATTGTCACCCAGCCCTTCGTGCTCTCTGCCAACTTCCACGGAGGGGCTGTTGTGGCGAGCTATCCGTTTGATTCTGGGTAATTCCCCCTGCTATCAAGACTCAACTGATAATGCTGTTTTTGTCATACATTTCTTAAACTGTTGATTGATTATTTTCTAGAATTGCCCACGACTGCTGCGAAGAGAGCAAATCCCCGGATGACAGACTTTTCAAACACCTTGCCCATGTTTACGCAGACAACAACCCAACCATGCGAGCTGGCAACACCTGCCCATCCGAAACATTCAATGGTGGTGTCACTAATGGAGCTCACTGGTAATCATAGTTTCCTCATTTACTCTATGAGTCAGTTTCACTAATGAGAGCAAAAGACTCATGCGTACTTTTTTTGTTTCAGGTACAAAGTGACAGGAGGCATGCAGGACTTCAACTATGCCCGCTCCAATGCATTCGAGGTGACCTTTGAGCTGAGTTGTTGCAAATATCCATTTGCCTCGGTACTTCCAGGTTTTTGGCGCACTAACAAGGAATCTCTTCTTAAGTATTTGGAACAAGCTCACATTGGAATCAAAGGTGCATAGACAAAAAAACAAACGATCATTGCCATTTGAAATGCTGAGTTTAATGCAAAAAATAACTGTTTAGGTCTCGTAACTGACGAGGCTGGTCAGCCCATC
This sequence comes from Trichomalopsis sarcophagae, assembly GCA_024372645.1. Classification (NCBI taxonomy): domain Eukaryota; kingdom Metazoa; phylum Arthropoda; class Insecta; order Hymenoptera; family Pteromalidae; genus Trichomalopsis; species Trichomalopsis sarcophagae. The sequence continues at coordinate 1,397,134 of QLSS01000011.1, forward strand.
CAAGATGCAAATATTGTAGTCGTTGGAATTGCTAAGAATATAACAAGCACAAATCGCGGAGAGTACTGGCGCCTTCTTTTGCCTGGAACTTACACAGTCTATGCTGCAGCATGGGGGTAGGTTTCGATTAAAATGAATATTCCAAGAAATGACGAATCAGACTAGATACTAACGTTTTTCTATTGCAATTTTTTCTTAGCTATGCTCCAAGTGAACCGCAAAGAGTGACTGTGAAAAAAGGCAATGCTGAAGTAGTAAATTTTGTCTTAAAGAAACTACCATTCCGAGAACAGCAAGGTAATTTTGAAAATTATTATTACGAAGTGTCGCCGTTTTTGAACCGCTTTTCGCCAGTCCAGAGACTCATCTCTTCGGTGTACGATGAGAAGTAATGGCGGAAAAAATCTCGAAGAACAAAATACTTTTATTTTAGTAAACAACTCTGCCACATTCTTCCTATTTTATGCATTTAAGTCTGAACATCCACGGCATTCATTTCACCTCTCTCTTAAATTGCCTTTGAAAGCAGTAAAATACTAGTCCATGGACTATATTTTAATTAGAATATTATTTAATTTACATATTTATTTGCATCAGCCATGACTCACGTAAACGTAAATCTCAACGTTTATCTCCTTTACGCTCGTATTAAAGTACCCAAGGATACCTTATTTTAGATACTGTTAAGGCGTTTCATTTATGCGATCATAACCAAACGAATTTTCCTAATTTTCGAGACTTATTAAATGAGATCAAAAGATACGTATAGTGTAAACACAAGGTATAGAGAAGCTAATCAGTCGTGAGGCTGTTTTTCACGTAATAACAAAAAGAGGTCAAATTATGGGTTTTAGAATTTTATCGCTGCAATAGCGCGAAATTTGTATAAGTATGAGGAGTCTATTGACATATCGGGGAGTATCGGTAAATCGATATATAGGCAAATATATATTGTTATGGGATGTGAAGCAAAAGAAGGCGTTATTTTCTTGGCTTGGTGCTTTATTGCATACTAACAAATCTTTCTTTCCACTTGAACTGATTTTATGTGAAACTTTTGGAGTATACGCCTATTTTTAGATCGTTAAATTTACAGATTTTAAAGAGCTAGTTATTTACTAATTGTAGCAGAAAAACAAACAGGGAAAACTATAGGGTCAGTCAAAAGGTGACGCAAAGCATTTCTGAAACCTGACGAAATTCTGCAATTGTAGAGCGCGTATAAGTTTACAGATATCTAAGGTCAGTTTAATTATTTTTCCATAATCAAAGATCTATCGACCGTTGCGTATGTTTATTAAATTTCGAATCGATCAATCTCTCTAGTGAGCACCCGATAGCTTTTCTTTTTTATACCTCTTTTTTTTTACCTTTTATTTATTATTATTTCAACACTCGTTGTAAGGAATCTTTATTTACACAAAAAAAAAAAAAAAAAAAAAACGAAAAGCAAGTGAATATTTCTTTTGTTCAATGATATGTACACCGATGTATGAACTCACGGAAAGTAAAAGTGTGTAATGTATAGTGTAATATCGAAATAAAGAATTATATTTGCTGTCAATCGAGTGTTTTATTCAACGCAGCGACCACAATACGCCTTTCCTTACACTCCTCTTTCTATAAGTGTATCTGCAATGACCATGCACTACGAATAATTTGACGTTTGATTTGTTTTCTCCGTACCTTGTGTTTATTTGTTTGACTCAGCCTTATTATGCCTTGTCCGCGCAATTGTAATCCCCGAGACAATAACCGTCCCGAGTGTGCAAAAGAGAAAAATCCGTTCCAGGCTCGGCCAGCGAGGTAGTGAAGAAGCAGGTGCGCGCGATCGACCGGAACGGCTTCTTCAGTCGGCCGAGCTTCCGGCACCACAACTACCTGCAGCTGGAGAAGTACCTGCGGGAGCTGCACGCGAGCTACCCGGAAATCACGAGGCTCTACAGCATCGGCGAGTCGGTGCAGGGCCGACAGCTCTACGTGATCGAGATCACGAGCAAGCCCGGCAAGCACGAGCCCAACAAGCCGGAGATGAAGTACGTGGGCAACATGCACGGCAACGAGGTCGTCGGCAGGGAACTGCTGCTCCTGCTGGCCAGGTACCTCTGCGAGAACTACCAGGCTGACGAGAGGGTCACGCGGATCCTCGAGGGCGTGCGGCTGCACATCCTGCCCAGCATGAACCCCGACGGCTACGAGAACTCCACCGTCGGCGACTACCAGGGAGTCAAGGGCCGAAACAACGCTCACGACTTGGACCTCAACAGAAATTTCCCGGACAAGTACGTGCAGAACGAGGTGAGCGTATGCCCCATATAGGCCATTGCCATTAGTCACTTGTCGAGATTTAACGCCCGTTACGTCTACTTTGTCCAAAATTGCTTTTCATTGCCGTCAATTCAGATGGTTGGCGCGACCCGATTCCGCTCTCTCTCTCTCTCTCTCTCTCTATTCCTAAGTACACAGCTCTCTGAACGAATTACAGGAGAACTTGGTGCAAGAACCCGAGACGAGGGCCGTGATGGACTGGATCGCCAAGATCCCCTTCGTTCTGTCGGCGAACCTGCACGGCGGCGCCCTCGTGGCCAACTACCCCTACGACGACAACTCCGCCGCCGTGGGCAACGTCTACCCCCGGCCGAACCCCAGTCCCGACGACGACGTCTTCCGCATGCTCTCCCTTCTCTACTCCAACGCTCACCCGACGATGCACCTGGGCAAGCCCTGTCCGGCGCCGCCCGGCCAGCAGTACGGCCTCCTCTCCGAGACCTTCCCCCGGGGCATCACCAACGGCGCCGCCTGGTACCCCGTCACCGGGGGCATGCAGGACTACAACTACGTCCACAGCAACGCCTTCGAGATCACCCTCGAGCTCGGCTGCAACAAGTTCCCCAACGCCACGGACTTGGAGGACTACTGGCGGGACAACCGGGAGCCGTTGCTGCAGTTCATCGAGGCGGTGAGAGAGAGAGAGAGAGAGAGAGAGAGAGAGAGGGAGGACTCCTACAGTTGACTTTTCGCTTTCGACCGATCTATAACCGACTTTTTTTCTTTTCCCAACGACAGTCGAGGCGAGGCGTCCACGGCGTGGTAACGTCCTCGATCGGCAGCCCCGTAGCCCACGCGAAGGTCGATATCGAGGGCCGGCATCACGCGATCTACACCAGCACCGAGGGCGACTACTGGCGTCTCCTGCCGCCCGGCAGATACAATGTCACGGTCACCGCGCCCAACTACGAGTATTTGACGCAGACTGTCGAGGTGCCGGGAGACGGGGGGGAGGCGAAGCTCGACTTCACGCTCATACGCGACCAACCGTTCACTTGGTAATCCTAAACGCGCGCATTCAACGATGCGCAATTTCAAGGAGAATTAGACGACCAGTTTGCAGACGCGTATACGCATACTAACTGTTAAATTGTGCCAGTGCGCACGTGATATCCATATTGTCCTTCCAATGGACGACGTCAATTCACGACGTTTATAACGTTTCAGGGTCCACGTGAACGATTACGATTTGAGAGCAAATCTCAAGGACGGCTACCTACGGAATAGCGAGCTCAGCGAGAGCTTCAAACAGCTGGAGCTCGACAGGCCGGACGTCGCGGAATTCAAGGCCGACGATTCGCCGATTAGCGCTGCCATACACTCCTTCAAAATTACTCACAGCGTAAGTTTTTTTCAAAACATTGTTGAGCCCCTTGAGAATAAAACGACTGCTTCCTTGTTCAATGTAAACTGCAGCTGGGAGATAGCGATGAGAGCAAGATCCACGTCGGTTTCATCGGAGGAATCTTCGCGTCGCAGCCGATAGGCAGAGAAATTTCTCTGCGCTTCGCGCGTCACATCCTCATGGGCAACAAGGAAAAAAACCCGTTCATCAACAGACTCCTCGACAGAGTCGTGCTGCACTTCATTCCCGGAGTCGATCCTAGCTTCGACAAGTTGCCCTACGCTTGCAATGCCTCGATGAGCGACGAGGTGGGCAAAAAATTGTACTCGTCGCAAAAAGATAAGCGTCCTCAATTGGACGTCGCCACGAATGCGCTGGAACAAATGCTGGAAACCGAAGGATTTGACGCGCTTGTACTGTTCGGCGGTGGTAACGGAGTTGCAGCTAGGTAGAATAATGAGATTCAGCAAAAAAAGAAAGAAATTCCTTCATTTTTCTAATGAAGCATTTGTTGCTTTTCAGTTATTCCTTGAGCAAGATCGATTTCTTAAAGAGTTTTGTCGAAGACTTCGAGAGATCTGTACATACCGATAAATGCGATACTCAAAGCGATGATATCAAGAAAGTGCAGAATTATATAAACCAGCAATATGAAATACCAGTGGTAAGTCTGCGTTTGAATTGCGATGCTCATTTTGCTACAAATACAAACAACCTTGTTACGTTTTAGTTAAGTTTATCTCTGTCGTGCTGTAAATACCCTGAACCAAAAGCCGTCCCGACGATTTGGAGAGACACGTTGTTGCCATTGAGGGATTTGGTTAAGCGTCTTTCGACCGGCGTTCGCGTGACCGTCTTGGACCCCAAGAGAAATCCTCTCCGGAGCGCCAAAGTTCGAATCGATTCAGTCGTGTATGGCGTCTCCAAGAACATGGCTTATTTCAAAACGATACTACCTCCTGGCATATATAATGCGGTATTCAGTTGCGAAGGTTACAACGACGAGACCTTGATGATATCGGTGCACGACGACGAGATCACGACAATGGAAGTTGTCTTGACTCCGACCGATCCAAATTACGTTCCTGCTAAATCCCAGGATGCCGAAGAAAAGTCGAGTAAAATCAATCAGGTCCTCGATGATTTGAATAGAAAGTTTACCAAGATCTCTACTCTGCACGAAATTGGCGTCACGACGAAAAAACACAAAGTTATAGCTCTCGAGATTCATCCCGAAGACAATCATGGTCACAAATCCGGCCGTCCGTCCATAGTATTTTCAGCAGGATTGGGCCAGGGATCACCTGCCACTTCTAAAGTTCTTTTACATTTAGCTAACTATATTTTGGCAAGTTACAATATCGATACGCAGCTGACGAATTACGTAAGAAATTATTCCATCTTCATTGCACCGGACCTGAACCCGGATTCCGACAAAAAGGACACATGTGCTTTTATTGATGAAAACCCCCTTCCATTCCCCCTGGAATATGGCAAAATTGAGTAAGTATTTATTTTATGGACTATCCAAACTACTTACAATCGGTTTAATAATGATTAAAAATGCATTTACAGTTACCACGAGAATTCCAAGTTGATCGTCGATTGGTTCCAGAAGCTTAAACCGATTCTCACAATAAATTTGAACAGCGGATCGTTGCACGTGGAAATACCATTCGGTAAAGCAGGACTTGGCAAACATCCCTACAAACCCTATCTCACGGAGGACAACATAATTTTGCAACAACTGGCCGAGACGTATGCCCTAAATCATCCAGTCATGAGCTTAGTAAACTCTAGATGCGACAGCAAGGCCATTATTGAGAAAAGTGGAACCTCCCATGCCGGTGTTGCGGTGCGAGGTGGCAGATCCGACTACTTCTTGGATTATTTGTACCTACATACTAATACTCTGCCAATAGATGTATACATGACTTGCTGTAGCAGTGACGATGACAATGTCGCGTGGGAGAGTAACAAGAAAAGCTTGCTGAGTGTACTGAATAAGGTAACCGGAGGTGTGACTGGGTATGTAGTAAGCGAGAGCGACGAACCGATTTCGGATGCTGTCGTCATGCACGATAAATCAATTCATAAAGTTGAAAGCAATGAAAATGGAGCATATCAGCTTCTGCTGCCAATTGGAACTCATTTGCTGAGTGTGAAAGCACCAGGTTACTATAAACTATCAAAGGCTGTCAACGTTACCAACGAGGAGGATTTGACAATGCTCATGTTCAAATTACATCGGGATGAGACTATCTTCGGTATGCCTCGGATCATGTTTGTTATAATGTCTGGTGAGTTTGTATAAAATTTCAAGCCCTTCATGACTACTATGTTTTCATTTGTTGTAAATTATTTTTGTATTTTTGCTAAATAGGTGCAGTACTTATTACTATAGTAGCTTTGTGTATTTTTGTCATCGCCAAATGTAAATCGAGCCACGGTGATGACACCGTCAGCAAGAGGCCTTATGCATTCAGCTTACTGAAAGACGGTAATTCCTTCTTTGATGACGATGAAAAGGAGGTCGAAATTTTCAAACGTCCACTCGTTAAAGGTATATCTTAATATTCATAGTTCATTATAAATATATAGGAAAATGATTCCAATACATACTTTTAAATTAATATTCAGATTACAAAGAAGATTTAGTCGATGTCACAGCAAAACCATATTTCGACGATGACGAAAATTCCAGTTCTGATGAAGCCAGTGATTTAGAATTTATAAGACCCGACAGAGATTGGCAAGGAAAAAACCCTGAATAATTTGTTCGTATTTTTTTTTTTTTTTTTTTTTTAACAAATCGAGTTTTCTACAAAATGTCCACTGAAAACGTATAGACTGTAAGTCTAGTAAGTCTAGCATATATTGCACGACTTCTTCATTCTGACTGATTGGCTGATACGTTTATATTTATAAGTCATTTATGTATATAAGAAGGGATTGAGTGAGATAAAGAAAATGCTTACCACTGACGTAATTTAAGAAAGCTGAAATTAATACTAAAACTTTTATCTGTAAATATTAAAAAGCTTTATATTTCTTCAATGATGAATGAATTATTTCAAGTTTTATTTTATTACATTATATGTATACGCTTTCTTAAATTATAGGCCAATGTATGTACTTACGTCGTATGATCTTATAATGAACTAGTTGGAACCAATTATATAGATTTTATACTGTTTCATAATTAGATATTTTAACTATTATGAATTTACACATTTTATACCTATCATATAATGTTACGAATTCAAATTTTACATTTGCTGGCGTTCCGAGATATTACGTAGTATTTTAGAAAGAACTTTACATATTTTTAGACTCGATTTTAAAACAAAAAGGGTACTTTCAACTAATGAGACTGTGATGCATGAAATACTTGTAATACTTTGTAATGTATTTGTAATTACGTAATTTTACTATACGTATTATTCGTCGCGATGCATCTGCGACAGCAATCGAAAAAAGTATTTCATGGGAAAATAAAGAACTATTGTTATAAAAATAACTTGGTTTTTGTGTTTATTCGCTCACATTTTATAAATAATTGTACAAAATATACAAAAAAAAAATATAAATACTTTTTCTTATTCTTAAAAAAGTATTTAATTTTGTACTCGCTAGTACAGTAAAAGGCACTGCACTGAACTTGACAGTATTCTCAAAATGCAATAATACAATGTGGAACATATATTTCTTATATAAAAACTTAAGAGCTAAGCTTATCTTTAAATCTCTTTTTTTGAGCTTTTAAGTATGTAATACTATATCATGTACATAGCTGAAAAATTTTTTGGTCATGTGCACCACGCAATTTATTTTGAAATATAGATAATACTATATCTGCATTCACACACCAAAATTTACCTTTAAGTTAACTCACAGGGAAAGTCACGAGAGTCAGTATGAGCTGTGAATTACAAGCTTGAAAAATGTCAATTTTACCATGAATACTGCACGGCCTTCAAATGTTGAGTTGTCATGATTCTATTACGTATTGTTGCAATATTTATGAACTGCACTATTACGGCTTCTAGCGTGTACTTATTTTTAGAAATCACGCTCGTTAATAATAATTTCAAGTCTAATAGATAGAGTACAGTATTTACAAAATAAATCATACTAAAGGCACTTCAAATTGATGGTTTGCTTCGCGTAAATAAAAATTATTGGCACTCAAAATTAAAAAATGAAAATTCGTTGCATAAATACGATTAAAACAAATAAGCTCGGGCTTACGTTTTGTGCGTTTCTTTCGTAACTCCAAAATCATATGTTTTTTTAAGTAACTTAATATACATATTAAAAAAATGAATATCACGCATATTTAAAATTTACGTTAAAAAATAGCGCACTGTAGCATTCATTGAAAAAAAACTAAACAGAAGTTACAGACAATAATAGCCTTAAAAACAATAAGATCACTTATTTAAAGAAAGCAAACGACACAATTACAAAGCTTTCAAGGATACGACAAAGGTCTCCTGGCAAATTTTCCCGGTATTAATTTTTTCCTTTGTACTAAAGTGTGCGTATCGTGTGAATCAGCACGCTCGCGCGTCTACTCGGCTCGTACAAAAATAGAAAGTACATCGCGCCTCTAATTAGTTGTAGACCGGCGGCGGAAAGTACGAAGGATAAAGGATGTTCCAGAGGATCGCGGCAGCCATAAGTGCAGTGTAGGTGACGAAGCTGGCCCACCAGACAACCTTTTCCCACGTCTGTACCTCAAGGTTGCGCAGGATATTGATACCGACGAGGAGGCCGGCTATGGCACCTGCGAGGTGAGCAACGTAGCCGATCTGATTTGTCGTTTCAAGCACATAGCGCGTGTAAATGGCCTGGCCCACGTCGACTGATGTAACAACGAGGAATACCAGCAGCTGTAGCACTGCGAATTCCATTTGTGACCAGTTCATAACGATGGTTGCTACATGCGCAGTTATGAGAGCGTAGACGCCACCGGATGCGCCGGCCAGATATACGGCAGGATCGGAGACGGATGTACCCAGGGAACCGGCTACCACTCCAGCAAAGTAGATAATCAGAACTCGCCACCACTTGTGCACCATTTCCAGTGGAATTCCCAGCATTATTTGCACCAGCAAGTTCACGACTAAGTGAAAAGTACTGCGGAAAAAAAATATTTTTAACTTTAAAAGCTGTAATTTTGAAAAATGATTGGCATTGGGACATTCCTTGATAATTTTCATTAGAGCTATTCTTTGTACAAAACTGTATCTCTTTGATCAATCAAGTGCTTGAACTAGCTTGGACCAGGTAAGTGTAATTGGTCACTGAGATAAAATCAGATAAAACTGTTCAATCTAGTAATCTATACCGTACATATCATTTTGATTAGTTGAAAAAAAAATGTTCTGAATGATGTCACATCTATTTTCACATAAATGGAATCTATGAAATGTTCTCTAAATGAGGGATAGGAGTCAAGAAAGTACTTACCCAACATGCACAAACATGTATGTAAGATACCTCCAGGCCTGATATCTTTTCTGAGGATTGTAAATGAAGAGCGTTGCCATAGGTCCTTCAACTGCCACCGCATTGTGAGCGATTGTGTCGTACAGAAAGAGTATAATTTCTAGTACAGAAATTATTATCATGGCAAGTGCTGGAGGGTTACAGCTGTATTCTTCTTCGTAGAGACCATCAGGAAAATCACCGGATCTTGTCATTTGCAATGATGCAGTGGCACATGGACGGCATGGTACCATTGAGTGTACATATCTTTGCACAAAATGTCCAAACACACCTTGCATGTCTTTTCTGTGAATCTGTAGCAATATCAAAAACCAGTTAGAAAATCATAAACAAATGTAGAGCAGAAATGGAGCTGTAAATAAATCTCACCATTGCAATAAACTCTGGATATTCCAGATAGCCTGAGTCATCTAAATCAGCTTTGTGCATGATCATCCGGACTACACGGCTTGGAATATCATTTGTATAGGAAGATGAACCTCGTATCATTGCCTTCAACTCATGGTATGAAATTTTGCCATCACCATCTGAGTCATACTTCTCAAAAATGGCTTTCCAATGCTAGAACAAACGTGAACATTGATGTTACTTGGCTTGCAGCACTCGTTATGCAATGTGCTAAAAATAATAAAGAGAGTATCCGATTACTTACAGCGTCATTGTACTGCAATGGTATTGTTATTGCTGCCTCACCGTCACGTCCTGTGGCCATTCTGATTAATTTGAAACTCCTGGAAAAAAAAAAAAAAAAGAAAAGATGAACTACTTAAATTTTACACAAAAACACCAACATGATTCACAGTATTTAGCTTTGACCTAACAATGGCTTCTCGAGCTTCAGACAATTATTTCTGCTGTGAATTTTCATAAACACAATAATAACAGCTTTCAACAGACAATAGTAATCTTCTAAAAGGTTTACGATTTACAAGTCTTTCATGGCCACTTAGCAAACTACTACACAAAGCTAAACTGCCAGAATTCAAGTTGAGCAAAAAATCAATGCACCAGCTGGACAGTTGTGCGTACCTCGAAAATTGCCAGGTTCAGAGTTGGTAGATGAAAAACGGTAATTTTCTCTCAGAAATAGAGCCCCAGAGACAGAGACAGAGGCGAGCAGGTGAGAGTATCTCGCAGGACTGAACGAGCCGAACCCAATTGCAGGCGACGTCGATAAGAACAATTGTTATCGATAGCCGGCACCGCCGCCGATTACTCACCCAGAAGAAATACACACATCTATAGAGTCCGTTGTATCGTGAACGTGGCATGCAAAGGTGTGACTGTACCGTTATTATTAAACTCGTGCGCGGGGCACGCGCGCAGGAGAGAGCAGAGAGAAGAGAAAAAACGCGGCAACAGGTTAACACTCACCTTATAGTTATACTTATGTATCAGGATATTTACACGAGTCCTTTGTATACCCCCGTCTGCGCAACAGCGATTATATCGGACGGCAGCGTTATCAGCTGTGTATATACGAAAGTCGATCCCGGAAGAGTAGAAAAGGCGGCGTTACATCCTCCAGCTGGCTTACTGCCGAAGGTTATGAGTATCAACACGACGCGTCGTCCTGCAGCATCATAGCGTAGCTCCGTCCTTGTTTTTCTTTCTCTCTCTCTCTCTCTCTCTCTCTCTTTCCGCGAACGATCAACGTTCCTCCCCCTCTCTCTCTCATGTATACGCAGTACGTACCTCTGTCAGTCAGTTCAACCACGCACGAAGGACGACGGATTTTTCTTTCTCGAGGCTTTATCGTAGTGCTTATATACTTATATACTTATATATATATATATATGTATAGTAGAGGCTCGAAGCGAGCTGTATTGACGACAGTTATGAGTATAGAGAAAGTACACAACACAAGTGCATTGTATGCGCAGTGCGGCGGTTGCCGGGCAACGCGCAAACGCGCCGCGAAGAGATAAACAAAGCCTCGTTTCGGAGCGTGACAAAGTGCAGCCAGAGGATAATTGTGGTAACAGCTCCTCGGCGTCATGAGTAATCCCGATTCTTCTTGTAGATTACTTGTTACCTGACCCGGTCGGCTTTCGTTGTCGCAATCGCGATCATAAGGTTGCGGAGATATGCTGGAACCGTCGAAGGGAAAGACCAAGATTTCGGGGAAGTATAGGGTGAGGCAGCCCATCGAGAACTTGAAAATCAGGTGAGAGTTGGTTTTTTCTTCTAAAAAAATGTGATCTATTATTGACTCGATCGGCTGCTTATAGACATTTAGCTCGAATAACGGGCTGTAAATTTTCTTGTTTTATACACAAATTTGAAAAATATTTACACGCTCGCTACCCGTAAAGTGTCTAACGCCGGCCATGTGGCTGCTCTCAGTTTACGTGTATATATACGCTCGCGCGCGAGAAAAATAATTTCTTCGCGCATGCGACTGAGTCACGCTTCGTTTTTTTTTTTTTCAAACAAAAAATTTCAAACTCCTTCGACGTTGCAGGCTGAAAATTGTCCAGCAGAAATCCCTGCTGGCCGAGCTGTTCGAGAACGAAGGCGAGACCCGGGACGGCAACTTCCTGGAGTCCGAGAGCTACGAGTTCGCTTGGCAGGAGAAGGTCTTCGGCCCGTACGAGGCGAAATTCTACAGAGAAGAACGCAACTGCCTCACGGAGAAGCAGAAGGAGTACCACCGACGCCTCGTCGACTCGGCCGAGGAGGGCTCGAGGCTCTACTCGTACGTCCAGGGCGACGCCTACTACCCGGATCTGGACCTGCTCACCGGCAAGTTCAGGTCGAGCTTGTCGCTGAGGAACGAGCTCGCGGCGCCGGCCCTGAAGAACAGGAAAGCCTTCGCGGACAGGTACAACAAGAGGGTCGTCGACGAGAAGCCCGACGAGCGGAGGATTCGCGAGAATCACTATCTCTACACGGTGGGGAGAGCAGCTAGCTCGGCGGACTTGTAAAAAGAAGCCCCAGAGTTTGCAACAACGGTTTTGCGCATTTCCAGGAGCACGAGAATATGTACATCGTGGTGGACCTCTCCCCCAAGGACGAGGCCTCGGCCGAGTCGACCGACTCCGAGGCTCTCCTCTGCGCGATAAGCTACGACTCTTTGCACAAGACCCTCACCGTCAGCCCGGACTTCAGCAGCGACGAGTGCTACAGCGTCGACGGAATCGGTATGAGCTACGACTTCTGGATCGAGCACGTGTCCCCCAGGCCTTCTGCCCGGGAAATGCAGCGGCGGCGAGAAGCTTCCAAGAGGGTAAACTGCACAGGTTATCTCGATCAACATCGAACAAAAATTCAAGAACGAGACCGAAAAAAACCGGTTCTTTCGTTAAGTTATTTTGCTGTAATCTTGTAATAACTCGCCTCTTACGAAACTTACTCACCCGACGTAGGAGATCTCGGAGATCTGGCGCATCATCTTCTGCGAGTAGGACACGTTCATCTTGGCACTTCCGCGAATTCCTAGCTCTGTCAGTCTTTGATCGATCACCGAAAAACGACTGGAACTAATGCACTGCACAGCGCGAATAGTGGAAGCCAGCGGGTCAAGCGGCTCTCGAAGCTCGACTAGCTGACGGGCATTTCTCCTCTCGTCGGCTCACTTCCCATCGGCGGCATCGGCCGCCGCGGGCAAAGAAAAATACACACAACTCTCGCGCGCGCGCAACCGCAGCGCAGACACTGGCCGGCCCTGCTAAGCGCGCATTTCGCTATATACCGCGCGGGAGAGGAAATCCGCCGCCTCTGTGCAGTCGTCGCCTCGTCGCTCACCTACACGGACGCGTATTACGGCGGCGCCTGCGTCACCGAGGCGCGCGATTACCCGCAGGAATGCCAAACAATCGCCGCTGGAATTCACCAGACCAGTCACACGTATTCGCGCGTTGTAGAGGTGTGTACGCGTCAGGCGCATGACCGAGACTCTCTCGACGAGAAGCTCCCAGTGCAGATTGCACGTAAGAGGATGAGCCGCCAAGGAGGAGGAAGAAACGAGAGAAAAACGAGCGAGAGATCGCGCGCTGCTGCTGCGAAGATGACCGGTTCCGCGCCGCGAGACAACTGATCAAGCCGAAATCCGAGCGAGTCTGCCATCGGGCTTCCCTCTATTTCCGTCTCCGCTTTACGCGCTTAGTCAACCGGCTCTTTCTAATCACCCACACCGCGTACCGCGCTCTCTCTCTCTCTCTCTCTCGATGCATCCTACACGATAATTCTTGTCACACCGCCGATGATAGCAGAAGCGGGAATTTCGACTTTCACCTCGGCCGTGCGATCTTTCCGTCGTGTTTTGGAATGTCGAGAAAGAAGAAATAAATCAACGCCCGCTAAGTGCCTCTATCCCCGATAAACATCTCTCGGCTTCGTTTTGCATTTTTTTTTTTTTTTCGCTTCTGTAAAAGGTCCTGGTACTCTTTCGCCTCGTTTTTTAGAAACGGCAGCGAAAACATTTCGGAATTTTTATAGAAACTCGTTCCCATTCTACTATATACGCTATACTGTCCCAATAAGAAATCTGCGCCCGATATCTCTAGTTTAATCCCGCGAAGATTCACCTCCGAATGACTCACGCGTATCGTGACTCGTATTTTCGAGTAAATACAATAGATAAGGCATTAGTTGGATGGTCTCGTGTAACAAACGGATGGATGCGACGTCGCTTGTGGACATATAATTTCTGCGCTTCTTAGATAACGCATTGCGGAAAAATTTTGCCTCGTAGACAGATAATGGCCGAAGGACGTTGATTTTTACCATATCTCGAATTGCAATTTGATCTTGGATTTTGTATATGATAAGCCCCGATACTGTAAACGCGTTATATTATGCTTCGATGTTATCACGAGCGGTGAGACTATTTTCTCATTTGAAGAGATTTTTTACTGGTGAAATCGACAATAGAGCGGATGCTTAGATCTGTGATCAGATTTTTTCTAACGAGATCCGCGACGATGATAGCGTAAAAACCCAAAGACGCGCTCAAGTGGTATTCCTCGTAACAATATTAGGCGTAAAATCCGCTCCATCGTATCTCTACTGTATATATATATATATATATATATATATATATATATATATATATATATATATATATACACGGCAAACACTTGAGATCTCACGAAATATTCGATATCGTCTCCGTAACTGACCAAAGTACCCTACTAAAACGCGCATAGAAGAATAAATTCGAAATCCTCCGTCGTTGTAAAGGATAAATAAACAGTACAGTTGGAGGAAATGACTTTCGCGTATCGTTGCAAATAATCGATGATGTTGCTTATTTCCTCGTTGTTAATAGCTCGCTGCAAGGTACGCGAGCGTAAATTACATTTAAATCAACTTTAAATCAACTTGGCCTATTGATACCTCGAAATTGACTTGGCTCTCTTAAAAGGCAGTATGACATCATAAGCCAGCAGCAGTATGACAGCAGAAGATTTTAAATACCACCGACTTTCTAAACTCTCGTTGTGTTCAATCAGGAGAAATGGAACTCGCAATTCTAGTGGGGCGGGATAGGTGCCATTGAAAAATATGATGATTTCTGTCCAGGAACTCCAGAGAATGCGCAGCTTGAAGGAAGCTCAGCTGTTCCACGAACTAACGGCACCGCAGCCTCGGGTTCTCCGTCTCTTTCTGAACCTGGACATCGGCTCGGCTCGGGATTTCGGCTGCGACGAAGCCGGCCTCTTCGTCAGCTACTTCGTCGACCTGCCTAAGCACTGGAGATCGACCGGTCAGAGGCTCGCCGGCAGAACCCAGCGATCCAAGGCCAAAGACGGTCGCGTGAATTTCGGCTACTGTGCCGAGATTTCGCTGGATCTGGACCTCGCGGCCATCGACGAGTCAGAAGCGAGAACCGCCTCCTGGCCGAGTCTTCTGATGTCTGTGGCTTCGCTCGACAATTGGACCAGGTGACTTTCGCATGTTGATTGAAAAAACGAAAAAACGAAAAAGCGCGTAATTACAGCGTTCCTCTGACGCAGAAAGAGAAAAAAAAGAATGAATGGTTTTATCTTTATCTATGAGTAATGCCGCGCATTCCTTCGAGCTCGCGTCTCAAAAATAATTTTTGTTAAACTATGGAGAAAAGAATTTTGAACGTCGCTTGCAACGCGTTAATTTTTTGCTACATCGAAAAAGCTCAGTCGAAATGCGCCTGCAGAAACGTATATCCGAAAATAAGCGAGCAGCGTAATTACCGCTTCAATTTGCCACCGCCGTTTTCCAAGAAGACGTGAAATCGAGTGATGAGTAACCACACGTATATAATCTTTAATTTCCTGAGGACATTGCAATGTTTTTAAAACATCGTCTTGCAACGACATGAAACTCTACGCTCTGTTTATACTACGTCTCATCAAATCGTAGAATATTCTACATTTGGAATCGCGTTGCTCCTCGTTGCAGGCGTAAATTTTTTCATGAAAATAATGATATTAACGAATGTATGTTACGGTTATAGATATCGAATCGAGGGATACGGCTCGCTACCCCTGCCTTCGACTGCCGGCAACTTCGCCTACGAGCTGAAAACCTGGCGACCCTCGGGCGGAATAATCGACAGTCTGCGTCGCTTCTTCACGGGAGGCAGCTGCGAGTTGGATGACATCACGTATTGCGCGATACCAGGAATGCACGAGGGTCCCAGCCTCGACAAGACAAACCTCCGCGTCGTCCCGAGCGGCAGCGTCGAGCTGCGAATCAACTGCGTCCAGCAGTGTCAGAACTTTGCCCGTGAGCGTGACCTAGATCCCAACAGCATTGGAAGACTGAACGCTGGAAAGCTGTTGAACAGCGTCGACGACGTGCTCAGCCAATTCAAGGCTGCGAGGGAGCGCATGATCCAGGCGAGAGCCATGTGCTCCTAGACAAAATGCAAGATTCGAGAGGGATGGATTTTGGAGCATGCTCGCTGATGGTGCAGTACGTTGCTAAGACTCATTTTCAGTTTTCGTTTAAAAAACAGACACCACCAGTCATTGTCGAAAATCACTTTTGGATTGGCTGTGAATATGACGCTATATACGAGAGAGCAGTTGTGTATATAAGGTGTGAGTCGAGGCAAAAGTGACCCTCTCTTTAACGGAGGTGATTTTTTATTTCAACAAAAATAACAATTTACATTGAATTGTTCTGATCACTTGATAATAGCAATTATCGTGTACCGGTGTACGTATGCTACACCTGCAGTTTACTGGTAGGCGTGGTATGCGCTCGCTCGCTATTGTTTTTTTCTTCATTTTTAATTTTTAATTAGTCGTTAATAGTGTTCATCGTAGAATAATATTCGTATAGCGTTCACGTCGTTTTTGTATTTATACTTGATTTTTCTTGTTATATTTATTCTGCTTTAGTTTCACTCGTCGCCTTCGACGGGACGACAGTGTCTTTCCCCAGGAAACGGAAAACAAAGAAAGTAAAAGAATGTGCCTTGACGTTATTACATGCTTTATACAGCCTTATCTACTCGTGGGACGGATCGACATCTGTGCTTCCGAAGCCGATCCCGCCAACATGTTTCGTTTAATCGAATAGGTACACGTGTGTTTAACTTTAATCTGCGTAATATACAATTCTAAGTTTTGGAAAATAAAAAAGAGAAGCGCTCTGGCGATACATTTAATTCACTTTTGTTCTTTCTTTTTTTAATATTCCAAGTGGATTCCTCTCTTGATACATTTATACTCTTTAAGCGTTCACAATTTCCTATATTTTGTTGAGTTTGTATTCATCTTACACCAGGATATTTTACATACCAATCGCGCTGCTTCTGTTTTTTAGGATAATTTCAACACTGGAGCATCCCTTATTTTACAAATGAGACACGTGTATTATATGACAAAAAAAATGTTTTACCAAGTTATCGAAGAGAAGTTGATTTTTGAGATGAGACACTACGGAAAAAAATAAAAATAAAAACTTGAGGCGCGCTAGATGAAAAAAAAAAATGCAGGAGCAAAGTTACTTTAAATAGACTCTTCTTTCCGACATTATACGAGAGGCTAGCGAAGTAATACTGGGAAGACTGATTTTTTTTCTTGAATTTTCTTCTCTTGTTTTTTCCATTCTTAGAAATGTCACTTCTATAATCGCGCACATCTTCCTTCCGAAGAAGCAGTGACAGGAAATATATCAATTAAAGTTCTAATATCACAAAGTTTTTTCAATTAATAAGAAAGCATCAAATTTGTTCGTTACCGTTGAGCGGGCCGAGGTGGTTGTGCATCTAAATTGAATTTTCATCGTTTCACGCGGATATTCGTTGATTACGCTTTCTTTGTTCGTCGTACATATCCGATTAGAAAAATATTGAACAAGTCTTGGGATCTTTAGAGACTCTTTCAATGATTCAGTGATTGCACATATACATTGATGCTTTGCTTCAAAAGCTTTAAAGGACCATTAATGACATCGACGATGATAAAAATAAAAGCAAAAAATAAGCTGTATGTAGTCCGTTCTTATTGATAAGCTACGATATAAATGCAAAAATTCAGGATACTTTAAGTGGGAATTGCCTACAGTTTTTATAAACAAGGATCATAATGGATTTATTGTATAAAGCTGAAAACCGCGATGGAAAATGCAGTAATGTTCCGAATTAATAGCCAAGGCATAGAAGGCACCAGGCTTGTTCTTTATTTTTTACTAATCGTACTGTGAGAGAATTTCCCTGAAAGACTGAACAAAGCGATAAATAATCATATTTCAAGCACTTAATTACAAATTGTATTATGATGAACTCGGAAAAGTACTGTAAAGTTCGATTCAATTAAAACATTACCTTGTTAGCGCATTTCAAGAAGTTTGGAATGAAAAACACGTATGTATATATATTTATATACAAATTAAATGATTTAGAGATACGAGCTCTAAACAAATTTTTATGTTAACCATCAAAACATGTATTTTTGTATTATCAGTGATGTATTTACACGTAGAAAAAATATTAAAGATCAAATACCGATCAACATCTACCATAATAGTTCCCATATAACGTTTAATACATTACTTTTTCCTAATCCATCATAGGAAATGAAAATTGAAATCTTACACTTTTAAGGCGACCCTTAACAAACGACGTCTTGCACCGATAATAGAATTTAGAAAGCGTTAAAAAATCGCGACTGAGTACGATCGAAGGCGCAATCCATAGGTTGCGTACAAATATAAAATTAGGCTGTATAAAAAGTTTGTGAACTGTGTATACGTGTCTGCATGGATGAATGTATAATCTGTGACGCGCATATTTCGCTTAATGCGTATTTCTTGCAAAATAGAGGATACGCTTTTATAATTTACCTAAAATTGTTGAATTAAATAAAACCCACATCTATTCGTTCATCGACGATTCAATCACTTTTTAATCGGCTGTTTATTTCAATTATAAGAGAACGTAGTCTTGGGATGGCATCCCTAGTCAGTTCGTGGTTTCCTAAATTCTATACGCTAGCTACATTACTTAATCTGGGCCTAGAGTTTCCTTCCTTACTTCTATACATAATAAACTAATAATCGTTATAATTACTTATACTTCACTCTTAAAAATTATTATTATGTACTTTGTACAACGCTTAAGCTTATTAATGTATATATTTAATCTTTCATGAAACCACATTATTGGAAAAAAAACGGAAAAGATAAATGAAAGAGGGTGGTGACGGCGCGAACCGCATCACTATAAAACAGCGCATTAATTATCTTCACTCTTTTTCTCGACTCGTGCAGTTGACTCTCTTTATGATCACTCTTGCATTCGTTAATTTCCATAATCTATCTAACGACTACACTTTTCGCACTTGCATTTCTCGATGAATGTTCACGTGTAGCAGACATAACACAGACTCATTCGAATTAAAAACACACACACCATTAACGCTGTATTTATCATTTAACGATTATACTACGTAATCATATTTACAAAAGCGTCTGCATTGTAATCCCGGGCTACGTTTGCTTTTTCCGCCAAAGTCTAGCACTGTCACATTTTCAATTAAAACTTCGCTGCTTCTAATGTTTGCAATTCAGTGCATACATACAAACGTGAAACACTCTGTTCTTTTCTTATAACAGCATCTACACTTCGTATTCGCAACAGAATTGTACCGATGATGGAATGAACGCTGACTTGTTCGATAATAGTTTTCCAAAAATTGTACGCTGTAGTGGCTAAAATATGACGCGGTTCGTAACTTTTAATCAATGCGATAAATGACCCGTCTTTTGCTAATAAAGATTTCGCTCTCCTAAAATAAAAGAATTTTTATACAGCTTTTCGAGATTAGAAAATGTTTCCTCGACGACCGTGAATCGTTATTTACATATTTGACAAATCGCGCAGAATATAGTGTTTCATTTACTGATACTAAAATCACCAAATTAAAAATAAAAAAAAGTTCTTGAACAGCAGTGTTCAATGTTAATCTACAGTTTTCAGTTTGATCTCGATATTTTACAGCTTGATATAATTCCTTAAAGAAATAAAATAAAAATAAAAATGTATAAATTGTACATATACAACATTTGGTTAAAATACGATTACAAAATGATATTGTTCATTGGCACTCTGCGCTCGTCGACGTATAAACGATTATTGATACAATTAAAAAAAAGTCTTGTCGTATCGAATAAAGAATTCTTATTGGCGATATCGACGAATTGTACACATTTCACGTTGAAAAAAAGATATTCTGAGTAAAAGTAAAAATACAATGCGTGCGAGAAAAGCTTTAGAAGTTACTCCTATATTTACATCTTAAAAATTGTAAAATTCAAAATGAACTGTGATTTGAATACCATAAAAAAATATAAAAAAAGTTGGACTTTCAAAAGAAGTAGAGTATATGCGACAAGGGAATAAAAGTAATGTTTGTTTCCTTAAATAGCAGACTTATAAAAGAACCAAAATAATAAAAAAAAAAAAAAAAAAAAAAGCGCATCGTATATTTTTACGATTACCACGCATAAATACCCCTTTTTCAGACAGAGTCACATTAAAATTGCCATTTCCGATTTTCTTCGTGTCTTCACAAGTCGTTAGTTCGTTGCCTCAATCAGAAGAGTCGCAATAATAGTCAGCGATAATGCAGCGGCGAGTCAGGGGCTGATAGTTCTAAGCATTAGACGGTTATTCTGTTTCGTCCCAAAATATCAATCCTCGTCCGAGAGAGCCTCGTACTGGGCGCAGAGTAGAGGCGCAGGTTCCTCGCTTTGGACAACCGTCACGGCAGTTCCTCCACTCGTCGGCGGTGGCGCAGGTGGTGGCCCAGTGTGTACGCCTAGCGCGTTGAATGGATAAAAGGTCGTTGGAGTCGGAGCTGGCGGCTGACTGGGCGACTCGTCGATTACCATCTCTCCACCTGGCGAGCTGTCAGCGCAAGATTTGTCATCTTTATCATTGCCAGCACCTCCGCCGTTTCTGTCACCGGAGCTTGTTTTGTCGTCCTCAGTGCGCATCACTTCGACAATTTTGTTCTTCACATAGTCCAGAGGTGAAAGGTGTGACTTGCTGGAGGGCGTCACCGAAGTCGTGGTCGTGGCAGTGCTGGGCTCGTAGAAACGACGCGGATAGTGGTTCGTCGAGGGCTCTGGTGGCGACACTGGCTCCGTGTGAAATTGTTGCTGTTGCTGTTGCTTGCTCGACTGTTGACTTTGGTGGGACTGCTGAGACTGTGAAGAAGCTGACTTCTGCTGGGCGACGCGGATTATTTGTCGCTCATCGCCAGATTTCACAGAATCCGGTTCAGCACCTTTTCTCCGCTTCCACTGATCTTCCGAGATCTGATACCTGTAATTAATTGCAATGAGTAAATTTTTCAACAAAAAATTCAAAAGAAACTAGTGAAAGTACACACCCTTGATAAGGCCTGTAGGAAGATATCGGTGGCCCATAATCCTTGCTCACAATGTGGTCTACGTGCTCGCCAAGAGTAATGGCCTTACCACCGCTTGCGCTGCCACTTCCACTTCCCGACTCTCTGTTAGATTCTCTTTCTTCCCCAGCTGGACTGTGAGCCATGCCGTTAGGTTCTGCTGGACTATCTCTATGAAAACCCTACGAAATCATCGAGATGAATATGTTATCTTCATTAAATACTTAAAAAGAGCTCAATATTATTTAGACGAACCTGAAAAAGTCGATCACCAGGACGTGTTGGCTGATTGTTGGCAGGATTGTTGCCACTGTTGTTGTCAGTGTTCTGATTGATTTGATGCGTGATGATAGCGTCGATCAAACTGGCAGCAGTCAATGTAGACGACGAGTCACTTTGTTGATTGGAAGATGATTGACTGTGCCTAGAAGAAGGTGGAGGCGGTTGAGGTTGTTGCTGTATTCGCGTAGGCTGGAAGAACCCGCCGCCCTTTGCCATGCTGGGTGATTCACATTGTCGCTCCAGTTCCCTATTTCAACATAGAAACGATCGAACGAGTCAATTGAAAATTCGAGCGTACCTTTGGCCGAAAATTTGTTGAAACGGAAGATAGAATAAGAACTTTACCTATACAGATGAGCCTCTTTCTGATCCTTGTAAATCTGCACAATTTGCCGTCTCTCAGCCTCTAAACGTTGCTGTTGATGAATTTGTTGCATTTGCTGTTTCTGAAAACGTTGTTGCTGTTGCAGGTAAGCTAGATTATCGCGTTGCATGACCAGCCTATGATCCGCATGCTGTTGCTGGAGCCTTAGCTCCTGCTGCTGAATTTCTTTTTCGCGTTGTTGTTGCACTGCCAGTCTGTGCTCCTGATGCTCCTTTTCGCGTTGTGCTGCGGCAGCAGCCAACTGCATCTCCTTCTCGCGCTGATGCTGGTGTTGCACAAGCCGATAATGTTGCTGCTGCATATCCTTCTCGCGCTGCTGCTGTTGCTGATGCATACTTAGTCTATGATCCGCGTGGCTCTGCTGTTCCCGCTCACGTTCTCGTTCTCGTTCTCGCTCCCGCTCCCGTTCCCGTTCTCGCTCTCTCTCTCGTTGCTGCTGTTGTTGCTGCTGTTGTTGCTGCTGCTGCTGCTGCTGCTGCTGCTGCTGCATCTCTTTCTCACGCTGAACAGCTATTCGGTGATCAGCCGCAGCTAGATGCATTTCTTGCTCTCGCTGCTGCTGAGCCAATCTGTGCTCTTGCTGTTGTTGTTGAATCTCCTTTTCACGCTGATGCACGGCAATGCGCTCCATCTCCCTTTGATGGTGCAGCTGCTGTTGTTGTTGCTGCTGTTCTTTTTCGCGCTGAATACGTTCCCGCTGTTCCTCTTCCTGCTGCTGCTTCTCGCGCAACATGTTATCACGCTCGCGTTCTCGTTGCTGCTCTTCTCTTTGCTGAATGGCTGCAGCCATTTGATGTTGCATCGTCTGTTGTCTAGCCAACCTGGGCATATTCTGCAGAGAACGATTATCTATCGTGTAACCTCCCGGATACATGCGCTCGATAGACATGCAGAGACCTTCATGCCCACTGCTGCTGGCTGGCGGTGGGTGGGGTACGGGCAGACTTGGCTGCTGGACGGCCACATCTACTAAGCTGGAGAAAGCTTCGAGACCAGGTGGTGGAGGTGCGTAATGTTTCGGCGTATTGTGCCTGTGGATAACCCCCTGACGCGGCTGGGTGTGCGTCTGGGAAGGAGGAGTATTCGCGTGGAAATATAAAAAGTCCGGGGGAGCTTCGCTCTTGGGTCGTTCGGCTTCGGCGGAACCGCCGCTGCGGTTGCGCGGATGCATCTGTTGGCTGGTTATGTAGTCGTTCATGATGATTTGACGAGACGAGAGTTGCTCCATGGTATAATTCGGAGCTTGACGTGGCGGGTACGAGTTGTATTGATTGCTGCCGCTTTAATAAGGGTATAGTAATATAATTAGGTAAAGTTTTCCGATATTCAAACGAATTTCACACAAAAATATCTTACCTTTGGCTGTGACTGACGACCACTCCGGAGTTCTGGGACGCCTGTACAGGCACGTTGCTCGTAGTGACAGGAGAGTGTCTGATGGAACGGTAGTCGTACATTGGAGCACGCTTGTCCACGGCGTATGGGTGTACAGGGGTTCCTTGCGTGATGGAGCCCGTTTCTTTGGAACCTACTGTGCAAAATTGCCCGTGTTATTACGATGATCTTTTCTTATTTTCATTGTACACCGAATTGCTTTGAAAAAGCTCGACATACCTGGAGTAGTACTGGGATTGGGCTGATTGGCGTTTCCAGGTGGCGTCATCTGCCTGAGCAGTCCGTCGTACCTTGTGGTGGATACTGGAGTTCCGTGAGTGATCGAGCCGGTCTTGTGCGGCGTGCTCATGTTGCTGAGTTTAGGCGAGAGCTTAGGATGCGATGTCGGCGGCACGGAGACCTTGGTCATCTTGGGAGTAAGAGGCGCCTGCGGCCTCGGCGACGAGGCGTACACGTGCGGACTTTTGGCACCGCGGCTCTGAGATTCCGGATGAGCGTGAGAGTGGTAGTAGGTCGAGTGCGGCGGCGGAGGGGGTTCCGCTCTGTAGTGACTCACCGCGGCTGGCTTATGCGGTGGCGGCGGCTGCAGCGTGTGATTATACTCCAGCTGCTGGCGTGGCTTTTTGATGCTAAGATCAAGCGTGCCTTCCGTGTCTCGCATCGCTTGCTGTACCTAGCAGAAACATCAAATGATGAATTTCTCATTTGGAAAGCGAGTGTGAAAGCTCGAACGGAGCACCCACCTGCATGACGACCAGGCCCTCCTTGGGCAGCATATCCTGTCCAGTGGGCTGCGGCTGCTGGTTGGCTGCCGACGGCGGGCAGGGGGTGATGGTCGCCTGCATCTGGCTCATCTGCTGTGGACTGGAGGCCGACCTATGTCCGTGATGCGGGCCGGACACAACCGAGAGCGTAGCCAGGTTCGGATCCCGATTGGGAATGGCAGTGTTGGACATGCTGGGAGCTTGTGTCGGCGCCTTGTACTCGCGCACGAAGGTGATGTCGTTGCGGTGGTCCGTCTTCAGGATACTCGATATCGTCGGCGTTCCCGAGCTGACGGGTACCGACGACCTCGAGCCACCCGGGCTGTTCTGGTTGCGCTTCAGCTGCATCTCGATCACGCCCAGCATGAGGTCCTGCGAACAGCGGAACAACGACTCGTTGTCATCGGCTGCGTGGGTACTTTTCATCGCAAAGTCGTCGGGCTCGGTAATTACCTTGACGGTGAGAGGGTTGTTGTTGCTCGTGGTGGATGGCGGCGACTGCACGAGCGCCGGCAGCTGGGGCTGCGTCTGGACGAGTCCGGGCGGCGGCTGCTGCTGCTGCTGCTGCTGGCTGGCGACAACGGCCACGGGCGCCGCGAGCGTGACCACGACGCCGCTAGTGTCCAAGTCGGCACCACCCTGACCTTCGTCCGCCGTCTCCTGGAACAAGCGGCGCACCTCTATCAGACGGCCCTCTCACGGCAGGAGGGACGTGTGAGGCTCGACAAAAAAAACGTGTGTACACAGAGAGCGCCGGGGGAGCTTCGCGCCCGTCCGCGTGTCTGTCACTGGCTGTGTGAGTGTGTCGTCGTCGTGCGATGGAAGAACGGGGTCTACCCTCGACGAGCTCGGCGCGTAGTTGGCAAGTGGCCGCTGGCTAGTTTCTACTTTTGCTAATCAAACACGTACTGCGCGCGCCTTGCCAAGTACGAGCTCTCGCGAGGATCGTTAGCGATATCTCTGCGACGCGGGACTTTCAACGGACGCGCTCGCCGAGGGTAGACCTGTCGGATCAAGAGTACAACTGGACAGAGAGAGAGAGAGAGAGAGAGAGAGAGAGAGAGAGAGGGGGTGAATGAGTTAGTGAGCGTGTGAGAATGAAGTGAGAGATGGAGGGAGAGAGATTGTGTGCATTGGAGTGTGTGTGTGTGTGTGAAGAAAGCGGCGAAATAGACAGAGAGAGAGAGAGAGAGAGAGAGAAAGAGAGATAAAAAAATATAAATATAAATGACAATACAAGCGAAGGATTTGAGGCGAATGCCTTGCGAAAAGAAGCTGCGCCGGAATAATCGGTCTTACCGTGGCAGAGCTGTCGTAGTCCTCCCTCGTGCTCGTGGGCGGATTCTGCTGGGCCGGCTGCTGGGAGCTGGTCATGGGCGAGGGCGCGACCAACGACACCACCGCCACGTCAGCGAGCTTCTCGGCGACCTTCGCGTCCTGCGACTGGGGGAAGGGCATCGGCAGGCCGCCGCCCGCCGTCGCCGACGACGAGGACGCCGCCGAGGCGGTGGGCGTGCTGCTCGATATCGTGTTCGCGGGACTGCCCGCGCTCGCAGTATCGCTCGTATCATGCACCTAGTCGCAATAGGGTAATATCGTGTCGGTTTTCTTTCTGGCGTTTTTTGCTCTCCAAATCTCCTCTCCCCCACCGAGTCTGCGACCTAACGACCGAGCTCGCGCGCGAGACCGCTAATGCTACACACACTGCCTGCTCGACATTTACAGGTACAGAGAGAGAGAGAGAGAGAGAGAGAGAGAGAGAGAGAGAGAGAGAGATATGCTAGTACGCTAATATGCTAATGATATACTAATGCTCGGCTCTCTGGGCCATTTATCAATGCGTCTATAATAGTAATAGTGTTACGTGAACGAACAATCAAGTAAGTAAATAAATGAGCAAACAAGTAAATCAAAAAATATATGTATATACGAGACACAACAAGTCTTACAACGCACTACTACTGTCAAAGTTACTTCAAATACTACGGACAATACAGAAGAAAGTGTGTCTACTACTCCAGAGTAGGATGTATAGAAAAATAAATGAACAAGGTTCGCATAGTATATAACGAGAGGAGTATTAAGTGAGGAGCGAATTCTTACAGCCAATTCGTCGCAGCTGCTGGTGCTGCTGCCGCTCTCCTCCTCGTCGGTGAGGCAGGGCCTGCGCTCCTCGCCGAGCGACTGGTAGTACTCGGCGACGACCTGGTCCAGCCCGAGCTTCTTCCGGTAGGTCAGGTAGTAGTTCTTGCACTGGTGGTTCGACTTGCCGGCTATCTGCTCGGATACCTTGGGCCAGTTGGTACCGTGCTCCCGCAGGGCCTTGCGCAGCTGCTCGAGCTCCTCGTCGCTCCACTGCCGGCCGATCGCGTCGGCCTCGTCCGCGCCGTCGGGGCCGCTCGAGCCGGAGAAGTGCGGCGCCAGGCGGCGCGATATCCTGTTGAAGCAGGCCGAGCAGCACTTGGTCGTGTTGCTCGGGATCTCTGCGTTGGGCAGTCACGACTTGTCACTACGTGGCGTACATTGCGAGGAGAATAACGAGGGAACAAATAACGAAATACTCACGGAACTCCTGGACGATGGGGTCCCGGATCTCGGCCGGCAGGTCGTTCCACTTGGGCGGCAGCGCCCGCAGCCGCTTGACCCTGGTCTTGCTGCTGGCGCTGTTGAGGTTGGGGCATCCTGGCAGCGGGCAGGTGGTGTACCGTCCCCGGACGGACTTGCAGCGGCAGGTGTTGCATACCCTGGCGCCCTGGGGCACCTGCTCCTCGCGCAGCCCGTACTGCGAGGCCTGGCTGCGCGACAGCGGCCGGCTCTGGTTGCCCGCCTCCACCATCGTCTGGCAGATCGCGCAGGGGTGGGGCCCCAGCTGCCTGCCGCCGAGTTCTGCAATCGGAGAGGGCAAAGTCAAAGTAAGTCGAGATAAAAATCAAATAGAGCCCGGAGGCCAATTGCAACGCGACACCGGCATTGAAATTGCCGCCGCATGCAAGCTTTATTATGTCCCCCGGTCAATCGCTATTATGGCCTTTGCATAATTGCACCCACGGCCCTTTTTCCTTGCCAGATCCGTTTTTGCGAGCGCGCGTGCTTCCGCTATCGGCTCGGCTGGAGCAATATCCGGTGCGCGCGGCATAGAGAGAGACTCGGAATCGCCTGGATTATTCATCGGGCAGCGCGCAACTAATCAATATAATGTACAGAGAGAGAGAGAGAGAGAGAGAGAGAGAGAGAGAGAGAGAGGCGTTTCGGAGAATTAGCTTTGAAGAAGATAACGTCCTCGCGCCACTGCATCGAATTGCGATTACGTATTTAAGGACCGGGCAATTTGCCTGATGCGCGGCCGACGCCGCCGCTGCGTGTTTGAAGAAAGCGCGCTTGCGGTCAGCCGGCGGCTCGCGGAAGGCAGAGAATTTTTGAGCGGGCAAGGGTGTCAACGCCGCTTGAGCGCTGGCGCACGGGCGTCTCGGCGAAAGGGAATAATTAGGCGCGCCGTCGAGTAACTAATTAGGAATTGCCAATTAAAAAGTTCTCGCTCATCCGCGCGCGCCGGCGCATTTGCCTTGATTGGACGCGCTGTTTGTCGAAGCTCGGCGGGGGGGCGGCCGAATATGCGAAATTAGCTCTTTTTCCTTCGAGGAGAAGCGCCCCGCGTATTTGCGCGCCTGTTTCGTATATATTTATGCGGCGCTGTATGATTCAATCGAGCTCGAAAATATAAGCATATATTTCGATAATTAATACGCCCTGTCAATTAACTTTATGCGTTCGGCGTCCTGGCGCGCGATAATAAATTACAGGCCGGAAGACCGATTCGTTTGACGCGGCCGGCCGACAATCATAGGAAAATTCAGCCGCGAGATTTTCGACAACGCAGCGCAGCGGCCCGCCGCTGATCGACAACGTCTCCCCAGCGGCGAGCAGTCATTTTCGTCCCGGCCAGCCAGTTGCTCCCGGATTTTTCGAGCTTTTTTTCCCTTTTTTTTTCCGTTTCGGGTGTCACTCTTTTCACCGGAGTAAATTCTCAATCAAAGCCGCAAGGCAAACGAGCGGCGAATCAGCCTAATGGATTTGGAGCTTTTTTTCTCTTCTTTAGCCATGCGCACGTCACTGTCCAACGTGCGGGCGCTGTAATAGCGCAGATCCGCTGTTTCGCGCGGAATAAAATAAAAAGCGAAGCCGCAGAGCGAGTCGTCGCAACGCCGAAACACAAAGTGCCTACGCGAGCAGGAAAGCCACTCGAAAGATAAACGAATGAAATAAAATGC
This sequence comes from Trichomalopsis sarcophagae, assembly GCA_024372645.1. Taxonomy (NCBI): domain Eukaryota; kingdom Metazoa; phylum Arthropoda; class Insecta; order Hymenoptera; family Pteromalidae; genus Trichomalopsis; species Trichomalopsis sarcophagae. Next base: position 1,425,264 of record QLSS01000011.1, read on the forward strand.
AGGAAAGGCTGCCAGCGGCAGCGCTAATTAAGCCGCCGCGCAGGAAGATCGAATGAGAGCTGCTCTCTCTCTCTCTCTGCATGAATCTTTCATCAAGAGAATATCCTTTTCGCGGTGGAAGCTCGACCCCCTCCCGCTCCAACGAGAGCGCGCATACAGAGAGAGAGAGAGAGCCGCAAGCAGTGTCAATATCATTTTTCATTCGTCCGGGATTTTTTCCGCTCCGCGCGGAGATAAATGACTCTCCCTTTTATCATTCGGATAATGCCATTATGTGCAGGCAGGCCGTTTTCGAGATGTTTGATCAAACATGCAGCGGAGAGCGCGCGCGCGCGCGACAGTCATCCCCATTGTTTCTTTAAATTAACGCGCGGCTTTGCAGCCTGCCCGAGCGCACAAGAGGGAATAAATTTTTCACAAAGAGCGCGCGCCGCGCAATTAGCGTAACCCATATTTGCCTCGCAGTCATCGAATAATACGCGCGAGAGCTGTCGTGATTTTTTACGAGCCGCGCTGAATATTTCACAAGTAACGGCGCAGTTTTCGCCTCAGGATTAGATTCGCGACAATTATTAAAATCGAACGCGTTAATTCCCTTTGTTTCGGCTCAGTCGCCTTATTTACCCCCGCAGAGTCCTTTTTCGTTCCCTCTCAGCCCGCTTCTATAATACACGAACCGGACTCAAAGGGAATACGCGAGCGTCGCGCGGAATAATCCGGCGCACGTACGCGCAATTATCAGCGCCATAAGGAGGAATCAATTATGCGTTATACGTCCGTTACGCATTCACGAAACCTGCCGCAAAAATGATTAAAAGCAAATACGCGGGGGATGCTGCGCTCTCGGAAGGAGTCGAAGCCAATGTTAGGGAGATCGCTCGCGATTGACAGATGTTGTTTGCCCACAACCCTTCAGCGGCTTCCCCTCGATGCGCCGCCCATCCCTCCGGCGCGATCCGATTGATAAATTTCAGCCCTGCGACTTTGGGCTTCTCGGAAAAAGCTCGCGAATTCGCGCTTAATTGCCGGTCGAAAAAGTAGGCGCTAGAGTGAAATTAGCGGTTCTCGGAAATCCACTTGGTTGTGCAGAGGACAGCGCTCGGGCGATCAAAAAGTACTTGACCGAATCTCTCCGCTAGCTCGCTACAGCGCGAAGCTGCAGCGAACTACAGGCCGTATAATCCTCGCAGTGAAACCGTTCGTACATAATCCGCTATTTGCCGAGAGACTCTCACTGCCTGTCTATAGCTATAGGGATACGCGTGCAGCAGCGGCGGCAGAGAGAGAGAGAGAGAGAGAGAGAGAGGAAAACGGTTGCAGGCAGATAGAGAGCGCCATTAATTGGGATTAAGTAAATCAAGACGCTAATTAGCTCGTCCGCTAGCTCGCTTCTCTCGCTCGGAACTTTAGCCCTCGCTTTACCTTCATTTAATTTTGCCCACCAATTTGCTCCGGCTTCTGCACACAGCTACCCCCTCTGCGAGTCGCTTCTCTGATACGCTGCTCCGGACGGATGTGCGAGGGAGGTTCATTATTTTTCCAGCGGCGGCCACCGCTTTGTTTTCCGGTTTTTGCGCGCGCGCGCGGCGAGCACGTTTTAATGCACTTACGACGATTTTTCGCGTCCAACGACTCGTACTCGTGGCTAATGAGTTCTCGGACGCGTGTCGCGCGAGTAATTTTTCATCGGGATAGCGATCGTAATTGGGAAAAAGCGTCGGCGAGCAGCGGCTTCGGTTTAATGCTGCGCGGCTCTCGGGTCGAGACAAGCTAAGCAAACACTTTTCGCGATATTACGCGAGGGAGGGAAAATATCTCGAGGGTTTTCATATCCGAGAGACTGCGCGGCGGCCCCCTTTTATTCCAACAGCGATTCAATCACTACTCCACCGGCGGCAGCGTCTTTTTCTTCTCTCTCTCTCTCTCTCTCTGTGTATCGAGTCGAGTGGCTGGTAATTTCCCGCGGCCCGAGAGTGAATTTCAACTGGGTTAAAACTTGATTTCGGACCGAGCACCGATTCTTTATCTCGCTGAATGATTCGAAACGCCGAGTCGGAAATTGAACAATGGCCCGGGCGAAGACAATCCGCGGAGGCAGCGGCGTCAGCGAGCACGCGAGCTAACGGATTCGGCGGGTGTTACAGAACGGAAAGCGGCGCAAAGGGATTGCTGGAGCGAGACGCACCGGATGCGCGCCGCGCGCGTACATAGAGAGAGAGAGAGAGAGAGAGAGGAGTGTAAAAGCGGCGGGAGGAGTCTCCGGGGAAATGTGCGTAATCGCCTATCGTCCTATTCCGCGGCGTCGCTTTCTCACGATCGTTTGTTTGTTATTGGCTCTCTCCTGCCTGACAGGCTCCCTCGGATTTCGTTCCTCCTCCCTTGGCCACCCATACGCGCACCTATAGCTACGCGCGCGACAAATTATGCGGAAGCGTCCGCTACGTAATCGGCTAATCCGACGCGTGCGTCCATTGATTTTCTCCTCGCTCTCAGAGAGAGAGAGATAGAGCGCACGATCTGTAAACGAGCCGATATTTGCCAGCGCCTTGCTATCCCTCTCGCTGTTTCGTAATTATCCTAGCTTATTTCGCGCGGCTCTGTACACTCGGCGTTAAGGCTCCGCCAGCTGCTGACTGCGCCGCTATGCCGTTTGTTTGCTCGATGCGGATTATATGCGCGCGCGATTCGCGCGTTCGAGATTTTTTGCGCGCTGCCGCTTTTTTTCGCGAGCGCCGCTGATTCGCCGGGATTATCGAATGTAAATTCGCGCCCGGCCCGCTAATTAGAATATACGCGCCAAGAGCTGAGCGGCCTCCTTTTTTTTTTTTTTTTTTTCGCCCTTTTATTTATTTGATTTATTGATGAGCCAATTATCTCGCGCAAGTGGAAAAGGTCGCGATTCGCTCAGACGCATCCAATTAAAGCGCGCAGCGAAAAAAAGCGCGCCTACCGTCAAGAAGCCGCCGAATATTAAAACCGAGCGCGCGGGGAAGAGGTGCTGCTCGATTGCCCCGAGGCTGTGCGGGTAAACAGCGTAATTTGATGAGATGCCGCAACGAAAAAGGCGGCCGCGCGGAAAAGCGCTCTCCCTCCTTTGAGATGCGGAGATCAGAGTGTATACCAGCTCTCTCTCTCTCTCTCTCTCTCTCTCTCTCTCTCTCGCGCGCGCTGCACGAGTGGATTCTCGAGTCTCGAAAAACGATAGCCATTTCCGAGGCTCGAGTTATTTTAAAACCGAGGCGGCGCCTATAATGAAATGCGCCTGCATCTTTCATGCCGCTCGAGCTAATAGCAACTGCCAATGCATAAAGTAGTGCGAAAGTAATGACCCATCCCGCTCTAGTCGCGCGCAATGTCGAAGAAGAAATCACGAGTAGTCTCGAGCTAATCGCGAAAGCCCGAGGGACTGCGCATAGATGCAGTCTCTCTCTCTCTTTCTCTCTTTCTCTCTCTATCTCCCTCGATCGGCGATTGTCAGCGGAAACGGCGCGAAGAGAAGAAGCGCTCTTATACACGTGCGGCGCAAGCGTCAGCCAATCTGCTGGCTCGAGGGGCGGTTCTCGCGCGGGGGTGACCACGGAGGATGAATGGAGGGGGGCGCGCGCGCGGGCTCGCTGCGAGGAGCCGCGACTTCTGGCGTTCAAATCACGACCGCGAACGCGACGCGACGGTCCTGCCAGCGAGTTTCGCGCGAATTCGCAGCCCTCGGCGATGCCTCGATAGAGACTCGCCGGACAACCTCCGACGACGGTGCGCTTCGAGGATATTTCACAGCGGAGAAGAGGATGTACAGCATTTACCGAGCCTGGTTCGGGGGAGAGGACTACCCCCGGCTGGAGGCGCTCTCGCCACCGGACACGCTGGTGCGGGTGGGCAACGAGGGCGAGTACCACTTCGTGGCGCACCGCAGCGTCCTTGCGGCGCACAGCGGCTACCTCAAGGCGCTGCTAGCGGCGACGGGCGCGGGCACGGCCGCTGACGGCGCGACGACAGCGGCTCACGAAGGAGCCTCGCCGATCATCGCCTCCGTCACCGTGCCCTCCACCATTGGTAACTATGAGCCAGTGCTTTTCCAGCGATCCGCATTGCTCGGTTGAAAAACTGCGCTTTCGTTCAGGTGGAGAGGCATTCGCGCCCCTGCTCAACTACATGTACACGGGCCGCCTGGAGGTGACGCTCGACAACATCTACACGGTCCTGCTGGCGACGCACTTGCTGCACATGCCGGGGGCTCTCGAGGAGTGTCGAGCAGCTTTGCTCAGGCTTCGAGCCCCTCTGGCGGTCCCTCCGACTTCGTCCTCGTCTCCTCCTCCTCCTCCTCCTCCTCCTCCTCCGCCAGTGCCGCAGTCGTCGCAGTCTTCGCAGCAGCAGCCTCAGCCCGGCAGTGTGCTGAGACCCGTGCCGAATCGTTTGCTTGGTCCGGCCTTCTGCTGGCCGCCAGCCGCTGCCTCCGCTGGTCATCTCTATCCGCCCAGGCATTTGGAACTGCCGCACTTGCCAGCTCTTCAGTTGCCGCCAGCCATCTCGGTGCTACCTGCTCCGATCATCCACAAAACCACGCTCCCTTACGGGTGAGATTTCATCTGGCCCTTATCACGAAACGGCTGCTGACGGTATCTGCGTTACTCGACGAAATTTCAGGACGAAGGAGTCATCCGTATCGCCGGCCTCCAGCGCTTCCCAGCATCGCCGCTCGCGCTCGAGGTCGCGCTCGGCGAGTCCAGAGCTCGTGGTCGCCTCCTCCTCGGCAAGCTCGATCACGCATCGCAGCAGCAACAGCGATGATCAGCAGCCGGCCGGCGGCAACGTTGCACCTCGGCAGCAGCCCAGTCCTTCGATCAGCAGCGAACGCATCTCGGTTAGCGACTCCGGCGGCGGCGAACAGCAGCCGCAGTCGCAGCCCAAGCGCCGCAAAACCTCTCATCATCATCATCATCAGCAGCAGCAGCAGCAGCAGCAGCAGCAGCCAGGTAGCAGCGGGTCGAGGCAGAGGCAGAACTCCCGTTCCGGGCGCAGTGGAAATGCCGAGAGATCCTCGTCGTCTTCCAGAGCAGCGGGAAGCAGCGCTGGTACGGTGCAGACACCTGGGGTCGTCTACGACGTCGCTTGCTGCGACGGTCCCGTAAGGTTTCACCGGGTGCTCAATGAAAATTACGCGCCGCCCACTGCTCAGGTGACTATATCGATCTTACGTCGTGCTCTTATCTCTTGATTCTTCGATTAGTATCAACGGTCTGTTCTCTAACGTCTGTTTAGGCGTCAGCAGGACAACAGCACCGATCCCAGGTACCTCAGTGCAACGGACGTTCTGCTAATTGCCGCGACGTGGATGTCGGCTCTCCGACGCTGAGCAACTGTCGCGAGAACGACGAGAACGATCGCCACCAGATCACCCAGCAGTCCTCCACCCTGAGCAACAGCAGCGCCAACAGCAATAGCAGCAGCAACGCCGAGAATCAGCAGCGGTCCGGCAACAACAGCGGCGGAGGTAGCTACACTTGCGGCTATTGCCGTCACACCTTCAAATCGCAGTACTGCTATCGCAAGCACGCGAGTCGCCACTTGCTGCCGACCGACAGCGGCGAGGGTACGGAGCGTCCGCCACTAGTCCAGCCGCCGAGGCAGACTCCACCGGCGCAGCCCGAGAGCAAGAAGCGCGAGGTGCGACTCTTGGATCTGAACGTGCAGTACTATCCCTGCAAGATCTGCGGCAGCAAGTTCCCGAGCTACTACTTCGTGCACAAGCACCGCAAGCTCTGTCACGCCAACGTCGACGAGCAGCAGCAGCAGCAGCAGCAGCAGCAGCAGCAGCCGCAATCACAGAGCAGAAGTTCCAGTGCCAACGGCTCCGTCGACGAGCCCGTGAAGACTGGGCAACGGCAGCAGCAGCCGAGCACCAGTGAGAACGTGCAACAGCAGCAGCAGCAGCTCGCCTGAAATTTTCGACCCTGGGTGCGCGCGGACTTCCAGCAGCAGGTGGACAATCGCACCGACCAGTGACGCGGCTCGCTGTGCTTTTGAAAGTGATCCTGCGCTGGCTGGGAAAATTGCCGATATTTGTTGTGTCGCGCTCTGGGTCTGAGCAGATATTCAATGCAAACAATGCGTGACCGATCGATGCTGAGTGTAAAAATAATATTAGTGTCGAGTGCGAAAACTCAAAATGGTGAATCGAACACTGATTGAGATTGATAATCTTTGTAGCGACGACCACCGATTGTGAATCGAGTCGTAATTTTTCATGTAAAAAAGGGAGTGACGACGATGAAAATCCTATATATACACAACTGGAATAATATATCTGTTACAATAAACGAGTCATCAAACCGCAATTGTCATTGTTAAAAAATTTACTGATATGAAAATTTCCTGGAAAATCAAATTTTAGAAGAAGCTCGTTGTGGCGAGCGAGTTGATTGGAGTAGAACTTTGATTAATACCGGGAATTATTTTAAACGTACTTTATTTTTCCTGGAATCAATTCGATTACCGCGAGCCGAATGTATGCATTTCATTGTCAAATAGTCAGCGCACGCGCGCAAGAAAAAAAAAGAGAGAGAGAGAGAGAGACACGTTTTATTAAATATGAAACAAAACGCAATTACAGTAAAATAATTGCCACAGTGCAGTGAGCACACAGCAAGCGCTTCCCTTTTGCATATGGGGAGCCGCGCGCGGGCGCGGGTACACGTCGAACTGACTGATGTAAAATTACCAATTATAAACAAGGGGGGATTCGACGCCGGGTGGACAGAGCCTTTTGAAATTATACCCGGCCGAAGATTAATATTTGTGCTGATGCAAAATTCCCCCATCCTGCTGCTTTACGTATCGTTGCTCTCGTTATAATTCCTCGTGTTTGGAGCGCGCGATTGGTTCGTTAAGCGATGCTTTAGCGCGACTTTTCTGCAGTACGTGCATGTAGATAATACGGTTGGTTTTACAGTCATTAGTTCGAATTAGCAATTACGTTTGCTTGTGCTTTCTTTTGCTCCGAATTTTATAACAAAAAAGCGACGGATTATTATCACGTATTATCGTTGTATTTGGGGTGATTTGGAATAAAAATCGTTACAATAACAGCTAGCAATTACATCCATCATTTTAGCTATATCCATTCTTTGAATACTGAAGGCAAATACTTTTAACTTTATTTCAACTTTCCAATGCTGATTCCCACTAGTAAGATAAGCTATACATTTCATTCGATCCCAATTGTAATGATTTTTACGCCGCTGTGGCCTCTGAATCGAAAGTTGATTCAACAGAGTTCAGATTCGCTCGTTTCATAACTTAAAAGAGATGTGATTGAACATCAAAGTAATTAACGCACGATTGTATTGACTTACCCATCGCGTCCATGGCCTGGGCTTCCTCATCACTGGTCTCCATAGGCGTCGCGTGATTTTCCTTTTTCTTATCCTTCGACCTGCTGATGGCGGTAGATCCGCCAGTGACTCCAGCATTCTTTTTCTTGTCTTTTTGCTGTTGCTGTTGTTGTTGCTGCTGCTGTTGCTGCTGAATCTCTATCTGAAGGTTACTACTCGCGTTGTTGGTATTGGCCGTACTTGTGTTGGATGACGAGGAGAGGGCGCCCTTGCTTTCAACCCTGCAAAAAGAATAGCCATTGTTTTTAAAATCTAAAAGTCGTCGAGCTTCGAATTCTAGAGAAGAACGGCAGGTCGGGGATCGTCGAGAAAGCTATTGAGCTATACGAGCTCAACGTGAAAATGCAAATCTTTCTCGATCCCAGCCTCTACCCATCCGATCCTCTATCCAAGGCGATGAATTCCACGGACTCGACTCAATTAAGATGATGAACATTGGGTGGATGATGCTTGCGCAAACATTGTCCGCTAACCAATAACCATTAATTAGCATTGCAATCTACTAATGACTGATCTGGCTTATTCTCTATCCGACTCTCTATTTCGCTTCCACTCTCGATTTTGCCGTATCCTGTGGAGGCGAATTAAGAGGGACAGAGAGATAGAGAAAGCTCGACCCGGGGCGAACGTTAAACTAATATTCAGATTGCAGATTTTAAATAAAATTTTGCATTTAAAGCCTACGTGCGTATATAGCTATATACGCGCAGAGCAACGGTGTATCCGCTAAGTGGATATCGCGAAGGGATAGGCTAGCCGCGATATTCCCCAGCGATCGCGACGGGGAGGGGACTTTTGTTTGCTTATAAAATCTCTTCCAGCTAGTGCTCGCACGCACGTCATCCAATTTGGGCATGGTTTCGAATTAATTAAAACGAGAACGATCCCTCGATCCCGATTGCAATATCGGCCGGATTAGTTTGTGCAGACTCCCTCGCGTTTGCTCTGCATTCTTTGTTTTCATCCACCGTGGTTTATTTTTCGCTGAATTCGCGAGAAGTAATATCTGGCCCACTCTTGGCATTCGATAAAAGAAAGAAACCAGTGTTCGACCATAGGCGATGTACACACGATGGAAAGAATTCGCAGAATATACTTACTTTATTTCCCTGCTGGAGTGTGTCTCGGAGCTGGACTGTGACTCCTCCTTGATATCCTTGAGTATCGAGTCTTTGGGCTCGGTCTTAATCTCTTTGTTCTCCTTATTGGCTTCGCGAGCGTCCTTGGCGCTGGTCGACGACGTGGGCGTCGTCGTGAGTACGCTCGACGTCGTCGTCGTCGCGCTGGTACTCGGGACGGATGCTGACGCTGCAGTCGTGGATGTCGACGTAATTGTGGTCGTCGTTGCTGTCGACGGGGGCTCCGCGGTCGAACTCGCCGAAGCAGCATCTCTACTACTACCGGTGGACGAACTCGCCGCAGCAGCCACGGCAGCGTTACTCGAAGACGCGGACGACGAGCTCGTTGTGACGGAGCTCGCACTCGTGACCGCCGTCGACGCGGACGAGGTGGAGGTGGTATTTGTTGTTGAAGAGGAGCTCGACGTCGTCGCGTTCGCGCTACTACTACTACTCGACGCCGCCGCGCTGCTCTGGGGATTTTCCTGGGTTTTCTGTTGCTGCTCACGCTGCAGCCTCGTCGTTACTCCCGTCGTCAATATATCTATAGGTCCGATAGTGGAGTTACTATTATTTACCTAGAAAGGAAAATTGCAACGTGATTAAGTTGATTAAACTTTAGATGCATCAGTGTCGATTGTAAAAACTGCTAACATTGCAGTCAACTCACCTTATTGTTAGGATTGTTTCGAGAACTACGCGTACGCCTCGATTTTCTCAATAGCTGCTTATAATTCTCCGCTTTCTTAGTGAGGTAGTAGTGATGCACGCAATCCGCGACGGACTTGTGCTCGAATGACTGGGCTATCGCTCCAAAGTTCTTGGGGTGCTGGAGGTACTTCTCCTTAAACATATCGTGCTCGGTCTGGCTCCAAACGTTGATCAGCTTCCTCTCGCTGTGCATCGCCTCGAGCTCCTCAGGCTGCAGTAGACCGTTGCGATTCTGAAACGCGATCCTCCGCTGTTTCGCGTCCAGCAAGAGCGGCGGTATCACCGCGTACGAACGCATCTTCTTGTCCTCCATCTGCAAGCACAATTTCGACACCCATCGCGACACTGCTTTAGACGTTCCGGCCCACACTTTTGTCGTATATTATACTTTCGTTCGGCGCATCGTTATTACTCTGCACGCACGTCGAGCGCAAAAGAGAACAAGTGACAATTTTCTTTTTCGTTTTCACAAGCTCGTTTTAACTACACGGCCAGTTTTATAATCATTTTTTTTTTTTTTTTTTAATTGTTGCTCGACAAGGTGAAATCAAGAATAATACAAGTCGGAAATTGAAATAAAAACAAAGTAACAAGAGGGAGCACAGCATCCAATGCTCAACGAATTACATGTGTACGTATAAACCATTGAGAAAGTAAAATATTGCACAAAAGTATTACGTGATTATTAATGCTTTGCTTATATAGGGTAGAAAGCAATGTACATTACTAACCTGAAATTCTTTTAACGCATTTTTTAACTCGGTCGACAACTCTTCCTGAGGAATTAGCAATGGAATTAGAATCTTCCATGGTGTGTGTGCTTTGTTTCGCGAAAGATTTTTCGAGAGCAATTAACGTGTCTTTTATAGAAATACCATCGGCGTATTTCGTTAATTCAAGTGCAGAAAAATGACAGAAATAAGCGTCTCTTGCTTTGAGATTGTTTTAAACTAGAAAAAGAAGGCACAACACTTTATAAAAAAAATATTTTATCGTTAAAAGTTAAGGAAAATTTATCAGCTGATAAATTTTTCTTCTCCATCCATTGGTTCAGGTCGACCCTTCCAAACCTGCACTCGGTCGAGGCGGCCAGCGCACTCGGAGAGAGTGAACAAATCAATACATCTTAAACATTCAGCGCGATTACCGGCAGGGGTTACCATCAGGTATCGTCAGCGCAGTTATCGTGCATACCAACCAAGAAAATCAATATCCTGAACTGTACACAAAGTCGTTGTTGAGGAAATTAAAATCTTTAGTGGGTTGACGAAGATCAGTGCAAAATGATGATTTTGTTATGTAGCCATTGAACGGGTGCATTATTGTCAAACAAATGTTGTGGAACAGTCATAAGTTTTAGAAAATATAAAGACGCCGTTGTGAAAGCGGGTTTAATAACGTTCTTTTTAACGTCAATACGTGATTACGAAACACACTGGGTGAAAAATGGCGGTGTTGAATTGTTAGTAGCGTGTGATGGTATTGAAGCACAACAGCCGATTAATGGGCATGATCTCGTCTGGCTTAGAACCACAACTCTCGTCAGATGAACTTTCGATTGGCACAAAAGGATCTCTGGTATATTTTACAAACAAAGCATCGACAGAAACGACTTACAAATGCTTTCACCACATTGATGAGGTTTTGTGAAGAGAGAAAGAGTTTATTGATAAAATTACAATGACGAACACTTAGAAAGGGTTTATTTTCAAAGCCACCGAATTGTTAGTAAAGCACACAAAAAATTAGCACCTTCAATACAATAATGGAACGAGCACACAATTTTTTCTTAATGTTTTGCTCACCTTTTCTCTTTCGACTCGAATTTTTAAGTATAAACACTCAGCGTTGCTATATCAAAATAAATGAGGAGTTGAGACTCGAACATGACAGTATCTACCCATTATTAACGAGGGCTTAATATATAATATAAAAGATAAGCTCTTCCAAAGCACGTAGGCCTCGATTCTCAACGTCTCAGATATTTTCGAAAAAATAGCAATGTATAAATTAAAATAAAAAAAAAAGTTAAAGCCACTCTCAACAGAGAATAAAAAAAAAAAACAAAAAAATAAGCAATTTCTTATAAAAAATGACGTTCTGAAAATACCTCCTGCTCTTGCAGACCATCCATGATTTCTTCAAGATCGGCCTCGCTCTTGATTCGTGCTCCGACCCTGTTGAATCGCTCCTTGTCCTCGCGTTGCTTGCGCAGTTCCGGAAAGACCTTCTCAAAGAACTCACGGTTCTTGGCCTCCTTCGTCTTACGCTTTTGCGTTGCCTCGAGCTTCTCTACCTTTCGGTGCCACTCCTGCACGAGTATCGCATAGGTCTGTGACTGCTGGCGATGCAACGAGGCACGGTCCGCGTGTTCCTGCCGAAGTCTCTCAACGAGCCGCGTTTTCAGGCACTGGTGCCTAACGCGATTTTCCTGGTACACGCTGGTATCCGAGGGCTGATTATAGAGTGGCAGTTTCACTTTCGGACCTAGCTTGTCTAACAACCTGTGCGCCTCTTTCGCTTTTTTCTAAAAGAAAAATAAGTATTAAATGTAAACTAGTTTCCGTAAGATTGAAAGAAAACGTCAAATTTGAGAAATCCGTCGTGCTTACCCTATTCTCAGCGTATATTTTTTGTACAAGGGACTGATGCTTGGGTTGCAAAAAAGCTTCTTCCACAAGCCGTTTTGTACCAGGCGCCTCCAAGGGTTTACTAGCTACTTCTTCTATCTCTTTCACTTTTTTCCGAAGTTTGCTAATCTGTGATTCCCTTTTTGCAATTTCTCGATCAACCTTGGCGATCTGTTGCAAAAGATCGTCTTTGGTGATTTTAAATACCGTGTCCTCTTGTGTATTAGGCTCAGGAAGAGTCGGCGAAATCGCTTCTGTTTGTGGCGTGTACACACCAGCCGTCGGCTGCAATAAAAATGTTTCCATTAAAAACAATTAAACAGATATATCATTTTCATTACAGATACTTTCGAATGAACCAACGCAAATAATTAAGAGCCCAGCATTGTCAGTTACGACTGCTTTGAAGCCCCATAAAATCTTGATGACGGTATCTTATGATTCAACGTATATTTAATCGCTACCTGATTGTCATTGTCCAAATCTACATGTACAACGATCGGGTTATTTTTAAACTTGGGAGAAAGTATATCTCTCACATATTAATAACTCTCTACTTTCTCGTATTAATGATCTTACTGCGCAAACTGAAAATACTCATTCAACGTACCCTTGTATCTATCCTCAGAGGCTGGATCTGTGAGGTTTGGACCCTCTGTTTAATGATAAGTGTGTCCTGCACCGGGTTTCTAAACACCTCTGAATGCGACATCACATTAACACCGCTAATGCTGTGTTGCTGGGTTGACGGCACCAGCTGGGTGGGTTGGCCGAGGCGAATTTTTTTAAAGGGCGGCGCCTCCTGCTGCTGCTGCTGCGACTGTTGCTGTTGCTGCGCCATGTCAACCGGACTGGGCCGATAGTCCTGCGGCTGCATGGCGGCCAGGAGGCCGGCAGGCGACGATGGTGGCGGCGCACCGGCGCTGACCCTGCTGTTGCGCGCCACAGCAGCCGCGGCCGCGTGATAGTCCGTGGGCGCGGTGGGCGAAGCCGCGGGCGCTATCGAGGCTGGTGCCGGTAATAGCGATATCCGCTGCCGATCCCCCCGGCCGCTTACTACATATTCGCCACCCGCGCCAACTCCAACCACTTGCGAAGAGACTGGACTACTGCTAACGCTTATCGCTACACGCTCGTTCACCTGGAAAGAAAAATTTTATTCAGTCATTTTTACATTAGAATCAAATTACTCGCTATACAGCTCATGTACAAAACATTCGTACAATTCTCTACGAGTTAGAACGTTATACAGGCAACGATTCACAAGTGCTTCTATTTTTAACTCGTCAATATAAACCTCATAAAATCATTTGAGTTCTCCAAACTACAAACCCAATTAAATAATTTCGCTCGACTAATGCAAGCAAGTAGTTGGGGAGGCGGTATAGACCGGCTCGACCAATGCAGGTATTTATCTTATAAACAATGTAATGAGGGCCAGTAGAAATTGGCCAAAGAGAAGGGGAAAGAGAGAGAAAGACGCCACGTACAGACAAACAACATCGTAAGAGCAGAGGTCGCTAGTCGGCCTAGCGTAAACAAAACCGACGAAAGTCCGAAAGGAAGCACAAACGTGCAAAGTTAAGAATGTAGATGCCAAGGAAGGATATAAGTCCGCGTACACAAGATACGTTACCGCAAACAGGTCAGAAGAGTCGAGTGGGTGAAGACAACTTTCACCCGCCCACTCGAGCGCGTGCGGGGCTATTAGTTACGGGCCATTGTTGCGGGTTCAAGTTTTGCGAGAGCTCGCGCGACGCTAAATAAAAAGAACACGTCGCGCTTTTCCGTCTCCGTCTCGTTGCGCCGCAATTACGGCACAGGTCGCCGAGCTCGGCGCGCGCTTGTAAACAAATCGATATATACAAGCTCGTTGCGAGTACGTACACACTGCAAGGGTGCAGCTGCATAAACGCGTGCACACGAATATCTGAACAAGCCGAGATGAGAAGTACGGTTTGGAGTACAGGTGCAGAATAGTCTGGAGAGAGATGTTTGACCTATAGAGTACCAGCCGGCCATACCGAACCGTTACTACTTGGTGTTCCTTGGGGCTACTTGCGGAGACTCACATTGGGACTGGCGTTGCGATAAACGTCTCTTGTGTAGGCTGCAGCGGCGCTCGAGGCTGGCGAGGGCTGCTGCTGCCTACCGCTGACCTGCTGCTGCACGACGATGGACGAGGGTCCCGAGGAGACGGACACAGGCGAGGCCGAGTTGTTGTTCGAGCCCATCTGAGCCACCTGGGCAGCCGCCGACTGCTGCTGCTGCTGCTGCTGCTGTTGTTGTTGCTGCGAAGGCGGCTGGTGCGAGTGTGGCGGCAGAGGCGGTAGGTAAGATGGGTGGACGAAGCGCAGTCCCGCCGGTACCGGCACCACTGGTGGCACCGTGATGTTCATTATCGTAATGTTCAGGCCGCTCGGGTCACTTCCCTGCTGCTGTTGCTGCTGCTGCTGCTGCTGCTGCTGCTGCTGCTGCTGCTGTTGACAAACGTTCGACGCTCAGTATACGTGCATTGTACAGGCCAAAGACTGATAAGGTAAGGTAAGTTACCACGTGCTGGTCACGAGAGGAGGTGGACGAGGTCGCTTGTAGTCCCGCTGGTGGCTGGCCAGGGCCGCCAGCCGGGCCACTGTTCATCGCCAACGATCCCGGCGATGATGAGGGGCCTGCAGCTGCTGCGGCGGCCGCTGCTGCTGCTTGTGCCTTGGCGACCTGGTACTGGTGCAGCTGTTGCTGCTGATGCTGATGCAGGTAGTGGTAGAAGTGCGGGTGATGCGGCGGTGGCAGGCTGTGGGCTGGAGGCCCCACCAAGCTCGGGGGGCCCGTCGTGCTCGAGGCCTGCTGTTGGTGCTGCTGCTGCTGGTGATAGCGAGGCTGCGGCTGCTGTTGCTGCTGCTGCTGCTGCTGCTGCTGTTGCGGGGAGCCTGTGCCGGCGCCACCGCTGCTGCCACCAGCCGCCGCAGCAGCGCCGCCCCCGACACCGCTACCCTCGACCGTTCGCGGAGACACCGCTTGACGCGAGCTCGAACCGTAGCTCTGCTGGGGCCTGCAAATCAGAAAGTTTCTCCGTTAGTTTTCCATACAGCTATCGTAATCGTCATTTTTACTTGGCGAAACTCGGCAGAAGAAGAGCCGTAACTCAATAAAGTTTATTGCAAAACTTTCTCTCCCCGCTCTCTTTGATTAAAAGTCCGCCCATGTATACGTTATCCAACTTTTAAATGCTCGAGTGGCGCTAGCTTCAATACTAATGCCAAGACTATAAGTATATCGCTCGATTTCATTAGTGGCGCCCCGATAACGGTCCCGGCACCTGCATGCGCCAGGTCGCACGTGTCTTCGCGTCTCGACGCCGAAACGTCCGCAGCGACTAAAAATGCTACTCGGCGCTCCTCCGCCGCCGCCGCCGCCGCCGCCGCCGACGACCCGATAAACTTTCAACCCCGTTTCCCTTTCGACTCGGTACTTATCCGACTACATGTATCGATCAGAGGCGCACTTTCTGCGACGGAAGCCTCAGAGAGAGAGAGAATTCGCTTTGCTAATTCTCGACGAGCGTCAAGGCAGATCGGAAGATTCGAGGAAACGCGCAGCAGGGCCTTATCTGCCGGGAAAACGGAGAGACGATTAGAGGCGTAAAAAGCGCTGCGTGACTCAGGCTCGCAACGTCGGCTTAATTATAGCAGTGCAATTTGCAGCGGATTTCGCGTTATTTGAAAAAGCTCCCGACCATTACTCACTCGGCGATTCTGCACAGCCTGAAATAGAATGCATTTTCCTGCTCGCATAAAAGAAACCATAATTTCGCCGCGACCTATTTCGGTCCTCCGATGTTCCGTCTCCTTTTTTTTTCTCCCCCTCCTCGATCCTCGTCCAGCAAGCGGAAGTCCCGAACATATAAACACGGTAAATTAGGCGGTATTCCGGGCACGTCCGGAATAATCCGATATTATTCTTCCGCGCTAACCCACATCCAAACCTATGGAAGCGTGGAATCTCCGATGGATATCCGCGATGACGTCACGAAACAATCGCGGCGGCGGCGGCTTTCGCTTATTAAAGCTCTGACGATGCAAGTTGGTCGAATCTTCAGAGTCCGCCGATGGTAGGTAAGAAGCCTCGAATTTTTTTTTATAACCCAATTCAGTAGCAAGCCTATCGATTCAACTGCAGCGAGATGGGAAGCGAGAAAAAACAACCCTTCGCCCCTTGACAGGCCAAACACAGGGCGCGCGCGAGCGCGCAGTTATTATCCCCCGACGAATTTCCCGGGGCGCATCGTATCAAGTTCGAGGTCGAGCCGATCCCTTCGCCGCCCTCAGCGGCGGCGGCGGCGGCGGAGCGCAGTTCAGAAAGAGAGACAGACGCACACATGTAACAGCAGCCCTCCACCCATCCATCCGGCCAAGGGCGAGACACGTGCGTGGCTGGTCGCGTGGCCCTAGCACAACATCGCGGATCCGCGTTCGCCGGCAGCCCTCGCCGAAATACGCTACTCCGAGAGAGCCAAACACAGCTCTCTCTCTCTCTCTCTCTCATACGACTCCCCCTCCCCCGGGCCGGCTGCGGCCGCAGCTTTTTACAATGGTAAAAAGCCTGGGCGAGGCGATTGGCCGCGCAGGACGCGCAGCGATGGCCGCCGCGCATGCCCGTCGCCTCGAGGAGACCACGTGGCCGCGCCTGCGCACTACGAGGAGGACGAGCGGAGCTGGCGAGGGGGCCGCAGTCGCGAGCACGAGTTCGTCGAGGAGCGATCGGACGCGCTTATTGCGGGACGGGGAAAAATTCGCGGAGCGCGGCGTTGCCAAGTCGCAAGAGTGCGGGAGCGCGACGTTGCCGATGCGCCCGAGAGTCCATTGATGCGAGTGCTGCTGGCGAGAACTTTATGACGCCGAGAGCCTATTTCCTTTCTCGCTTCTGCCTGCACTCTCTCTCTCTCTCTCTCTCTCTCGTTAAAAAATATCGAGTGATGACTAATTTTAGAACTTTGTCGCCCGCATTGTCGACCTGTTTTTCAGCGGATTTTCTCGAGATAGAGAGCATTTTCGCAAGTTCGAGGCTGAGCGCGCGCTGATGCAATTGTTATGTAAGCGTCGACTTTTTCCTAATCTAGCCTGGACTCTGCAACAATTCGACCGATCTGAAAAAACCGCTTGCCCAATTTTAAATTCCAATCGTTCCTCGGAATTAAACTCTCGTCGCTCGCGAGCTTCAAAATTGCGTTTATGTAAAATTGGATTCCTCGCGATACGTTAACCCCCGTTAGAATCGCGGGAAGGGAAACCGGTACAACGCTGTGCAAGTACTCGGACCTTAAATCCCAACGAGCGTGGGCGAAAAAGGCCGCAGGATATATCGGAAAAATTGCAGGAAGGAATGATCGCGATTCGATTCGTGGCCGTCGCAGAGGTGACGGCCGAAGGCAAATGTGCACGCGCTAGCGCTCCAGTCTTTGAATATACCTGCTAGTAGACGATAAGGCGCGAACGATTTTCCGCGAATCCGCGAGGCAACGACCTGCTGCTGCTGCGGTCTCGGGAAAAGACTCATCGCTATACTTTTTCCGAGCTGGATCGTCACGTTCACCGATACCGGGAAACACCCATGACCCGCGCACTAGCAGTAGTCGCGCATCGGAATATGTAACGACGCATGTGACGAGAGAGAGAGAGAGAGAGAGAGAGAGAGAAGGACTTGCGCGCGATGACGTAACGGTCAGTGACCCGATCCGCTGTTACTCGGCGAGTGTAATCTGCGCGGACACGATCGGAGGATGCTAATATCTCGGCGATAAAAAAGCGTGACTCTACGCGCCGATGATTGACTAGCAGGTGGTACACGGAGCTGGCTCGTCATCGATCGCCGGCCTCGAAATTCGACAACTCGCTCGCGAGAAATTCAATGGCCCCGTTTCCCTCCTCGTTTTTCTCCCCCTGCTCCGATTTCACGCACAAGTGGCTCTCTCTCTCTCTCTCTCTCTCTCTCTCTCTCACACACACCCCCGCCGTCTTCCCCGCACTCGATGTTTACGTCGCTTATCGCGAGCTGTGTACTCCGGTCCTCGACTCGGCGAGCGATATAACGAGCGCAGTCGTCGCTCCGCAACGATTCTCCCCTTTTCGTTTATTACGCTCGCGCGCGACTCCTGCGCGAACACACGAGGATTAATCAGCCGCGTCGCGTCGCTGCTAATAAACTCGCGCGAGCTGTATTGCGTGTACCTAACGATTGTTTTCTTACTTCTCTCCAGTCTGGAGAGGAGGAAAGTTGGAGGAGCTCTCGAAACTCGATCGATCCGCGCTGCAGAATGCATCAGTGTCGTCCTAAAAAGTTAATGAGCAAAACGATTGAAAATTCGCTCGAACGAGCAGGAAATCTCGGCGGTCGTCGCTTATCGCGGCCGAGCATCGTCCAACGGCGACTTCGTTCGCGCTTACCTATATACACGTATGCGTGTGCGAAGAAACGTTTGAAATTACAAATTAGCCGGCGACGATAAGATCGTGACATGTGCTGCGTCGCTCGTTACACATATACGCGCGCCGAGCAATATTGAAATGGCCGAGCCTGCACCGCGCGCGCATGTTTATTGTATAAGCTCGCTCGCAGCGTAGTTCTGCAGATATAGCTAAGCGAGTGCTATAGCGCTGCCACACGATCGGTATAAGCCTCGGTCTCGCATCGAATCGCGCTATACGGCATTGTCCTATTTTTAGAGCGCGCGCATAACTCGCGCGGAGCGCGAAAGACAGCGAGACTGCAGCGTCGTTACGTTAGGTTAGTGTGCCTCGCGCGAACTTGCGCTGCAGATCGGGGAGGGGGGGGGGGGGGCGTACGTTCGCTCGCTCGGCTCTCGCGTCTATCTCGTCCGCCGGTGCTCCGCAAGTTCAAGGAGCCCTGCGTGTGCGGCTGCGAGAAAAGAGCGAGAGATAACGAGGCGCGCGAGTGGCGAGTTTTTTCTCCTCCCGCAGTGGCAACAGCGTTTTACTTCCCGTTTTACGCTCTTTCACTCGATATGCGAGTAGAACACGAAAAAACTTTTTTCCCCGCTGCGGGCGCGAGGCGCGATTAAATTTCATCCCCGGCAGTTAAACATTTTATATCGGCGGAGCTGTAGTCCATAAAGAATAATACATCGACAGCCGCGAGTATAAAAGCTTCTGGCCGCTGCGGAGAGTAGCTCGAAAAATTATCCCACGCCTTCGGCTCGCGCAGTCGTAAATATTTACGATGTTGATATTTTCACAGCAGAAGCGCTCGCACAATGCCGCGGCTGTAAGCGAAGCTCGAGAGCGAAGAGGCGCGAAAAAAAAGTACGCGCGTCGCATTATCCCCTGAAAAATTGGTCCCGGCTAATCCTAAATGATCGCGAGCCTCAGAGTCCCGGGATTAAGCGCGTCGAACGCGGCTCGTTAGGGCGAGGAAATTCGCCCTGAAATTCGCGGGAGAGCCGACCTTGGCATGCCAGCTGACGGGACGCTTTTTGCACCGGCGCTACGCCGTCCCTCGATTAACCACCGCAAAGTACGCGTATACGCGGAATATTCTAATTAGGCTTTTTATACACGCCGGACTTTTTCAGCGCGCCGTCGTATCGCCGCGCGAGAAGGGATATTTTCCAAGGTTACATATTTACACGCGTCCTCGAATGTTGTTAAACACGGTCATAATGAACCGGGGGTATAAATATGCGCGGACATTGATAACGGCGTCGAGTGTTTACTAATAACCGATTGATGGGTGCGCTATCGACGGCTCGGACTTTTTCGAAAATACATTTAAGAGCGAATGGCAGGGCCGGTGCTCTTTTTCGTCACCGCCGCCGCCGCCGCCGCCGCCGCCGCCGCCGCCGTCGTTAGCCGAGATAAATTTTAAGTTACGTAAAATTTTACGTAACCCCGCGGCCCGTGGATTGAAATCGAGGCTACACGTGCGCGCGAGCGCTATAACGAACAACCCTCCGCGTCGGGCGATAATGTACGCCCCGCGACGACAACAAACAACGCTCGAAAAATAAAGCCCCGAGTGCAGGCTATTTGTCGACGCCGGGCTTTAAAACGCCGAGCGAGAGGGAGAAAGAGGTAAACAGCTTTTTCATGCTTAGCGCGCGAGTTTACGGGCAGGCGGAGTGACCGATTGCCAAAGAAGATTTGAATTGTCGCTCCGAGCGCGGTTAACTTTTTGAATAACGATGCCCCGCGACTCTCTCGCTTTCTTCGGAGCTATATAGGTATAGAGGCGCAGAGCCGCGGAGCGTGACGTCAGTCGTTTTTGTGCGTCGGCTAGCTCTTTTTCGGTCACGCGTTCCTCCCCTCGTTCTCACTCCCACTATTGTTTGTCTCTCTGCAACGACGCGCACTCGAGCTCTCGCCATCGCGCGTTACTCGCTGGCGCCGCTATACGGCAGCCGGGAGATAAACGCATTCAAAAATTCGAAATTTTCCGTTAGCCGCTCGGTGAGAACAGGTTCGCGAAAAAATCGCCGACTCTCACCCGGTAAATAAACCAGACTCGGAGCGGCCGTGTAAACACGCTGCGGTGCCGGGAGAGGAGGAGAAAGAGGCCGCCGCGGCCGATTCGCGTCGACGCGCACTAAACGCACACATGCAGCAAGCAGAAGTGGAGTGGCGCGGGGGCTCGGATATCGCCGTGTCGTTCCAGCGTGGCAACGACTCGGAGAAAACGTGATTATGCCGCTCTTCCTCTCGCTGGCTCGCGCAGACATTTGCACGTGGTCGGCTTGGAAATTCGAGGAGACTTACGTGTCCATCGTGCCGGGACATAACCCTGACCCGGCTCTCTTATTGGGAAACAGTCTTTCTATCTCTCTCTCTGTCTCGTTGGGCGTCGATCCTCGCGCTAGCTCGTCATGCTGCCGGGCTCTCTCTCTCTCTCTCTCTCTCTGCAGGAGATCGTCAGCAACGCACCGCAAAGATCAACACTGCATAGCCAGCACTGTCGCGCTGGCTACTCGCACTGCACAACACACACGGCACACGTGGAGCACGGTCGCGAGCCCGCAACTCCGATACTGCGATGCGGAGAAAGAAAGCGCGTGTTTCGCGGAGTCGCTCGATCACGTTGACGTTTGAGGTTAGGAATCGACAGGTAGCCGGACTGTGGTGTAGCAGCGCGCGAGCAAACCGCGGCCTATGGTGCACGGTATATAGTCGCGCCGCTCTGCGGCGTGGCGCGCGATCAGCCTGCGCATGCGCCGGGACACCGAGCTGCTCTATGGTCTTGGAGAATTTTTGATGATAGCAGAGAGGCGGTGGGGGACAGATCGAGCCAGACACGCGGGCTTCGCAGTCGCGGTGTATTTTTGGAGTGCGGCTGAGAGAGCGGGATGATTCCCAGCGAATTTCGGAGTCTAAATAGAGGGAGGAATTTCTGGCGAACGCGAGCTTTCTCGCTTTTTACGTAGCTCGGCGAGCCGGGAGATACACTCCTCTCGTCTATCTCTTATCGAAAAGTTTAAATTGCGTTACATAATTTAAGTTCGGCACTTTTGAGCCCAAAAGTCCAAAGTTGATCTCGGGCTCGGTAAATTTGCAGACGCGGATAGACATCGATCTCCCTCTCCTTCGCCCTCGCATCATCATCATCGCCGATACAGACGCGCGCGAGCGCGCGAGCGACCCACATTTTCGGCGCAGACACAGCAGGCCCGTGCGCATCGATCGCGCATCGGGGAAAAAAAGCGAACGCCATTGCGTCAGGTCGTGCCTCCATTGTCAAAACAATGCCGAGCGGGAGAGGCAAGGTCGACACCTCGAGCTCGGTTATTCCGGCTCTGTGAGCGCGTATCGTCGTGTTTACATTAAAGCGCGCACACACGCGCGCTCGTGAAAAAGATATTAAAATCTCGTTAGCAGCCGCGGCTCGCTTTCCGTTTTCCGGCCAAGCGAAATCGCTGATATTATTATTTTTGCGGCGGCGTCTGCATTGTTCGCGCGAATTAGTTCCGCCGTGCTCGCCGACTCGGGAGCTGCGCTGCGTGCAATTATACCGCTGCCTTTTTCCATCGTCGTCGGATTTGAGAAATTCGCGTACAGGCTCCGAGCAAGTAGAAACGGTCGAAGCGGCCAGACTGCGACTCGAAGATTCTTGTACGATTGGACGTCCGTGAGCGAGAGAGAAAGAGACACACGAGTAGGATAATGAACTATCGCCGCTGCCGCAGGCTATATACGTATATCCGGCGTCAATTAACGAATACCTAATCGCCGTCACAGGGTCATCTCTCTATTTTCGACGTGAGTCCCGCGGCTCGTATATTTGTACTATACTTTATAGGACCTCGAACGCCGATGGTTGGCTCTCCTCGGAAATGGAAAAACGACGCGTCCGAGAGATTAAACGCCCTCCAAGGCCGGAAAGCGCATAACGATCTTTTTCCTCTGCGGCGTTGCATAATTCTCTCTGTGCGATAGCCGTCATTCACGTCCGGCGCTACTATATATAAATAAATAAAGCGTATAACACGCGAGGAACTACAGCCTCTTACAGAACTATATTCCGCGCCAGAAATACGCGCGCCGTCGCTGCAGTTCAGCGTCCGAGAAACTCTTGGCATTCGCCAGAAGACCGCGACGACAGCCAACAAACTTTCCGCAGCGCTGAATCCGCGAATCTCGTCGCCGCACGTGTCCGATCAGCGGCAGCCGCGCTGGAAGTTTTCCGGGGAGTTGATCGAAATTTCGACCAACGGTCCGATATTAATTGGAGACGCGCCAAAGTGCACGCGCACGGACTCTGCTCGATGCGTTTTTTCGATACTGCCAGAGAGGGGGGAAGAGCTCGTGACCGACTTGATTAAGCGGGCGCGCGGAGGGCCGCGTCTCGTGAGCGGTGAATGAAAACACGGGCCGAAAATTTCTCAAACTTTTCAAGGACTCGTACGAGCTCGGGGGAGTCCCCTCCCGAAACTCGGAGTCTCTTGAATTATCGACTCTCGCGTTGGCGGGGGAGGGGGTCGACGCTAGCGCAGCCGAGAAGAGAGTAGGGGTAGTAGACGCGTGCACACAAAAGCTCTGACCGCACCGAATGCAGCAGCACCTCTTGCGTGGCGGCGGCGAGTCGTCCGTGACCCTGACCGCGTGTGCGTGGTGGGGAAGCCGAAAAACCGCGGGGGGGGACGGGAGATCGAGCTAAGGATGCGTAAGAGAGAAGAACACCTTGCTGCCGATGATAAGGGTCGTTTGTTTGGCTAATGATTCCCGAGATTGATCCCGCGGCAGCTGATATGAGATTCCGGAAAAATCCCGGCGCGCAAAAGCGCGACTACGGGAGGAATCCCTTTGACTCGGCAGCAGCGCCCTTCAACGTCTTACGTCGTCGTCCCTTTAAAAGAGAACGCCGAGAGACAGCTCGAGAACGGTAGCCAGCGATAGCGACGAGGCCGCGATCGATAACGACACTATATACACGGCATTGTTCGCTCGCGCGTTATTCACCGCGCGCGAGTATACACTCGGCTCCCGCAGAGCGAGAGGATTTGAAAATGAGTCGAGTCGACTGTAACGCGATTGTTCCTGGGAACATCCTGCTTTTCATCTCTTCGCGCGCAGCGCACACACACACACACAGAGCCGTGTTTCTCGCTGTCGCACGCGAATTGTTTACGAAATTACGAAGAGAGAGAGAGAGAGAGAGAGAGAGAGAGAGAGAGAGAGAGAGAGAGAG